>NW_020769477.1:520673-594348 GCF_900518735.1 Pseudonaja textilis | reverse complement strand
GTGGGGGCGGCGGGGGCAGAAGCAGCAGCGATGGTGGGGGCAGCGGCGGCGGGGGCAGAAGCAGCAGCAACGGCAGGGGCAGAAGCGGCGGCGGTGGCGGGGGCAGAAGCAGCAGCGACGGTGGGGGCAGAAGCAGTGGGGGCGGCGGGGGAAGAAGCAGCAGCGATGGTGGGGGCAGCGGCGGCAGGGGCAGAAGCAGCAGCGATGGCGGGGGCAGAAGCAGCAGCAACGGCGGGGGCAGAAGCGGCGGCGGGGGCGGGGGCAGAAGCAGCAGCGACGGCGGGGGCAGAAGCAGCAGCGGCGGTGGGGGCAGAAGCGGCGGCAGGGGTGGGGGGCAGAAGCAGCAGCGGCAGCGGGGGCAGAAGCAGCAGCAATGGCAGGGGGAGAAGCAGCAGCGATGGCAGGTCAGAAGCGGCGGCAGCGGTGGGGGCAGAAGTGGCGGGGCGGGGGCAGCGGCGGCAACAGCAGGAGGTGGCACCTGACGGCACCCGCCTTTTCTGTTGCTGCTTGGCATGGCGCTCGCCTCGCCCCGCCTCGCGCCTGCCTCTCCTCCTCCTCCTCGCTGGCTCTGGCATGAAGGTTGGGGTGGGCACTGGGCCGCATTACGAGGCGACCTGGGCTGGACAAGCCTGTTCTAGATCATGATGGTTGAGTGTAGTTTATCATATGGTTAACCTGATTTAGTGACCTACTTTTGCATATTCATTAAGAGAACCCATTGTTTAAAATGAAATATTTATGATGGAAACTGTAAGTAAATACCAGTTTTTGGCAAAAAATATGATAAATCACGGTCACATAACTGCAAATGGATATTAATGCAGGACAGTTGTCAAATGCCTGAAATGAAGTCACGTGACTGTAGGGGAGACCCTGCCGATTGAAATTTTGGAACTAAGTCATAATTTTAAACAGTCACTAAGTGACTGGTCATAAGTCAAGGACTATCTCTATTCAATAGAACAAGATATTGTAAAAATCAAAGTTCATAGGTTTATTATAGCTATGGTATGTATGGTGCTATGATATCCAGCACATACTATAGAGAAATAGTACAAGTAATTTGCAATTGCTGTTTCAAAAATGGTTAGATCAACCTGGCTATTCTTGTGGAAATGATTTTGCCTTTTAGCTATATTATAGTTGCAGTATCAATTTTCTTGACTAGTTTAACCTGAAATGAATGTCCCTTCTGTCCTCTGTGTTAGAAATTTTGTTAATGTAATCCTGAAATAATACATAATCAACATATGCCCTAGTTGCACTTCTTCACTGATTATAGCAAAGAGGGATAGAGAAAGAGAAGAAAGAAGAAAAAATGAAAAAGAAGAAAGTCACTGGGGTATTATTTTGAACAAACCAGAGTAAACATCGATGAAAGTTGGATGTAAGTGTGTTTAGTATATGGATGCCCCTCAGTAAATGAATAATGTAGGTAACCCCTGATATTTAATTGCTTGGTAGCTGATCAACTGCCACTTGCTGTGTTACTAATTAAGACGCCTTCTGTATACAAGCCTGAGCAGAACAGCTAAGATGGCCCTATTCATATACAGCTTCCAAAAGGCATTTGTCTCAGTCTCACTGAAATCTGTCATTGTTGGATTGCTGATTGTAGGGTGATCGCTGATCCCTTTTAGGGTTGTAAGTATCATGTATGTGTGAAACTTGTCATACACGGAATCTAAACAGATTTCTGAATATTTAGAAGTCCTGGTGATGAGGTCTTACCTGATGTTATGCTTCTTCCAGAATTGGCTGTCTTTCATATTCCTGCTTTCTGCTTAACAACAGCATTATAGCTCATTCTTAATATAAGAATGTCCTTTCTCATTTCTGCATAGGATACAAATGGCTAATGCTGAAATGATTTCAAGCTTTTGCTGTGGATATAGTAAGTGTGCAGATGGAATGGAGCACTTGTGATAAAGCTGCCAGATTGCATTAGAAAACTGTGATAAGTATGACCTGAAAATCATCCAGCTGTCCTTTTCATTCACATGATCCTTTGTTCTGTTAAACTAATCTTCCTCATCTGGTACCATCCAGATAGGTTACACTTCAATGCCTATGTTTTATTTCTTTGTTGATTAGGTTTGATTTTCTTGTTGGATTTTTAAGCCATAGTAATCTTATGTTTTTCCAATAATTTTATTGAAGATTATAATCATTAGATAAAACTAATACAATCACACCCAATATATATTTTTAAACATTAAAAATGTTTAAAAAATTAAAAATTCAGAAAAAGAAAAAAGAAACATCCTCCTTCATCCCTGACAAGTATAATCAACCTTAACAATTTATCACTATTTCTTAAAGTAAACTCAAACAACTCTTCATCCATGCCTCCTTCCATTCCCTATGATCCATATTATAAAACCTCATTCCCTCATATTAATCAGCAAAAGTTTATTACTGATTATTAGACATAACAGCATAACCATTACCATAAAAACCAATTTGAATCCTTCCCTTTTATAGCTCCATTTCCCTTCCCATCTTCCTCTCTTCAAATAAACAAAATCTTTAAAATATCATCTTGCAGCTCAAGTTAAAAAAAAAAATCAGAAATTTTAATTTTACCAGCAACCTATTATTTTAACCTTGATTAAAATGATTTTATATTCTTTCTTTTTTCTCCTGATAATATTTAGATTCCTCAAAGAAAGTTCTAATAGCTGCTTTCTCATTGCCTTTTTCTCTCAAAGTTGTCTTTCTGTAATTCCAGTGTGGCAACTTCAACAAATCTTTTTTGTAAATCCATTTAAAAAATACTGAATTCTCATTTATAATGTTTATGTTTTTCTTAAAAAATTATTGAATCATTATCCAGTTCCATTTATAAATCTATTATTTCTCTATTTCTTGTAAGCTATCATTTTTTAATCCTTCTGCAGCTTAATTTAAATTTATTCAGCGGAGCCTGTTCCTGTTCAGTAACATTTCTGATTATTCTTTAAAGGCAAAATACCTTTAAAAGTTCTTGGTCTCATCAAAATTTGATTTTCTAGTGTTGGAAGAAAATATCCTTTTGGGTTCAGTTCCAAGTGGGGAAAAAGACACTGGAAACTGTTTGGAACGGTGATTTAATGGTGGACAGGATCACATGCCTTGGAGCTCCTGAGAGAAAAAGGGAAGAGATGCTGAGAGTCCCTGGGTTTTATGCCCTCTCCTGGGATTTGAATTTGAGTTTGTATTCTGATTGGTTGTCAGACTCCCATGGGGCCATGCAGGGGCAACCCTTTAGGCTGTCCTGAGTCCCAGGCTTGGCTGAGCCTTGCTGGATGATGATGTAATGGTTTTGGGATTCCTGTTATGGGTCTGCCCGAAGGAGGTAGGTATTTGTTAAGTAGAATAGACTGGCCGAGGCCTTAATGGCCCATTAGCAAAGGTGGGGGGGTGGGGTGAGTTTCTGCCTATCTGAGTTTCTACTTCTCTTTTAGGGGTAATATTCTGCCTTTTTAATATATCCAAAAATATTTCATTTCTCAAGGCAAGGGGTGGGTTTAACTTCCAACAATAGCTATCCTGCACCCTCTAGTGTCCAACTTTCAAAGTCATCAGTTACTGAAGTATAAACATAGGCATTTTCCCATTAGAAAGGATCATTTCAATTAACTTCAGAGTCCTAAATCAAATCAATGAGCCATTTAATACTTTCTAAACTCAACATTAATATTCTTTGCTATAAATTTCCCTCTCATTTTTGGGTTACACCTCTTTAACAAATCTTTAATTGCAGTTAAACTATTTTAAGGATTGAAGAAACCTCACACAGTGATTTTAATAAATAGTTAAAAACAATCAAAAATATATTAAATCCAAAATGATTTAAAGATCAGCATCAGTCAAACTTAATAGACTACTGTAAACTACTTTAGAGTAGTTTCTCTTACTATCTGGATTCTGAGAATTTCACTTTCAGAAACTATTAAAACAAAATATAGATAAAGTGAGGGTAGGGTGACATCCTCCAGTTAATGAAGGATCCTCCCCTCCTTTCTTTTTTTGGATTGAGATTTTTCCAGTTGCTGTGGGGTTGTCATAGAGACAACAAAAGTCTTAGACAATATATTTTAGCACTTGAGAAAAACAGTCAGTTATACATATGTTGGCTGTTGTTTCCTAAGACATAGTTTATAGAGTAAAAACAGAAATAAAGAAAATAACCTTGCCTTTGTGAAGATAGCTTTTTTAATCCATATCAGCTTTATTTGATTGTATTGTTAATAGGAATGTATTGTTGATACTGTACCATAATAAAAGAAGGCTTAGCTTTGCTCACTGTCTTTCAATCATTGTGATATCAAATTAATGACAGAAGGTTTGAATCAACTCTAGTCCAATGTATAAAGCTGCTGGTAACTAAATTCAGAAACTTCTAAGTGCAATAAATTGTTATATAAGTTCTGCTGGTTGTATGTCCTAAAGGCAAGGATCATGACACATGTTAGAGATATCTTGCACTGTTTTCTAGAGACATGTGCTGTAGATTGTCATGATAAATGAATGTTCCTTAATGGAAAATGGAGGAGAAAATGGTGAAGACTATGACTGACTCCATTTTTAGCCTTGCTGAAATGGACATTTCAAGCAGCAGATTTTGAGATAACATGGAAAGAGATGGAAAAGAATTTTCCCATGGAGTCCTCTGGGAAAGAATGTGGGTGTTTTTCCTCAAGAGGAATCCATGTTGAAATGAATCTTTACATGAATAAATTTCCATGTTTATCGTTGTAAAAAAATAATTTTGAAAAAGTTTCTGGTTAGGGCAACTAGAAATATCAATACCCAGCCAAGAGATGGCTGACTCAGTAAAGGTAGTAGAATGGGAGATAGTAACCCGGTGATGGAGCTTCTATTGTTACTACTACCACTTCCACCATTCTCTATATATATATAGGAAAGGAGGGAAGACACCAGTAGAGAATAAAATAAACACAGGATATAAAATAAAAGACAAATAAATAGGCAAATAATGAGTACAAGAGTGGAACATTAGAAATCAGGGAAGAGTAGAATTAATAAAGTTCAATCAAATAAAGAACAAATCTTAATAAGGTAAGGAGGAATTGGAGATCAAAAACTTTTTAAAAATATAGGGAAGAAAAGGATAAATAAAACAAGAAAATTAAATATCAAGCTAGAAAAACAAGCACAAAAAGGCAGAAGTAAGGATAGGGGCAAAAAAAAGAAAGATACAAAACTTTTTACTTTAAAAAGAACCAGCAAAAAGAAACAAAATCATGGAACAGGTGACTGATACTACTCAGTAGTGAGATTCAAAAAATATTACTACCAGTTCTGTGGGTGTGGCTTGGCAGGCATAGCTTGGTAGGGTGGTCAAAAGACAGAAATTTTCTGGAGCAGGGGGTTGGACTAGATGACCTCTGAGGTACCTTCCAGCCCTGGATTGCCATGCTGTTTCAAAGCATCCTCTGAAGCTGCATCTAGTGCCAAGGTTTGTGGTCCTTCCTTCCTCTCCTTTTTTACTCCCTCCCTCCGTCTTTCTTTCTTTCTTTCTTTTTCTTTTTCTTTTTCTTTTTTTCTTTTGTCACACCCTCCCCATGCTTCATTTTTGGCTTAGTGAGCCTCAGGGAAGCCTCCTGGGAGCAAAAACGGGGTGTGGGGAGCCATGCAGCAGCCCCGTGCACCCTATTTTTGGCCCACTGGGCCTCAGGCAAGCCTCCTGGGCGTGAAAAAAGAAGCATTTTGAAGCTAAGTACAAGGGGGCGGGATCAGCTGTGCCGCGCAATTTAGATTAGCTAAAAAGCAAGTAATCTGATGGTTTCCTGCTTTCTACATAATCTAAATTGTGCGACACAGCTGATCATCACCCAGCTGGTCATCAGAAATACTGATTCGGCCAAACTGGTAGCATTTTTTACTACCCGTTCAGCCGAATCGAGCTGAACCAGTAGAATACCACCACTGATATTATTGTGTTTACAATATATATTCCATGTATGTGCTTATATGCCCAAAGAACACCCAAATTATACATGTATTAAATGTAAACTATGTGAATTGCTAGAGGAAAAAGTAAGGAGTCTAGCCAAACTCCAACCTATGCAAGAAAGATATGCCCATATTGAACCATATAATGAACAAAAAACTCCCAGAGGATTTGAACCTGCTGATAAACTGTTGGAGGAAGACAAATAGAAGTATGTCCCACATAGAAGGAAACACAATAATCAAAGAAGGGAGCAGCACACATCTAACAAACCCTGCGCTGCCCAATCTAACCCAATCAGAAGCAGCCCCATTAAAACTGAGCAACCGATTTCTCTCCCTAGTTGAAAATACTCAGACTCACAACCTCCCCCTCAAAAAAAACATGCAAACATTTAGAAAAGAGAACCATCCAATATCCCTAAAAAGTCACATCAACCTGGGATAAACAGAAAAGCACCCCAGACTAAAAATGGAAGATGAGTGTTAATGATAAGAGATTCTATTCTCAAAGGAACAGAATATAGCTGAGAACCTAACCAAAATAATTAGGCCCATAGATTACTACCCTTTTCTACTATTACATGAATAGAATAGAAATAGAATAGAATAGAATACTTTATTGGCCAAGTGTGATAGGACACACAAGGAATTTGTCTTGGTGTAAATACTCTCAGTATACATGAAGAAAAGGTACATTTGTTAAGAATCAAGAATCATAATGAACAACACTTAATGATAGTCATAGGGGAACAATCAAATCATACTAGGAAACAGTCAATATAAATCATAAGGATGGGTGATAAGGAGTGATGAGAAGATCAACAGTAATAGTAGTGTACTATTGTACACTACTTTGTAAATAGTTGAACAGTGTTGAGGGAATTATTTGTTTAGCAGAGTGACAAATATAAAAAAAAACTTGAAAACATTGAGTGATTACGAGCAGCTAGCAAGAAAATCAAGGACTTAGGTGCACAAGTAGTTTTTTCTTCTGTTCTGCCAGTGAAAGGACAACATCCAGTAAGAGAACAAAGAATTCTAGAAGTGAACCACTGGCTAAAGGGTTGGTGTTAACAAAAAAACTTTGGATTCCTGGACTATGTTCTGTACTATTTCCATGACAGGCTTTTGGGAAGGGATAGGCTACACTCACAAAGACTGGGAAGGATGTTTTTGGAAAATGACTGGCTCATCAGGAGGGCTTTAAACTAATATTGAGGGGGGAGAGTGACCAATCTTTAGGATCTCCAGGACCTAATTCCAAAGAAAAACCCCTAGAAAGCAAGTCAAATAATGAAGTAAAGAGGGATGGGAAAGAAGACAAACTCGAACACCAAATAGGAGACATAGAAAGCATAACTAGTCAGACATAAAGATCTCAAATGCCTAGATGCACAAAGTCTGGGGAAAAAAACAGGGTGAACTTGAACTATTAATACATGAAGGTAGATATAATATAGTTGGAATAACAGAAACTTGATGTGATGAAACCCATGACTGGAACATACCTGTTAAGTCTGGTAGATCGGTTCTGGGTAGATCGGGTCGCATTGAGAGGCGAGACTCCAAAGTGTACATTCAGCTCTTTATTGCATGTATAGAACAGTTCAAGACCTGCGAGCCACTTGGCTTTATTCAGCCGGCCAGCGGCTCGGCGACCAATGGCAGCGCTTTGAATCTCCCGCAATTGGCTCGGCCAATCGCGGTAGACTCTTAGTGCACCAATCACAGGAGTTCAGTTAGCCAATCACATAGCGGTCCGTGTGGACCAATCAGAATGCGATGTTTCAAGAATGTTAATATAGAACACCCCTCCCCTCATGGTTTCGTCCGACGTAGCGTGGTGATGTAGTCGCACAGGTAGGCGGGGCTCCGTACCGGCCTAGTTGACTTGCGCGGCTCAGTCTGTGTGCGATCGTTGGCCGGTTCGGCCGGGCTCTCCATCGCTCTCAAGCCCTTCGATGGAACCGCCTGGAAGGGTGAGCCGGGCCTGTCGCTGCAGCTCCCACCCAGTCTACCTGGGTCGGTCGAGCTGCAGTCTCTGTTGTTCCTGCCTGATCTTTCCGGGCTGGTTGAACTGGCTTGGCTGTTCCTTCCAGGTGAAGCTCCCATCTTTAACAGCTCGAGGTCTGCTGGTAAGTATGGCTGGTTTATTTGGGGATTGCTTTCTCTAGGTGGGGGGTGTTCAGCTTGCGTTTGGGGGTGTTCTGCTAGCATTTCCGGCCCTTTGTTGTCCCTCTGCTTGGTTGTTGTTTTTTTTATAAAAAGTTTTTTATTTTAACAACAAAACAACATAGACATACCACATAAAACATAAAAATATCATCCTTCTTCATAAATTTACAAACAGTGCATCGGTTGGTTTACTACTTATTTTTTGTGCATCCATTTCCTAGTCACTAATATAATTATATTACATAATAGCTCATATTATCAATCAATAATTGTATAACCTAATATTATCACTAAAAAAATCATTTATCTATAATTTTGTTAATTCATATTTTAACGAGATAACTATAGTTTACTTAGTTTATTTTGCAATAAATCATAAGATCATACCAAATCTATCTTGATAATGTTTTATAAAGATAATATCAAAAAAAAAGAAAAAAAATTTATGCTAAATCTGAATGTTCTACTATTATGTTTTATTATCTAACCATTGATAAAAAAGATCCCAAACTTCATAAAATTGTTTATCTTCTTGTTCTCTAATTTCAAATGTCGATTTACTCATTTCAGCACAATCCAATATTTTCTTAATAATTTCTTCCTCTGATGGAGTTTTCTCACTCTTCCAGTTTTTAGCAAATACAATCCTAGCCGCTGTTAATATATTTACAATCAAATACTTCAAATTTTTATTATATATATCAGGTAAGATTCCCAATAAAAAAATCTCTGGTTTCAAGTCTATATGTGTCTTTGTCATTTTTTCCAACCATATGCGAATCTTAATCCAGTATTTTCTAGTATCCTCACAAGTCCACCACATATGGTAGTATGAGCCAGGTATCTGATGACATTTACAGCACTTTTCAGATTTTTTCTTAAACATTCTTGCAATTCTTGTCGGGGGGAAATGCCACCTGTAAAACATCTTATACAAGTTTTCTTTATAAGCTGTTGACATTGTCATTTTACAATTTTGAGACCACAATTTTTCCCATTTCTCCAAATCAATCCCATATCCAAAATTCTTCCCCCAAACAATCATCGTTTCTTTAACTTGTTCCTCCTCTAATAAAATTTCCAACAAATAACTGTATAATTTTTAAATCACTTTTTCATCAGTACCTGTCAAGATCCTGTCTAAATCAGTCAATTTATCATAAAATCCCTCCGCTTTAGAATCTATAAGATACCTTGAATGTATTTGCGCATATGAAAACCAATTCATCTTTATGCCTTGTTCTTCTAGTTTTTGCATTGTTTTAAGTTCACTCTTTTCATCCAATATTTCCCCATATCTAACTGTTTGTTCCTTCTCATATATTATAGGATAAGAAAAGGCTTCAATAGTTGATAGCCAGACTGGGATTTTCAAATAACATTTTCTCTTAATTTTCTCCCAATTCAACCATAAAGACTCCCTTATATAATGCCTTCTAAAATAGCCCTGCGATTTAGTTCCCTTATATCACAGAAAAGCATGCCATCCCAGTAATAAATCATGTCCTTCTAATGTCAACAATCTAGTCTTTTTTAATGTTATCCATTCTTTAACCCACATTAAATTTGCAGCTTGGTAATACAATTCCCAATTCGGAAGGCCAAATCCTCCTTTAATTCTAGCATCTTGTAGAAGTTTTAATTTTATTCTGGCTTTCTTACCTTGCCATATAAACTTCAACACAATTTTATTTAATTCTTCAAAGCAATCTTTACCAAGCCTGATTGGTATGGTTTGGCACAAATATAAAATTCTGGGTAAGGTATTCATCTTGATTGTTGAAATTCTACCTATCAATGACAATTGTAGGTTTTCCCATTTCTTCAAATCAGATGCTATTTGTTGTTTAAGTTTAATATAGTTATTCTCTTTCAATGTAGTGCATCTTGACATCAAATGTATCCCCAAATATTTAACCTTATTTGTAACTTGAATTTTCAATAAATCTGCCAGTTCATCTCTTTGTTTTAGTAACATAGTCTTTGTCAAGATCTTTGTTTTATCTTTGTTTATTTTCAAGCCCGCCAACTCACCATACATCTCTATCTTTTCCAGTAGCTTTAAAGTTGTTCCTAGAGGATCTTCCAAAATAAAAACCAAATCATCCACAAAGGCTTGCAATTTAAATTCCTCCTTCTTAATTTTCATTCCTTTTATATTTGGATCCTCTCTAATGTTTCTATTCAGCACTTCCAAAGTCAATACAAATAACAAAGGTGATAATGGGCAACCTTGTCTTGTGCCTTTTCTTATATTAATAGAATCTGTAAATTCTCCCTCTATCATTACTCTTGCCGTTTGTTTATCATATATGGCTTCTATTGCTTGAATAAATTTTCTAACAAAGCCCATCTCTTCCAATAACAAAAACATGAATCTCCAGTTCACATTATCAAATGCCTTTTGGGCATCTAAAAATATCAAAGCCATTTGTTTTTCAGGATGCGCCTCGTAATATTCCAAGGTATCCAGAATTACCCTCATATTATCCCTAATTTGTCTCTTTGGCAGGAATCCATTCTGGTCAGGATGAATAAAGTTATTTAGGTATCTTTTGAGCCTTTCTGCCAAGATGGAAGCAAAAATTTTATAGTCTGCATTCAGTAAATAAATAGGTCTATAGTTCTTAATTTGTGATGGATCGGCCCCTTCTTTTGGAATAAGTGTGATATAAGCTTCTGACCATGTTTTGCGTATTTTCTTATTTAACATGGCTTCATTCATAACTTCTAACAGTTCAACGATTCTTGTAATGTTTTATAAAATTCTGCCGGGAGCCCGTCTGGACCTGGTGCTTTTCCATTATTCTGCCTATTAAATGCTTCCGTTAGTTCCATCATTGTTATAGTACTTTCTAACATTTTTTCAGTCTCTTCAGATATCTTAGGTAGGTTAGTATTTTGTAGATAAAGCTTAATTCTTTCCTCATCAAAATCCTCCTGCTTACATAATTGTCCATAAAAGTCTCGGATAATTGTCTTTTTCTCCTTATTACCATAACACATTTGGCCTTGATCATCTATTAACTGTACTATTTTCCTAGATTCTTTCTCCTTTCTCAATTTGTATGGTAGCCATCTACCTGGTTTGTTTGCATCTTCAAAATAGTTCTGTTTAGCACTTTTAATTTTTTGTGCCAATTCTTCTTTCTCTGCCTGACCCATCTTACGTTTAATTATATCCATTTTGAATTTAATATCTTTTTTCTGTGGCATATTCTGCAATTCTTTTTCCAGTTTTTTATAATCATCTTCTAAAACTTTAATAGTTTGCCTCTTCCTAATATTCTTTTTCTTTGTATAGTCCATTATTAATCCTCTCGCATATGCCTTCATTGTATCCCAAACATTCTGCATTGAAGTATCTTCTTTTTTATTTTCACTGAAGAAGAAAGCCAATTCTTTGCCCATCCATTGTGTAAAGTCTTTTTCCTTTAAAATAGCATTGTTTAATGTCCATCTAGATCTTCTTCTTTGTCCTTTCCATTTAATTGTCATTGGATTATGGTCTGCCCATATACTCGTTTCTATATTTATTTCTTGAATGTTAGATATTAATTCTGATGAAGTCCAAATCATATCTATTCTGGACCATGATAAATGTCTATTTGAATAAAAAGTATATTGTTGGGTTTTACCATTTCTTTCTCTCCATATATCTTTTAAATTTAATTCATCTACCATTTTAAAAAAGGATTTAGGGAGAGTCTTTCTATTTTGTTTTAATGCTGTCGCTGTATAGTCCAGATTATTATCTACAATTCCATTAAAATCTCCCATCATAATTATATTGCCATGGTCCAGTCCAATTGATTTCATATGTAACTTTTTATAAAATTCTTCTTGTTTATTGTTCGGAGCATAAATTGCAACAAGCAGTGTTTTTATATTGTTATCCACTATTTCAACCATTAATACTCTTCCATCTTCATCAGTATAAATCAATTTTGCTGCAATAGTTTCTTTAATGTACAGGACCACTCCTCTTTTCTTACAGTTAGTCAAGGAGGTAAAAATTTTCCCCAGTTTTGGTCGTACCAATAATGATGTTGTTTTTTAATATGTACTTCTTGTAGGCAAATTATATCAAATTTTAACTTCTCTAATTTATGAAAGATTTTTCTTCTTTTAATAGCTGAGTTCAATCCATTTATATTTATAGAAATCAATTTTTTTTCCTCCATGGTTATGTTTTGTATTTAGGTCTAACAGTTCTTGTAGATCTTACTTCACGTTGTTCTTTGGTCTCCATTTGTCCACCTACCGCACCTTCTTCTTTCCCCGTTCCCATCTGGTCTTCTTGAGATTCAGTTGAGATGGTCTCTTTTTCTGTCTCTATCTCTCTTCTTCCAAAAAATTCATTGTAGAATGTTTCTGCTTTCTCAATTGAGTCGATTCTGTGTCTCTGTTCTTGCCATATAAACATTAATCCTTCTGGAATCAACCATCTATAACTCACCTCTTTTTCCAATAACTTTTTGGTCAAAAATCGATATTCTCTTCTCATCTCTCTCACTCTCCTGGGCACTTGTTTTAAAACCACAATCTCTTTACCTTTGTATTTCAACACCTTATCTCTTGCGACTTGTAATATTTGTGTTTTAATAGTCTTTTTAGTAAATCTGACATGAACCTCCCTTGGTAGCTTATTCCTCATCGCATATCTTGTGAAGACACGGTATATCTCATCTACTCTGTCCATCATCTTTTCCTCTGTTATCTCCAAAGCTCCAGCCAGAATTTCTATCATTACAGCCGCCAAATCTTGTCCTTTTTCTTCCTCTATATTTTGAAATCTGAGATAAAATTCTGACCTATCCATCATCCCAGTTACATCTTGTTCCACCGTTGTTAATTTGCTAACAATATTTCCAATTGTCTCATGTCTTTGTTTGTCTTTCTCCTCAATTTTTTGGAGTCTCTCCTCCTGTTTCGCCATCATTTGTTGAAAATTTTCAATTTTTTCATCAGTCTTCGCAATTCTTTGTTCAATACTCTCTGTTCTTTGGTCAATACTCGTTTTGAGTTCTTGTATTCCTTGTATAATCGTCGCTAGGTCCATTTGTACTTTATCTTGCTTCGCCATTATTGATAGTCGTCCTCCAGCTAATGGAGAAGCAAGAGCAGAAGTTGAACTGCCAGAAGGTAAAGTTTTCTTACTCATTTGAATAACTCAGGATCTTTAAGCTCCTTTAATCCAATTAATAAAATAGCCAATTATAATCCAGTTGGTAAGAAGAAAAACATTTTTTTTAAAAAAACCAATAAAAAATAAAGAGTCCAGGATTAAAAAGAGAAGAAGAAAAAGAAGATTAAAAAGAAAAAGGAGGAGATTCTTCAGCTTCTTCTAAACCTTAATCCTATTGTGAGAGGCGAGACTCCAAAGTGTACATTCAGCTCTTTATTGCATGTATAGAACAGTTCAAGACCTGCGAGCCGCTTGGCTTTATTCAGCCGGCCAGTGGCTCGGCGGCCAATGGCAGCGCTTTGAATCTCCCGCGATCAGCTCGGCCAATCGCGGTAGACTCATAGTGCACCAATCACAGGAGTTCAGTTAGCCGATCACGTAGCGGTCCGTGTGGACCAATCAGAATGCGATGTTTCAAGAATGTTAATATAGAACACCCCTCCCCTCATGGTTTCATCCGACATAGCGTGGTGATGTAGTCGCACAGGTAGGCGGGGCTCCGTACCTGCCTAGTTGACTTGCGCGGCTCAGTCTGTGTGCGATCGTCGGCCGGTTTGGCCGAGCTCTGCGTCGCTCTCAAACCCTTCGATGGAACCGCCTGGAAGGGTGAGCCGGGCCTGTCGCTGCAGCTCCCGCCCGGTCTACCTGGGTCGGTCGAGCTGCCGTCTCTGTTGTTCCTGCCTGGTCTTTCCGGGCTGGTTGAACTGGCTTGGCTGTTCCTTCCAGGTGAAGCTCCCGTCTGTAACAGCTCGAGGTCTGCTGGTAAGTATGGCTGGTTTATTTGGGGGTTGCTTTCTTTAGGTGGGGGGTGTTCAGCTTGTGTTTGGGGGTGTTCTGCTAGGGTTTCCAGCCCTTTGTTGTCCCCCTGCTTGGTTGTTGTGGTTTCCCCCCCCTCTGCTTTCTGTGGTTGTTGTTGTTGGGGTGTCGGGGCTGTTGCCGGCTAGCCTGGACCGTAGCTGGTCGATGTGCCGCTTCCAGCTTCTTCCATCAGTGGTTTGGAGTCTGTATGACCAGGGGCTGGTTACTTGTGTTATTTGCACTGGTACCCAGAGTGGGTCTCCCGTGAAGTTCTTTGAGTAGACCGTGTCCCCAATGTTGAATGCCCGGTGCCTGCTGGATGAGTCTGGGGGTTTCTCCGGGCTGTAGGTAGGGTGTAGTTGGTCCAGCGGGGACCTCAATTTCCTGCCCATCAGTAGTTCTGCTGGGCTTTTATTTGTGGTCGTGTTAGGCGTAATATGCTGTATGAGTAGCATTCTGTTTATTTTTTCCTGTATGTCGCCAGTTTCAATTTTCTGGATGGTTTTCTTCGTGTATTGAACCATCCGTTCCACCCGTCCGTTCACCGCCGGGTGAACCGTCGAGGTTAACGCGTGCCTGATGCCCCGTTCAGCCAGGTATTTTTCAAATGCCAGTGCCGTGAACTGCAGGTAGGGGAGTTTGGCTCAGCGCGTCTGCGTGCGGAATGTTCTTGCCGGGTCGGTGTGTCAGTTCGTACGAGTAGGCGGCAAGGAACTTGGACCATCTCGTCATCTGGGGTGACAGGGTGTTTGGGGTGGCCTTGTTCCCTGCCAGTATCCCAAGCAGAGGTTTGTGGTCTGTAATGATTGAAAAGGTCCTACCGTAAAGGTATTCATGGAGCCTTTTCACTCCGGCGATGATGGCGAGAGCTTTTTGTCAGCTGGCTGTAATTCCTCTCCGGTTTGGACAGCGTTCTCGAGAAGAAGGCAATGGGTGCTTCCTTCCCGTCTGGTAGGGTGTGACTGAGGACTGCTCCGATGCCAAAGGGCGATGCGTCGCATGTCACCATCAGCGGCAGGGTCTCGCTATATTGGATCAGGACTGTGTCTGATGTTAGCAGGTTTTTGGTCTGTTGAAATGCGTTCTCCTCCCACTTCCCCCAAGTCCAGGTGGCTGTTTTATCCAGTAGCCTATGCAGGGGTTCCGCTGCGGTCGCCTTTTGGGGTAGAAAAACATTGTAAAAGTTAATCAGTCCCAAGAATGCCTGCAGTTCCGCCTTGTTCGTTGGTGTGGGGGCTTCCTTAATGGCTCTGAGTTTCTTTCCGGTGGAGTGGATTCCGTGTCGGTCTAGGAGGTACCCCAGGAATTCGACCCTTTCGGTGCAGAGTTGGCATTTCCCTTTTTTGACTTTGAGGCCGGCATCTTTGAATTTTTGCAGCACCGCCCTTAAACGGGTTTCCAATTGTTTCTTGTTGGCGGCTGCAACCAGCATGTCATCAAAGTAGGGGACCACTCCTTTTATTCCCTGGAGGACTCTTTCCATGAGGCTTTGGAAGACTCCTGGGGCAACGCTGACTGCAAACTGGAGTCGGTTGCATTGGAATGCCCCCCGGTGTGTGACAATCGTTTGTGCCTCAGCTGTCTCGGCGTCGACTGGCAGTTGCTGGTAGGCTTGCGCCAGGTCAAGCTTTGCGAAGACCCGGCCTCCCCCCAGTGAGTGTAGAAGGTGCTGTACTACTGGGACGGGGTAGGCGCTTTGCTGCAGCGCGTGGTTGAGGGTGGCCTTATAGTCACCGCAGATTCTTATGGAGCCATCCGGTTTGATGGGGGTGACTATGGGTGTTTCCCAGCGGGCATGGTCAATTGGCTCTAAAACCCCTTGCGCGATGAGCTTGTCTAGCTGCTCGTCGATTTTGGGTTTGAGCGCGAATGGTACTCGCCGTGGTTTGAGGCGGATTGGGACGACATTAGGGTTAAGGTTGAAAGAGATAGGGGACCCTCGGTACTTGCCTAGGGTGTCGTCGAAGACCTCCTGGAAGTCCCTCATGAGCGTCGCTTCCCAGTCAGCCTCATCTGTGTGGTGGATGCCCGTCACTTCTATTCCCAGCGCGGAGAACCATTGCAGCCCAAGTAAGCTGGGGCAGTCTTTGTCTACGATCGTGAGTGGTAATACCTCGGTGTGGCCTTTGAAGGTGATTTTAAAATGTCCGATGCTGGCTACGGGGATTCGGTTTCCCTGGTAGTCCTTTAGGGTTAGTTTTTAGTCGTCCAGTTTGCGGCGGTGGATGGTTGGCACTAGGCACTTGATTGTGCGCCAAGAGACCATGGAGAGGTAGGACCCGGAGTCCACTTCCATCTCGCAGGGCTGGTCTTCGATGCCCACCTCCACGTGTACCTTCCAGGCATCAATGGTCGATGAATGGCCGATGACGACTGTCTGGTGGGTTTCTTCTCGTCGCTGCGCTTCGCTGAGTCGTTTGTTCCGGCCGTCATGGCTCCATTGGCTCTCGGCTTGGCGGTCTCGGTTTCTGGGGGGGTGTCGTCTTGTCATCGGGGGCTGCTGCCTCATCGTTGGTGGCTGTAGTTTTTCTTGTTCCGGCACACCTTGGCGATGTGCCCCCGCTTCTCGCAATGCCGGCAGATGGCATCGAGAAAACGGCATTCAGAGTGGGGGTGGTCGCCACTACAGCCGGCACAATGGAACCCCAACTTACGTCCCCTCCGGTCCCATCATTTGCGTTCAGCCTGGAGCCGGTGGATCTCCTCTTCCTCGTCGTCGGTGTCGGAATGGGGGTCGATGTCACCGTGATGGGTGGTCATTTCTCAGTGGCTGGTTTCCGCGGGTCTCGCCGGTACTGGGGTTGCTTCGTTGGTCAATGGCATTCACCTGCCTCATCTGGGCTGTCGACTTGCGAGTGGCCTCGGCTGCGGTTGCCTCAGCGAGGGCGTCAGCAAGGGAGATGTCGCCTTTGGCCATCAGCCGGCTCTGCAGTACAGGGTCTCTGAGCCCAAGGACGACTTGGTCGTGTAAAGCCTCGTCCAGCTCAGCAAACCTGCATAGGCCCCCTAGGTTCCTCAGCTTGGCCACGGAGTCGCCAATGGTTTCTCCCTCACGCTGATCTCATCGGTAGAAATCGTGCCTTCGGGTGAAGGCACAGCAGGGGCATAATGGTGGCGTAAGATGGGCTCAAGGTCAGCCCAGTCCATCTCCTTCACGTCGGCGGGCTTGGCCAGCGCTTTGGCCATCTTGAATACCGCGGGCCCTCAGTGTGTCAAGAACACGGCCCGTTTTCTCTGCCCGTTGACATCATTGAGATTGCTGCACTCCAGGAACATCTGGAAGTGGTCGGTGTAGGATTCCCAGTCCTCGGTGGCTGGGTCGAAGGGAGCGGGTGGCGGGGTGCTGCTGGCCATCTTGCTGGTCATTTCGCGCCATTTGCCACGTGCTGGGTGGTTCCTTGCCTCACAATCCCACCCTCGTCACCAGTGTTAAGTCTGGTAGATCAGTTCTGGGTAGATCAGGTCGCATTGAGAGGCGAAACTCCAAAGTGTACATTCAGCTCTAGAAGGCAAGTCAAATAATGAAGTAAAGAGGAATGGGAAAGAAGACAAACTCAAACACCAAATAGGAAACATAGAAAGCCTAACCAGAGTCAGACATAAAGATCTCAAATGCCTAGATGCACAAAGTCTGGGGGAAAAAACAGGGTGAACTTGAACTATTAATACATGAAGGTAGATATAATATAGTTGGAATAACAGAAACTTGATTTGATGAAACCCATGACTGAAACATACCTGTTAAGTCTGGTAGATCGGTTCTGGGTAGATCGGGTCGCATTGAGAGGCGAGACTCCAAAGTGTACATTCAGCTCTTTATTGCATGTATAGAACAGTTCAAGACCTGCGAGCCGCTTGGCTTTATTCAGCCGGCCAGCGGCTCGGCGGCCAATGGCAGCGCTTTGAATCTCCCGCAATCAGCTCAGCCAATTGTGGTAGACTCTTAGTGCACCAATCACAGGAGTTCAGTTAGCCAATCACATAGCGGTCCGTGTGGACCAATCAGAATGTGATGTTTCAAGAATGTTAATATAGAACAATACCGATAGAAGGATACAAACTGTTAAAAAAATCAGAACCCCATAAAAGAGGAGATGGAGTTGCACTGTATGTAAAGGATCACTATATTGCTACAGAAATGCATGAAACCAAAGACAAAAACCTCCTAGAATGGGTCAATATATAAAATAAAAAAGAATGACATAGCCATAGGTGTATATTATAGGCCACTGGTTGCCAATTGGTGATCCATGGAACATTTTTTGGTGTCTGCAGAGAAATGGCCCCCAAATGTTCATCTCTCAAGGAGCATACGCTGAAGCAGTGTGGGAAACTTCAGCTGGACACTGGAGAGACAAGAGTGACTCCAGCTGCTTCTCTCCTCTAATAGGCAGCCAAGCTATCTGCAAAATCATCTCTCTGTCCAGCGCTCAACAGTTTGGCTGGAGTGGAAGCCTCTCTCGGTCCCCTTGCGGGCTCTGCAAGGTGGGTGGCGGGGAAGCAACACCTGGGAAGAGCTGATCGGCCACTGCCGGGCTCTCGGGTGGATTTCTCTCCTGCTGAGGGTGTAGCCATCAGGCGGGGAGGAAGCGGTGCCCAGCTCCCCTCCCAGGGCAGGAGAGGCAAGGAGTGGCAGAAGCGGCAGTGCAAAGTTGGAGGGAAGTGACTGTCCTCTTGGGGGAGGGGGTGAAGGTGTCAGCCTCCCCCCCTTGCTTGCCTCCAGGTGAGGCTGGAAAAGCCCCTGCATCGTTTGGAGCTTTTCCTCAGCCACAGATTTGAGCTCTCTCAATCCTTCTCCTTGCCCCCACTTTCTCCCCCTCCCCTCCCCCCAATTAATCACTTCCCTGGCCTTTGTCCAACCAGCCCTCTGAGGTTGGCGGTCCTTCTGCGGACAGCTGCCTGCTGAGAAGCCCCTGGAGGGGTGGCTGAGGGGCATTGCCCCCAAGGAGAGCAAAGCTCTCTTTCTGCCTCTACTCCCAGTGGCAGTTGCCCTGAGACCCCTCAGCTCAGCCTCCCTGCCCACTCTTCTGTCTCTTTGGAAGGTGCGGGTGGGGGGCGGGATGGAAGCAGCTGGCCCACCTTCCCTCCCCCAACTCCAGGCAGCTACACTTGGTGAAGGAGGAATAGGTTTCCTTTGACCTGGAGGAGATGTGAAAATGACAGGAGACAGATGGGGGTGCGTGTTCTACTTTTCTTCCATTTGAGTGGGAGCCAGTTCTTCCCCATCCAGACTTTCCCAGCCTCCAGGTACCATGTGGCTTCTTTTGAATATTAAATCCTCCCTCTTTCCCCCAAAAGATGAGAGAGGCCCCTCCTTTCCCTTTGCTCTGCCCAACCTTGCCCAACCTTTGCCCCCTAGGACAGCCCCCACTTGCCCCCTCATTCAGCCAGAGCACTGCCTTCCCACCCCAGATAGATTGGTCCCATATTCCAGAGCTGCAGTTGTCACAGAACTGATCCTTTGGTCATCCTGCTGCTTTGGGATGGAATACGGGACTGACTTTCTTACCATTGTCAGTCTGCCCTTCATCTTCCTTCACTCAGATTGACCAAGCTTCTTGAGAGAAGGAACATAAAAGAGGTTCCTGGAAGGCTGTGTATTTTCTCTTGGGCCTCCCACCTGGAAGCCATGAGAAAGTATCTGGTCTAGACACACAGTGCCCCAGGGTCAAGCTATGTTGATATCCCTCTGCGTAGATCCAGCAGACAAAACAGGAAAGCAGGGGGCAGAAAGAAATACTTAGTTGCCAAGGTATGCCAGAGTGGGAGGCCACCGGACCAGAGAGCTTCTTCCTCATCTTCCTAGGAGCATGGGACTTCACATGACTAGCCCCTGAGATCCCTTGCAGTTTGTTCTGCTGCTAAAGGATGGGCTGCATCCTCCAGCAGCAGAACAAATATGAATTGTAAAAAATTAATATGATTTTTAAAATTAGTTTTTAAAAATTATGATTTTTTAAAAAAAATCATATTAGTGATCTGCGGGATTTAATATTATGAATTTGGTGGTCCCTGAAGTCCAAAAAGTTGGAGACCTCTGCTATAGGCCACCCAATCAAGCAGAAAAAATAGATGTCCTTTTTGCAAAACAATTAACAAATATTTTATTTTATTTTTTATTTATTTATTTTTTGTCAATTGCTTGCAAGATAATAGGTATAAGGAAAAACATAGTTATCAATACATGGATATAAGAAAAATAAAAAAAGAAAAGAAACAATAGGACAGGGATGGTAGGCATGTTGGTGCGCTTATGCACACCCCCTACAGACCTCTTAGGAAAGGGGTGAGGTCAATAGTATATAGTCTAAGGTTAAAGTTTTTGGGGTTTGGGGAAGAAACCGCAGTCAGGTTGAGTATTCCAGACATTGATCACTGAAGTCATATTTCCTGCAATCAAGTTTGGTGCGATTAACCTTGAGTTTATATCTATTGTTTGGCCTTGTATTGTTATGGTTGAAGCTGAAGTTTTCATTGACAGGTGGGACATTACAACGTATGATTTTATATACTATGCTTAGATCGGACCGAAGGCGGCGTAGTTCTAGGTTTTCTAGATCTAGAATTTCAAGTCTGGTGGCATAAGGTATTCTGCAACGAGTAGAGGAGTGGAGAACTCTTCTTGTGAAATATTTCTGGACTTTCTCAACTGTGTTAATATCAGATATGTAATGTGGGTTCCAGACTGATGAGCTTATTCGAGTATTGGTCTAGCAAATGTTTTGCATGCTCTAGTTAGTAGTGTAATATTACCAGAGAAAAAGCAACGTAAGATTAGGTTAACAACTCTTAACACCTTTTTGGCTATGTCGTTACAGTGGGTTCTAGCACTTAGATCAGGCTTGTCCAACCCGCGGCCCGTGGGCCGCATGCGGCCCAGGTTGCCTCGTAATGCGGCCCAGTGCCCACCCCAACCTTCGTGCCAGAGCCAGCGAGGAGGAGGAGGAGAGGCAGGCGCGAGGCGGGGTGAGGCAAGCGCCACGCCAAGCAGCAACAGAAAAGGCGGGTGCCACCTCCTGCTGTTGCCGCCGCTGCCCCTGCCCCGCCGCTTCTGCCCTCACCGCTGCCGCCGCTTCTGACCTGCTGCTGCCCCTGCCGTCGCTGCTGCTTCTGCCTCCGCCGCCGCCGTTGCTTCTGCCCCCCCTGCCGCTGATGCTTCTGCCCTCGCCGCCGCTTCTGCCCCCACCGCCGCTGCTGCTTCTGCCCCCGCCGTTGCTGCTGCTTCTGCCCCCGCCACCGCCGCCGCTTCTGCCCCCGCCATCGCTGCTGCTTCTGCCCCCGCCATCGCTGCTGCTTCTGCCCCCGCCGCCGCTGCCCCCACCATAGCTGCTGCTTCTGCCCCCGCCGCCCCCACCGCTTCTGCCCCCGCCGTTGCTGCTGCTTCTGCCCCCGCTGCTGCTTCTGCTTCTGCCCCCGCCGCCGCTGCTTCTGTCTTCCAGTCCTGCCTCATCCAGCCGGGCCATTTGCAGGAGGAGAGGTAGGCGCGAGGCGGGTGAGCTTTCTTCCCCCCCCCCACCTCCGCAAAATTTGGCCGGAAAATAAACCGTGATAAACCGTGATAAAAAAACCGTGATAAAAAATAAATAATTTTTAATAAATAATTAATAATAAATAATAAAAACATCTCACTAACTTCATTTCCAAATAAATTTAATATGTTAACTATGTTTTCTATGGTTTTTTTGGATGATCAGGTATCATTACTTTTATTTTATTTTATGTGCGCCCAAACCAAATTTTCATCTTCTAATGTGGCCCAGGGAAGGTGAAAGGTTGGACACCCCTGACTTAGATCATTAGAGATGATTACTCCAAGATCCTTGACAGAGTTTGGATCATCAACAAGGTCTTGACTATTCAGCCTGTATTTTATTTTCTGATATTTTTTGCCAATATGTAGGAAAGAGCATTTATTTGTTGATATTTGAAGTTGTCATTTGTTTGACCATTCTGATATATAGTCAAGGTCTTTTTGAAGGGTAGCAGTATTGTCTGTGGTGTTGAATAGCTTTACATCATCAGTGAAGAGAATACAGTTGCTCTTAATATGATCACAGAAGTCATTTATGTAAAATATGAAAAGAGGTGGTCTTAGAACACTGCCTTGGGGGACACCACTGTTGACAGGTACAGAATTTGATAGGACGCTCCCAATTTTGACCATTTGTTGTCTGTTTGACAGGAATGCTTCCATCCAGTTATGCAGGTGTCCAGAGATACCGTAAGATTTTAGTTTTAGGAGTAGGTTGTCATGTACCACTGAATCAAAGGCTTTATAGAAGTCTATGTAGATTGCATCTATTGCTTTGCCCTGATCGAGTTGTGTAGTCCATATGTTTTTGCAGTGTAAGAGTTGCAGATTACAAGGCCCCCCAAGGGAGTGTTCTAAGACCAACTCTTTTTTCCTGAAACCAAATTGTTTATTAGAGAGTAGGTTTTTTGTTTTTAAGTGGGGGATGATGGATTCGTTAATAATTTATTCCATGACTTTATAGGTGATGCAGCATAAAGAGATTGTTCTGTAATTTTCAACTAGGCTGGGGCCTCCCTTTTTGAAGATGGCTTGTGATCATAGTTTTGGCAAGGAGCTGGTCCTGAAAGATTTTTCAAAGATTATGCTTAGAGGTTTGGCTATGGCAGCAGATAGCTTTTTTAAGAAGTAGGCACATATTCTGTCCGGTCCAATAGATAGAGATGGTTTTAGATTGCATAGTGCTTTTTCAACATTGTCTTCTGTAAAATCGATATGTATTAGATCATTGTAGTTGTCTGTGGTTCAACTAGGAAATACTGGGCATGATCCATTGCTGTTTACAAATACTGAGCTCAAGAATATGTTAAAGAGGTTGGCTTTAATAGTGTCATTGTTGCAGTCTTTACCATTAGGTCCTTTCAAGGGTAGGAAGGACCTTGAGTCTCTTAGTTTGTTGTTTACAAAATTGTAGAAAGTGCGGATGGAATTGGTGCCTAGAAGGTTTTCTTCTTGTTTAATGTGATAATTGGTGCATCCAGTTTTTATCTGGTGGCATAAATGTTTGTATCAGCTTTTGAAGTTGGCAACGTGACCAGATTTGTTTTTCCGCCAAAGTGATTTCTTTTTGGATTGATGCTTCCTTATTCTTATGGGTAATTTGTTTTTTCTGGTTTGGGGAGTTGTTAATGGTACATATAGTGACTCTGATGACTCTTTTGACCTCAAGTAAAAATATGTTGTAATGGTCTTCTACAGTATTGCATCCAGTGAATAGAAATTGCCAATCAAGGGAGGAGAGATCATTGTTTATAAGATCATACTTGCCTTTTTTGAAGTTGTAATTGGGGATTCCATCATTGTGATGATTTTTGTGTGGACGTATGTTGAAACAAAAGTGTATCATGTTGTAGTTACTGTTGGAAAAGGGTTCTTTAATTTGTATGCAAAAAATATAGGAAGCACACTACAATCGTAATGGGGAACTTCAATTATCCTGACATCAATTGGAAACAAATTCTGTACCAAGTAAGAAATCAACTAAGTTCCTAACCTACCTAGCTGACAACTTTGTTGTCCAAAAGGTAGAGAAGGAAACTAGAGGGATAGTCATACTGGACTTACGTCAAAATGGAAATGCAGGAACAGCAACACTCTCAGCAACAACAGAACAGAACAACCCAGGTTTCTGGCTCCATCTTATGGCCGTTTGAGGAACCACACCCAATTACAATTTTAGCATTCCCTTAAACAGACAGTATTAACATGTCTATCCTGGTTTATATATTTTCCAACCCAACTATTAGGTGACTTACATTCCTAACATTCACCCTTTGGGTAGGACAATATATACAACCTTACATTCTAAGTCCATAATCCTTACAGCAAGTCTTATGCTTTACAGAGCCTTGGGCTTTTGTAAAATGATCTGCGATGTTATTTTCTGACATACAGTATTCCAGCTTAATCATCTTACTTTGCACACATTGTCTCACATTTAAATATCTTAAATCTGTGTGTTTTGATCTTGTCTTTACAGCAAGATTGGAAGCCCTCTGTATTGCTGATTGGTTGTCTTCCTAAACAACAATAGAATCTGTTACATCAATTCCCATAACAATCAATAGTTGCTTATAATAAACTAAATCTGTACATAATAAAGACAAACATGAGAATTCAGCGTCCATTGTTGACAAATTTAGATGTTTCTTTCGAATAGACCTCCATCCAATCAATACCTTTCCTAATAATACTATAGTACCTGACGTAGATTTACGTGTATTTACATCTGTAGCAAAACTTGCATTGGTATATGCAGTTAGACTTAGTTCATCCTTAGGCCCCAAATACAATGCATAATGCATTGTTTGTTTCAGATATCTTAACACATGCTTAGCAGCTTGCCAGTGCCTTTCATTTGGCTCAGCATTAAACCTCGCTAATTGGTTAACACAGTATGCTATATCTGGCCTTAACCAATTACTGAGATAAGATAAACTACCAATCAATGACTGATAAATATGTTTATCAAAAACAGGATTTTGAACATCACTATGGCTAAACTCCTGGCTCATCGGTGTTTTAGCCGGTTTACAAAGTTCCATTTTAAAACTTTTTAGTAACTGGTTAATTTTATCTGCCTGTGAGATTTTGTATCCTCCCCTAGTTTTATCTACCTTTAAACCAAGATATTGTTTAATTTCTCCTAACTGTTTTATCTTAAATTTCTTCTCCAGCAGTGAGATTATTTTAGTAACTTCTTGTTCAGTTTTGGTGATTAATGCTATGTCATCAGTAAACAATAGCAACAATAACACTACACCATTACTTTCTCCTTTAAATAAATATGGATCAGCCATGCCAGCTACAAAACCTATCTTAGTTAATTCCTTAACTATACACTGGTTCCACTCATATCTTGATTGCTTTAAGCCATAAAGACTCTTTTTCACTCTCCAGCAATCAGTTGTATTATCATTTTTTATACCTAAAGGTTTGTTTAAATATATAGTGTGTTGCAACGGTGCATGCAGATATGCCATCTCTACATCTAAATGATTTATAATGTATTTCTCCTTAGCTGCCCACATTAATGCTGCTCATAATGTAGTAGCCTTCAGACTAGGTGCAAACACCTCATTATAGTCATTTGCTGTCTGATTGAGTCCTTGTGCTACTAACCCAGCTTTATGGGTAACAGTCCCATCCACACCTGTCTTAAGTTTATAAATCCATTTACATCCTATGGCATGTTTACCTGGTGTTAACCTGACATTTTCATATACATCTAACCTTTGTAAGGATTCCAGTTCCTTATCCATTGCTTCCTGCCAAGCAGCCTGATCCTTAGCAGGATACAGTTTTAGTTCATTATAGTTATTTGGAACTGTATTCACTTGGCATACAACACTAGCCTGATATCTATCAGGTGGTCGTGTTACACGGGTTGAATGTCTTGGTAATACAGGGTTTACTGGGGGACTCACCTGTCCCACCTGCTCCTGTTCTTCTACCTCCTCCTGTGCCTGTTCTTCCTCCTCCTCCTGTGCCTGTTCTTCCTCTTTAATGACTATTTGTGGTTTACTTATTTCATCTTTAGGGACTACTTTGGTGTCAATAATAACATCATTGCTGGATTACTGTTCCAGTTTATTCCACCTAACATGCTCAAGAAATTTAGCACTAGTGCTACAATAAACATGAGCAGTGCCTTGATCCCAGAATCTAAATGATCTATGGTTGGCCTTGTAACCTCCAAAAAAATAATTTCTTAGCTCTATGTTGTCCTTTCATTTTTACTTGTGAGGGAATATGCACCCATGCTGGTGCTCCAAATGTGTGTAGATAACTTAAATTTGGTTTTCTGCCATGCCAACAAGTGAATGGCAATTCACCAGTTGTTGTATTCATCACATTGTTTAATATGTAGTTGCTACACATTATGGCCTCACCCCACAGTGTTTCAGGCAAATCTGAATCAGATAACATAGTGCAAGCCTTGACTTGTAATGTTTGCCCTCTTCATTCTACAAACGAGTTACGTTGTGGTTTGTAAGGTGCAGAACATTTATGCTCGACACCAGCCAATTTCAGCATTGTTTGGAATATCTTGTTAATAAACTCAGTCCCGTTATCAGTAACTAAAGTAATTACTTTACTCCTCATTTTTCTCTCAGCAAATCTTAGCCAGTTAAAGAAATGTTGGAATGTTTCTGTTTTGTTTTTCATGAGAGAGCAGAAACCGTACCATGAGTATGGTCCATTATACTCAAAACATAGCAGGCACTTCCCAAACTAGGTTTCTTAGGACCAATTAAGTCAGCAAACACAACCTCTAAAGGTTCTTTGGTCTTAAACCCATTTAGTCTGTTTGCTGGAGTAACCTTACTTTTCTCCTGACTACAGGCATTACAGTTTAAATACTTGCTACAGAGTTTTAATTTTACTCCCTCTGACAATTCAACAGTTTGTTTCAACATTTGGAAATTAATTTGCCCTAGACTCTTCTCCACAAATATGGACTAGCTGCTGGTCACTCAGTGTTAATCCAAATATACAAAGAGCTCGTTCGTTGATCCGTTTAAAGTCAGCTAACATCCTCATCATCTGGATCCCAAGCATTTACATCCGGTGGATTTTGAACTGCATTCTATAACCCTTCTCTATGCAGAAGTAGACTGCACTTCATAGATCAGGAAACATAGTTTGTTCCCTCCAACCAGGTTATCAGTGATAAACTTGTTGATGGGTCTTATGCCATCTTTACCAGGATAGTAATCCACAATTAAACAATAAAGGGCTGTACTGTGCATTCACACCAACTCTCAGTTATCTGAGCCTGGTATGGCCTGGGCCCATAGCCAGTGTTGAGATAATTCCCCGTTAGGAGAATGAGCGCACACAGGGAGACGTAGTGAGAGTGAATAACACACAACCAGCACACAGATACACTGTATAGTAAAATGTGGGTTTTTACTTCCAATAAATGTTTAAGCAAAGTCCAACAAGCAGTCCAAGTCATACACAATTAAAGCAGTCAGTATTCAGTCCAGGGATAATCCAAATAACAAAGTCCAGTATCATAAACAGTTCAATCCAAGAATAATGATGATCAGTAACAGTCAAAATGGAAATGCAGGAACAGCAACACTCTCAGCAACAACAGAACAGAACAACCCAGGTTTCTGGCTCCATCTTATGGCTGTTTGAGGAACCACACCCAATTACAATTTTAGCATTCCCTTAAAGAGGAAATTAAGATGTCTATCCTGGGTTATATATTTTCCAGCCCAACTGTTAGGTGACTTACATTCCTAACAGAAGCCCTTAAAGCCTGTTTTGCTTTCTGAAGAAAACAAATGGCATTTTAGAAACAGCCATGAGGAGAAATTCCTGAGGTTGGGTCCCAAGAAGCAAAGAGAAAAGAGCAACAGACAAGATGTCTGCACATTCCAAAGCAATAGACAGGATTTCTGCAGGGATCGGATTACAGCCCAACAAAGTTTTTCTAAAAAGCAAGAAACAGGACAGCAAAACCTATGGTGTTTTATTTATGGTGATAAGAATCATTTGAAGAAAGACTGTTTGCAAGGAAATAAAACTGTCAGGGCTCCAACAAATCACCCTCATTCAAATCAAAAGCTCTAGCCGCATCTCAGAAAAAATAAATTGGTTTATTAGAAATTGCCATGTTGGTGAGTGGCTGGGTGCAGCAGGTACTAAATCGCATCATACATTTCCCCCTTGAGCCTGGTCTTTCCCCCACCCTGTGAATGTGACTTCTCCAATGTGACACATGCGTCTCCAAGAGTCATCCATCATGTTATCCAATAACCTTCTTATGCTCTGACAACTTTCGGCTGCCGAGGTGATTATCTAGGCATTTCAAGAATGCCTTGTTTTCCCCCACTCCCTTTTTCTGGCAGCTAAAAAGACCAAAGGGGTATCTTTTTAGTTGACATTCAGGTCCCCTCACTTCTTGAATGTGACCTGTACAACACAAAAGATTTATTACAGGTATAGAACTTAAGGTTGTGAAACCACCACCCCAGGTTTGGTTGGGTTTTCTGCATGGAACCTCATCACAAGGCAACCAGCTTGGACATTCCTACTCTTTACCCAAGATGCCTCTGATAACGGGTAGCCCTTCCATTTGATTAGATATTGGAGTTGTCTCCTGTGCCACTTCAAATTGATTCACTGCACTTCATAATCTGTTTGGCCTCCTATGACCACGGGGTCTGGGGCTTCACAAGGTGGTGGCCTCAGGGTTGATCCTACCATAGGTTTTAAGAGGCTACTATGGAATATTGGGTGTATTTTCCCTAACGGTCAGGGCAACTTCAGTTGCACCATGACTGGGTTGATGACCTTTCCTATGGGGAAAGGTCCCATGAACTTTGGCTCCAACTTCTTACTAGGGAGCCTTAACCTCAAGTACTTGGTGGAACTCCCCTACCTGGAATGGCCTTTGTGGGGCCTGGGGTTTGTCTGCCTGTTTTTTTATAGCTTTGTGATGCTTTTGCCCTTACCTTTTTTACATTTTCCCAAGTTGCTTTCAGTGTTGACATCCAGTCGGTCAGGCTGACTGAGGAGGGGGGATCCCTTGGATACTCAGGCATTGGGATGAAGTCCATGCCGCTCACTAGCTTGAAGGGGGTTAGTCCCATGCTACTGTGAACAGCATTATTGTATGCAGCCTGCGCAAAAGACAGGAGGTCTGCCCAATTGGATTGCTGATTCATGTAGCATCTCAGATACTGCTCTACCATGGCGTTCAATTTCTCTGCCCCCCCCACCCAATTGGTGCTTGGATGAAAAGCTGAGCTAAGACCCTGGGATGACCCAATAGACCACAGGAACTCCCTCCAAAATTTGGCCATGAATTGGACCCCTCTGTCTGAGATAATTCTTTGTGGCACTCCATGCAGGTGGTAGATGTGCTTCAGGAACAGCTTGGCTAACTGGCAGGCTGAGGGTAGCCTGCTGCACAGTATGAAATGCGCCTGTTTGAAAAATAAGTCTATTACAATCCAGATCACCATGTTTCCTGCACTTTTCAGTCACTCTACTATGAAATCCATTATGATCTCCTCCCATGGCCTCGTTGGTTCCGCAACCGTCTGTAGCAATCCGGGGGGGGGGGGGGGTGTTCTGGTCATTTTTTCATTGTGGCGCATATGATGGAACTCTTCACACAGCTTTCCATGTCTTTATGCCAGGCCACCAGAATTGCCTCCGAACTAACTGTAAAGTGTTTAAGAACCTGAAGTGGCTTGCCAGTTTGGCATCGTGGCTCCTCTGAAGGATTAGAATACATAGAGATTCTGGGGCATAGAGTTTTGTTCCTTTCCAGGCTAGGTCATCTCTTTTTGTTAAGATGTGTTGATTGTCCTGGAACCAATGGTCTGCTAGCAATTCAGTTTTTAATTTCATGGCTAAGTCGTGGTGGATCAGTCTTGTCTGTTGCATCGTCATCGTCTGGTGGTTACTTGGGCAGCTATTTGGATAGGGGGAATGATGGCATTTATAATTTTCTCCTTTTCGCATTTATACTGGGGCATGCGAGAGAGGGCATCAGCCAGAAAGTTCTTTCCCCCTGGGATGTGTTTTATCACAAAGTCAAATCAGTTGACGTATTGGGCCCAGTGGACTTGTTTGGGTTTTCACAGGGTCCTAAGGCTTTCCAGATTTTTATGGTCAGTCCAAACTTCGAATGGCTTCTGGCCCCCTTCCAGCAGATGACACCAGGTCTGCAGTGCCCATTTTATTTCAACAGTCTCTTTCTCTCATGCAGCCCATCTATGTCTGTGAGTTTACAGGAGCTGTAGGTTTCCTTGGTTGTTTTTTTTGGAGTAACACTGCTTCCACTGCCATGTCACTGGCATCTGCTTGTATGACGAAGGGGGTTTGGAGTCAGGGTGCTTCAGCACCAGTTCTTTTGCAAACAGTTCTTTCAGTGTTTCAAATGATTTTTGGCAGGTGAGGTCCCACTGTAGGGTTTGTCCTGGGTGAGATTTCATCTATGTGCTCCCTGTCTTTAGAAGGTCTGTCATGGGTTTGGCAATCCTCATGAAGGAGGGAATGAATTGGCAGTAGAAGTTTGCAAACCCCATAAAGCTTTGTGGCTGACTGTGGGTCCAAGGGGCTTGCCAACTGAGGACGGCTTGTATTTTGGCTGGGTCCATCTCCATGCCTTTATTTGAGACTCGGTATCCCAGGTAGTTCAACTGTGCATGGTGAAATTCACATTTCAACAGCTTGACGTACTGATTTGCTGCTAGACATTTTTCCAGTACTTGGCTCACTAGGAGTATGTGGTCGTCCATTGTCTCAGTGGAGATGAGAATGTCATTCAAGTAGACAAGGACCCCCTTATAAAGATGTTTGCGTAGCACCTTGTTAATTAATTGCATGAATACCACTGGGGCACCTGTAGTCCAAAAGGCATGACTTTGAATTGGACGCTCCCTAGGGGGCAGTTGAACATTGTTTTCCATTCATCTCCCTCTCTGATGATAGAATGATTCTCTGAGGTCTAATTTGGTGAAGACCAGCCAAGTGAGATAGCAGGTCCTTAATCTGCAGGAGGGGATATAGGTTGTGTATACACAGTCCATTGAGGGCCCTAAAATCAATGCACAGGACTGGGGCTGCAAACTGTGGCTTGGTCAGTTTGATGAAACCCCTTTTTAAGTTTTTGTCTATATAGTTGTGTATTTCTTGCATTTTACGGGGTGTCATGGCGTACATTTTGGGCTTTAGTAACTGTTCTGGGGATGATTTGTATGGCGCAGTCCAGAGGGGGTATTCAACAGGTTCTGACCTGTTCTGGAGACCTGGTAGTGGAAATTTTGAATAGTTCAGAGAATCGTTAAATGCCACCTCTGATTGGCCCCATCCCCATCTGCCTCCCGAGTCCCATCTGATCGGCTGGGTCTTCTTTTGTTGCCCTGCACAGGAGAACAGAGATGGAAAGCAGGTTAGTGGGTGGGGAGGGATTGGGATTTTACAATATCCTTCCCCTGCCACACCCATCCAGCCATGCCCACAGAACTGGTAGAAATTTTTTTTGAATCCCACCACTGGTGATGTCTGTTTCATGGTGGGGGGATAGGATGTCACATGCAGTCTCGCTGAATACTTTAGCAAGGTCTTGATATTCTCTGGGGATTTGTCCGACCTCTGGGGAAGGTATCTGCCAGTTGTTCTGGTGAACTCTTGGGGGGGGAGTTCCCTGCATTGGCGGTGCCTCCATTTGATGGTGAGGAAGGGGTTGGGAGCCCTTTGCTTTCCTAAACCTACGGCTGCCCTCTTGCCACCATTATGGTCGGGCCCCACTTGTCTAGCCAGGAAAGTCCCAGTATGACTGCATCTGTCATTTTGGGAGCTACTACAAATCAAATGGTCTCCCAGTGCTCCACTAACTCTAGTCTTGCTGGTTCAGTGTAAGTAAGTGGTGTAGGCTCCTCCCAGTAGGGAGTCATCTACTTGTTCGAACCGGATCCGGTGGGCTAGCTTTTTCACTCTGATCCCCAGTTTTAGGACTATGGTCCGATTTAGGAGGCATCTGGTGCAGCCTCAATCTATCAATCGATTAAGGCTTGGAAAACTCCCTTATTCGCTTTCTTTGGGGCCATAAGCTGTATTGGGAAAACAAAAGGGGGAATCAGTCCACTTCCCCCTCGTCCTCACTGTCGTAAAGATCCAGTGACTGGTTGTCATTGTCTTCAGGTGGCTGGAGAGAGACCTCTGCAACCTGAAGAACCCTCTGGGATGCGTTGGTGGCACATCTGGGGCCTTGTTCAGGTTGCGCCCTGGGTGGTGGTTTTGAATCTGGGGTTGCGTACACCGCTGTTATGTGCCTACTCCTCCACATTGGTAGCATTTAACTGGGCTTCATGAGAGGGTTGGTCTTGGGGCAGATCGTGGTGTGCCATCCTGTTGGTTTGGTGGCCTCTGGTCTAGTTGCCCTCTGTCTCTGGTTCCCGGTGGCTTCCTCATATTGTTAGTGTGTAATGCCCCGTTGACTTTTACGGCTACTCAGAACCACTCAGAGAGTCTGTTGGGGATGTCATGATAGGCAGTTACTTTGCTAATTTTGCTGATCCAGGCTTGTTCTGAAAAAATGAACCAGAATCCTTTCAGGCAAAAGGGGTAGCTTCCAACTAATTCTCCTGAATTCATGGATGTGTTCCTTGATGGGTCGCCCTCCCTGCTTTAGGTTGCTGAGTTCATCTTCTGCATATGGGTCAACCTCTGCCTCCTCAAATCTGGCCTCTAGTAATTGTAGGAAATCATCTGTTGGGGGCCCTTCTCTTGTGAAGGATTGCTAGCCATCATCTTGCTTTTCCCTCCAGCCACTCAGAAATGGCATTCACCAGGAGAGGGGGTAGAGGTATCCATAATGTTCTAGATAGATCTCAGCTGAATCAAGGAATAGAGCTAGCTGGTCTGGATCCCCATCAAATTTCCCCCTGAATCAGGGTGGCTCTGCCCTCTTCCTGTTGCCCGCTGTAAATCTGTGCTTGAGGTGTCTGACCTTCCTCCCTGGCTCTAGTTTGCGCAGAAGGAGGAAGGAGATACCTGCTGCGTGGGTTGCCGCTGGTTGCCGCTGTGGGCTCTTTCTTCTTCTGCTGGGTAGAGCTGTAATCTCTCCTGTTTCTCCTCATGTCAGAAGGCTCTGTGGGAGGTCCCCTCTGTTTAGGGTGGCATGATGGGCCCTCCTCTCCAATGGCAGCCTGGTCAAATTCCTCCCTCAGCTGCTCTATGGATCTCCCCAGGGATCCCAACAGGCGCTTTGGGGCTCTGGCTTGTTCTCAGTCCCACATCCATTTCACTCTTGTCAGCTCACTCAGGGCCCTTCCTCCCTTTTTAAGCTGGAGGATCTCACTTTCCAAAGCTGTGGGAGGTTTCATTTCCTTTATTTGCTCAGACCTCTCAGCTTTGCCTGTGATTACGTCCTCAGCTTCTTTTCATAGCTGGGATGCTTCTAGAAGGCTTTCTTCTGAGAGGCCCCCCTCTGCCTTCCGCACCATTTTTTTTTACTGTGCACATGCACAGTCAGTCATGCTTCTGGACCAAATTGGGTCACAATCGGAGTCCGGGAATGGATTACAGTCGCGACCCGAGGCTCCACTGTACTTTATTTTATTGTTTTGTAGTTTTTTCTATTACAATTCTTTTTCTAAAGCTTCTGTATGTTTTGCAGGATTATGATACTATATGCAACGGATAGTGCTACATGAAACTACATAAAACTTTAATGCTACATGAAAACTACATTATTCTGAGTATATGTCTGCATCATGCACTGTGATTAACAAGTTTTGTATAATTGCAATCTTGCCAATATATTGAGCTCTGAGCAACATTTTGTTGCAAATAAAAAGCAAGTTTCTGCAATAATATGATTCACTTTTGGGGTCGAATTATATTTTGATTTGCAAACAGTTCTGCAATAAAAAATATGCCGTGGCTGGAACTAAATAGACTGTTCAGCCTGTTGTATTGCTGTTATAAGCATGGTAATTAGAACTGTGATTTACAACTATAATTGATACAGATTATAGTCATCTATGCACTGTTTCTGAACACAGCATTGAATATAAAATACTATTCTCTTAACAGTTAGATTTGTTATGCAAAAAACATTTATAGCTCAATTCTATATGTTTGGGGAGAAGGAATGAAGCTAACAAACTGACACTGTATGCCAATATACTTATTTACATAATCGCATTTTATTGTCTACTTCAACAGACTTCAATAATACAGCACAATAAAAATATGGTATGATAAAATAATGAAAACAATCTCTTCAAATAATGATTTATAAGGGTAGGACAGATCTACTATTTGTACTAGCCAATTGGAACATCTTATTTTTACTGTCTTAAGATGGGACACCTTGAGGCAATGCATTTCACATAGTTCCTAATAATATTTTTATTCTGTGTTTCCCCCAAAATAACCTGGTTAGGGCTTATTTTCAGGGAAATATGGCTTCAGGATGATGGCGAAGAACCAGCCCTAGTGGCAGCCTGGCTGGGGACCCCACCCCACCCCCTCAGCATGCACACAAGAGGCAGTGAGCACACAGGGGCTGATGGTGTCCAACAGCAGCTGTAGCCGCTGGCCCCTTGGTCCATACACTCAGGCTGTGCAGTCAGCACAGTGCAGGTAAGTCTGAGTTCTGCAACCACCAGGCCGGCCCTCCAAGTAGCAGGTGGAGGCAGAGACAGGGGAGGAAGGTCCACAATCCGGTCTGCTGGATGTGCCATGTGGAGCAACAGGCAAACAAAGGCAGACGGTGAGTGGCTGTGTAGGCACATCTGGTGGGCCAGATCACATGCCTCCTCTCCATGCCTCTACCTCCACCTACTGTTTGGGGGACTGGCTTGAAGGTTGAAGTGCTCAAACTCATCTGCCCTATGCAGGCTGCGCAACCCCAGAGTGCTCCGGTTAAGAGGTTGGCAGGCTGCAGCTGCTGCCGGACACCAGTGGCCCCTGCATTCTCACTGCCTCCTGTCTGACCATGCCCCCAAAGACTGACTATCTTAGCTGGGGCTTATTTTGGGGGTAGGGCTTATATTACAAACCTCCTGAAAAATCATGCTAGGGGTTATTTTCTGATTGGGTCTTACTTTCGGGGAACACGGTGTGTGTGTGTGTGTGTGTGTGTGTAAATGTATAATAGTAAGGTCCATTATTGAAACATGAAATGCTAAGGAATTCTGTCTACCCAGAACAATTTAGATCAGTATTTTAAGGACTTGTATAACTGTTACTCCTATATCTCTGCATGTACTTTATAAAATATATTCTAATGATTTAATACCCTGAAATTGAACTTTCTTTCTTCACAGTTCAAGCTCTAGGATTTCTTTGGTCCTTTATTAATGCAAGGGTGGGCAATGTTATTTGCATGCCGCCACCACTTCATTTGTAGGTGTAGATTGGATGATGATGCAAAATAGACTGGACTTGTTGGAATATTCCATTTGCTTAGATGGATGGTGGTGACTCTTTTCTACATTTTGTTTGTTTCATCAAGCTTTTTTAAAAAAAAAACACAGTTGTGTAATCAATTTTCAACAAAATTAAAACAAGCTGAAAATTTTTCAACTCCATCAAAAAAAAATGTCACTGAAATTCATCTGTGTTTTGCTTGGCTTATCACATTCATCTTCTATCTTTTGTTCAAGGAGTTAAAAATGGCATAAATAATTTGCCTTTTGTCTCTTCTATGCAGATATTCTTCACTCTGACCATAAGGGCTGACCTGGCACAACATACAGATCCACATTTTTTGTGTTGTGCAAAATTAGCCAATGTGATACTTACCACATCCTCTCTGGCATTATTGTTCAATGTTTGTTTATATTCTTTTAGTTTAAGTATCCCTGAAATAGTAGTCAGTTTATAGCAGATCGTGCTGTGATACTGAGAAAGTTATTTTAATCTGACAAACTGTGCCAAATTGTTAAACGCATACTAACATCTTTTGAAAATGAAGCTATTTCCCCGCCCCACACCCAAGATTGATTAAGCAGTAATTTAATCACCTACACAACATTCAGATAATTCTAGTGCTCTTCATATTCTGTGGGAATAGGAAAATGGTGGAATTATTTTATACTAAATGAAATATAGGGTTATTTCTCAAGCAACAATTTCAATAGCCCAAACCTTTTTGTAAGTACAGGTAGTGCTTGACCAAAGACTGAATTGAATCTGGGATTGTTGTCATAAGTTGTGGTAGTTGTTAAGCAAGTAACCACATGATCACAACCAATTTTATGATCTTGTTTTGTGGTGGTCATTAAGCAAACTCTATGGTTATTAAACTAATCCATTTTGGCAGGATTTTTGTGGAAATTGGAACGAAATGTCATAAAACAAAAAACAAATGGCAAAAAATAATGAATATGCTGGTCATGTGTTCATGGGATGTTGGAAATGGCTATATGTGCTGTTTGGTAGTCAAACAATCAAAATGCAATCAGATTATTGTAATGCATGTATGTGGCTGTCATAACTCTGGAACCAAGTTGAACATCATGTTTTCAAATGCTCGAGGAGCAACCAGTTACTAAATGAGGACTACCTGTATATATCTTCTTATTAGAAAGCTAAGCTAAGACAAGAGGTGCTGGCTTTCCCCACAACATACCCTGAAAATCCTCAAAGCCCCAAAACCTGCCTCTCCCTGACCTGAGTATCCTCCTTACCTCTGTCATCAAAACTTAAGAACAAACCTGTTCTTTTGTCAGTTACAAGGAAAATTTGTCATGTCATTGCCAGCTATAGTTTTAATGATGATACAAATAATTTAGCTGAAAGAGACAAGACAGTTCCCCTTTAGCTTGAAAATGCAAGCACCAATAGCTTTCTTTCAAGGTAAGCCAAATTAATATAACTTCTCCCATTAAATATCCAGTACCTTTATTTCTTTTCATTATCTCCTCATTGTAAGTTGATATTTCAAAATTGATTCTATGGTAATCAGCCTTCAGTGCTTTCAATAAGGATATTTCTATTTTATAGGATTTGCCCTTCTTTCTAAATCCTTCTACCCTGATATCCAGTTACATTAGCTATGGCAAAAGTTTTCCTAGTATTAACAATTTTGCAATTTTAATTCTTCTTATGTTGTTGTCTCAGTGAATGTATTAGTTATACTCATGATGCAAAAGGATTTTTTTTGTTGTTTCAGAGATGTCATCTTAAATAATTATCTCTAACTGTGACTTTTGTTGCATAAAGATAAAAGTACAATAGGATGAATTATTTTTTATGGCATTGACTTCTATAGTTCACCTCTTGCCTTTTTCATAATAAGCAACAATATTGTATCCCATTTATTGCTGACATTTTATATTTTCTTTTATTAACAGAGTTAATTTTAATAAGCAGGAGCATTATCACCATAGAGATTGATCATAGCTAGTTGATCATAAAGTGCTTTTTTTTAGCTCTCCTTTATATAGTTCCTTTGAATAGTAGGTGATAAAAATACCTGAAGTATTAAAAAGCTGATACTTGTTAAAATGTTAGAAAATGTTCTCACTTTTTAGTGAGAATTCTTAACTACAAACCAGGTAATAATTTTAAAGCACATTAATATTGATGTGGATACTTTCTAACAGCTGTACTTAATTTTTTGGGAGAAAGCTGGGGCAGTGATGCAAATTGACAAGACTGGATCATATCAGTAAATGCAAATCCGGAATGTCTTTGTAAAATATTATTTTGATCTACTTTAGTATATACAATCATTTTTGTGTCTTTCCTGCAATTACTACTGTTGTTTTACTCCAAGAATTGCAGTAGGCTCCAGGTCTTTAGGTTACTGATGTCTGCCCAGCAGAAGTTTCAACAAAACAGAAATTTCAGCATTTAATGCCTAAGAATAGGATTATGAACTAGGAATTCATAGGAACTGTTGTTGGTGTTAGTTGCGAAGTCATGTCCAACCCATCGTGACCCCATGGACAATGTTCCTCCAGGCCTTCCTGTCCTCTACTATCCCCTGGAGTCCATGTAGGCTCACGCCTACTGCTTCAGTGACTCCGTCCAGCCACCTCATTCTTTGCCGTCCCTTTCTTCTTTTGCCCTCAGTCATTCCCAGCATTAGGCTCTTCTTCAGTGAGTCCTTCCTTTTCATTATGTGGCCAAAGTATTTGAGTTTCATCGTCAGGATCTGGCCTTCTAAAGAGCAGTCAGGGTTGATCTCCTCTAGGACTGACTGGTTTAATTGCCTTGCAATCCAAGGGACTCGGAGGAGTCTTCTCTAGCACCATAATTCAAAAGGCCTCAATTCTTTGATGCTCAGCCTTACTTATGGTCCAACTTTCATAGTCATTACATTGCAACTAGGAAAACCATAGCCTTGACTATAACAGTTTTGTTGGCAGGATGATGTTTCTGCTTTTTAGTATGCTGTCTAGATTTGTCATAGCTTTCCTCCCCAGGAGCAAGCATTTTTTAATTTCTTGGCTGCAATCCCCATCTGTGGTGATTTTGGAGCCCAGGAAAATAAAATCTGTCACTACCTCCATTTCTTCCCCATCTATTTGCTGGGAATTGAGAGGGCTGGATGCCATGATCTTAGTTTTTTTAATGTTGAGTTTCAAGCCAACTTTTGCACTCTCCTTCTTCACCCCATCAAGGGGCTCTTTAGTTCCTCTTCACTCTCTGCCATTAAAGCGGTATCATCTGCATATCTGAGGTTATTGATATTTCTCCCACCAATCTTAATTCCAATTTTTGATTAATCTAGCCCTGCCTTTCTCATGATGTGCTCTGCATATAAGTTAAATAGGCAGGGTGACAGTATACAGCCTTGCCAGATTCCTTTCCCAATTTTGAACCAATCAGTGGTTCCATGTTCAGTTCTCACTGTTGCTTCTTGACCCGCATATAGGTTTCTCAAGAGACAAATAAGATGGTCTGGAACTCCTATCTCTTTAAGGACTTGCCACAATTAGTTGTAATCCACACAATCAAAGGCTTTAGCATAGCATAATGAAGCAGAAATATATGTTTTTCTGTAACTCCCTACTTTCTCCATGATCCAGCATATGTTGGCAATTCAGTCTCTAGTTCTGGTTTGATCCTAGGACCTAGGAATAACTTAATTAAAATCAATGGGTTTTATTTACTGTTCATGGGGAAATACAAGGTATTGTACCTTAAATCATTAAGACAGTGAAGAAGCACTAGCAAAGCTAAAACAGCAATAACAATAACCTAAAGACAAATAGAAGTAAGAGCCCAGGGAATACTGAAGATAGAATTGCATATTATCAAAATGCCCAGGTCTTTGACTTCAGGTCACTGAGTTATAAAAGCACGGAAATGTCTACTTTTATAAAATAGGTTCTTCCCTTGCTACTTTCTTTGGTGAGTTCTTTGATGGAGTGGTGGAGTACTCACAATCCCAGGAGGCAAGCTATTCCATTGAGTAATTGCTGTCACTGTCAGAAAATTTCTCCTTACTTCTAGATTGGATCCTTTTTGACATGTTTCCAGCTGTTACTTCTTGTTCTGTCCTCTGGTGCCCTAGATAATAAATCATCCTCTCTTCTTTGTGACAGCTTTTTGAGTATTGGAAGACAGTTACCATGTCCATCCTGTTTCTTCTCTTTAATTTGCTACAAATAACTAGGTCCCCTCAATAAGCCAGACATACCTATAACAAAGGGCCTTTGTTATAGAATTTCGTCTCCAGACTTTTTATCATCTTTATTTTTTTCTGTACACTTTCCAGGAATTCAATTTCTTTTTTTTTTATCATGGTGACCAGAACTGGATGCAGTATTCCAAGTGTGGTCTCACCAGCATGGTGTGAAATACTATCACTTCTTGTTGTCTTGATGCTATCCATCTGTTGATGCAACTTAGAACTGCATTGACCTTTTTGGCAGCTGCAGCATATTTAAATGGTGGTCCACTGGAACAGCTAGATCCCTCTCAGTGAATCCATAGTATAGCTGGAATTAAGGCAATTAGACATCACACCAGCTCAAAAACTATAATTTCAAATATGGATTCATTCTTCTTCTGTTAGAACTATTTATTCTAGGGACTTGGAAGATAAGGAACTTTAAGTCAAAGTAAAGGACCAGATTTTTTTTAAATAAATAAAGACACAGTGGCTAAATTATTTAAATAGCTGTAATAATGATTCTGTCTTAATAATTTCATATTAAGCATTACACGAGTCTCACCCTGAAAGTTATTCAAAAATACCAGCTAGCCCAAATGTGATTTTTGAATATTGTATAATATCTATATATCATAATGACAAGCCTTGGAATAATTGTGTTGGCTTTTAATTGATTTCTGAGGACAATTAAAAGTGCAGCTTCTCATGCAAAAACTATGAGATATTTGGGGCCATGATACCTGAAATAAAACTATTTTCTTCAGTATGAACTTACACAAAATGTATGTTAATAATATGAAGAATAAGCCTATTCTTCTTTCAGGACTAAGTATCTTTTTGGATTTACATTTATTATATGTATTATTCTCTCTGTCTGTCTATCCAATATATGCCAATAAATGCTTTTGTTCAGATACAAGTTAATAAACTTAAGTTCAAAGGCATCAATAAATTGTATGACTTTGCAAAAAAGAAATATGCTATCTCTTTTTTGTGAAGCCATGCAACTTATTGTTGCCTTTGTTATTGTAATAGAAAGGCTAGATTTTTTTTTTAACTATCATTACAAATTAGCATGAAAACATTCAGCAATTAATCAGAAAATTGAGAGCCTTTATCTTTATACGGATTCCTTGCACACATAACTAGTACCTTAAAAAATTAGTGTCATAAATTTAGTTTTTATAAAATAAAGTATTACAGTAAGAGCTACAGCATCCAGATTAGGATATGTAAAAATTTTAAAAATTCTAAAAGATATCTTATGAATAAAAAGATGTTCACAGCAGCAATAAGCAACAAGCTGAAAAATTTCTCAAAGTACTGAATTGCTGAAAATACTTTGTGAAATGCTATTAATTATAAACTGGGAGATATGTCTGTCTGTCTGTCTGTCTGTCTGTCTGTCTGTGTCTGTATATTTGTATTCTGACTTCATTATTTTTAATAAAAACAACCCAAATTAAAATGTTGGGTTCTCCTGGAAAAAAACCATAAAATGTTTGGTATCATGATACCTGAAATAAAACTCTTTTCTTCAGTATGAACTTACACAAAATATATGTTAATGACTCAAGGCCATATGACATGACCATCTGCTTTAGAAAAGAAGTTAGTAAAAACTTGAGGCAAACTTTCAATTCTTGATTTTGAAATTCTTTCTAAGTTCATCTAATGTCATTGGAGTAAGATGATTGATACAAACAACATTGTTTGGACAAACGTTAGCTCTGTGATACTGTTATAATTTGGTTATTTTCTCTGTTCTATGCTTTTTTTCTTAGTTTTGTAATTTCTCTAGTCTTGTCAATGTTTCATTTTGAGCATGAATCTCATTGAATGGACTGATCCAAATAATCAAATCGTTAAGAAAATTAACTCAAAGCATATAGCTATTTTTTATGGTGAAGCAACAATTCTAGGGTACAGTAAACATAATGTTTTGATTTTTTTTAAATCCACACAACAAATTTGTTTAATAATCAACAATTAATCCACATAGGAGTTAGGAGGAATGAAATGTCAGATGGTTAAGAAGTGGGCAAGTTGGGGCAAGCTGGAGATTGAATGGAGAAGGAAGACAAATAATTGATTGGCATAGTAAAATGTGAAAACAAAAAAAAAAGTTCATATTGAGAAACTGTTTTATTATCTTCTAATTTTAGAACATTATGCAAACAATGCCATAAGATTGCTGTCTTGCTGTTGGTCTCCTGTTCTCAACCATCTTCCACCAGTTGAATCATTAGTATAGGGCATGGAGAACTATACAGTTCCTACTTTGGGTGGGAAAAAAATTGAACAGATTAACTAGGGATTGCATTTAATAACCTTTTGTTTCAGTATAGTCTTAATTACTAGGATGTTGGGTAACTGTAATATTGAAACATATATATTTTACAGTGCAATTAAATGCACATTTATCCAGAAATTGATTTTACTGAGTGCAACTTGCTTTTACATCCATAGTTTTATAGTGCAAGTCAATGCATGTCTATTCAAAAATAATTTCAGTTAAACTTTCTTCTAGACAAATATATACAGGAGTGCAAATTAAATTATGTTTTGCCAATCATATTCAGGAAAATATAATTGCTTGAAACTTAATCTTTCTGTTTCATTAGAAAAGCCTGGTTATTTCTGCCTATCTATCTGCCCAGTTGAGTGAAATATGTGGAGATATTCCAAGGATGCCTCTTTAGTTGAATTTATGATTTATCTGTTCCTTTTTGGTTGTCATTTTCAATTCATAGATAACCTGGAGATACTGAAAGAAGTTCAAAATCATGCCCAATTATCTTTAAAAAAATCAATTTATATTTGTAGTCAAATACAAATATCTTTGCTAATTGGGTAATATCATGCAGTTGCAAGGCTTCGGCGGCGGCAGGAATCGGCTTCTCTGCAGGTCCCTGCTGCGCTCGCTGCTGAGGTACCCCCGATCCAACTGGAAGACAGAGGAGATCCGGGCAGGGGTCTGGGGATATTGCACCCCCTTTCCCCAGCCAGCTAGACTTCTTTTTCCTGAGGCGGTGGAGCGGCTGTCAGTAATGGCAGCCACAAAGAAATCTTCAACTGGATAAGACTGTGCAGGAGGAAGAGCCAGAAGAAGTTTTCTTGGCTGAACCGGGACATTAAGTTACTTTTAAAATACCCTGGAAACCTGACTTTTGGATTGATACATTTGTTTCCAAGAGAAGTTGTTACAGCGACGAAAGTGCTGAAGGAAAGTTCACTCCCCTTCCTTACGGAGAAAGCAAATGAGCACAGAAAAACCTGCTTTTTAAAGGTAAAAATAAGCTCTTTGTTACAAGTGGGAAGGAGAGGACTAAAAAAAAAAAAATCTTTAAAACTTTGTTGGAGGAGACGCCTTGAAGATTATAAGACCATCAATTAACTGTAATACGGCTTTTAAAATATATTTGGGATTTTGCCCCTGGAGGAAAAATTGTAAAGAGAAGAAGAGGAAATAATTTTTGTTTGTTTGGATTGTTTGATAACTTTGACATTTGGAAATTACTTTAAGATTGAAAACATCTGGGTTGTTTTTAAAAATTTACAATGGCACCATCTGTGGATGAACTAAAAATGGAATATGAAAAATTAAAAGAAAGAGAGCAAAATGGCAAGGATTCCTTGGGAGCTGTCTTCCACTTTTTAGAAATGGCGGTTTCTACGTACCAGCAAATACTTGAGGAAGAAGGAGAAGGAGAAGAAGAAGAAGAAAAGGAAGAAGCCATCTTTAATGGACTAAAAATTTCGATTAAGAAAGAAAATAGGAAGAGAGGAAGGAAAAATGAGAATTTAAGATTTAATAAAACAACCAAGAAAAAGAAAAATAGGGTGAAAAAAAGGTACAATGTTAGAAAGCAATTGAAAAGAGAATTACAACAGAGAGGGGAAGTTAAAAGGGGGGAGGTTACGAGAGGGGGGGGGAAAAAAGACCAGACTGGAGAAGAAAGGGAGGGGAAAAGGGAAAAAAAGCCACGGGCTAGAACAAGATGCCAAAAAGCAGACTTTGTTTTAGAGATAAAGGATAATGAATAGTGTATAATTAAAGAAAGATTCTGCAAGAGTACATAAGATAGTATTGTAGTATTTGCATTTGAAATAGTCTATTGGAATATTTAATAAAATATTAAAATGTTTAATAATGATAGATCTAATATTTAATAAAATATTAAGGAGAATGTGTAAAATGATTAATGTTGAGTTATTGTTTAATTCGTTATTGTCTTAATGTTATTATAAACTTAGTATTTTATTTTCTTATTCTAAAATAATGTACTAATTAGAATTAGAATGGAAATTATATACTTAACTACACTATAAGTTTATTATTCTTTTATTTTAAGATGTAATATGTAGAATGTACTATGCAGAATCAGGATGGAAATTATGTATTATTTTAAGTTTTACTTTAGAGGAAGGCGTCACATTTTAAAAGTGATTACAGGGGAAATTCTTTGCTAAAGAGAAGAGATAAATAGATGATTGGAAAAGAACGGACAAAAGATACAAGCATAATGATTTTGAAATAAGATGAAATAAATAAAACATAATTAAGAGAATGAAAAGAAGGGAGAAGTTATATAGAAAATATAAAATGGTTAATAAGATATGAATGGTATATAAGGTGAGCATGAATTTGATTTAGGTCTGTAAAAAAAGATGTAACCCGGGTCTAAGCCACTTTTCAAAAGAAGTCTTATGTTTTATGTTTTGTGTTTTGGTTAGTTATGTTTGATGGTGAATTAATAAAACCTTGGAGGAATAAAACTAAAGGGAGAGAAATTTGGAAAAGACATGTATAAATGACAATTAAGGAGGTTTTATTTTTTTATGTCTTGTTTTATGTTTTGTATTTTGTTGTGCTTATGACTGATTTAGAACTAATAAAACCTTGATAGAAAGAAATATAATTGAATAAAAGTGAAGGGAGAAACAATGAGAAATTTGGAAAAGATATATATGTGTAAATGGAAATGTGATAATGTGGAACTATGTCTTAAAAAATAATGCTTTATTTGCCTTGTTAAAATTTATAAGTAATTCTTAGAAAGGAGGTTTTATACTTTTATGTTTTATGTTTTGTTTGTCTTCAAAAATCAATAAAACTTGTTCTTAAAAAAAAAAGAAGCATCATAATATCATATGTCAGTTTTTTGGTGTTTACACTATCAAGCTTTTAAAGCAGGTTAGGTCAAATGATACTGTGCACAATAATAGGCTACTGGTGATTAAGGTTGTGGGAAAGGGGAATGGATGACTGTCAGATGGAAGAAAAAAAATCTCACCATGGGAGACAGTTATTTTCTCATTTAATAAATGGGCAGGTTGATTCATTTTGATTTACGTGAGTGTAAGTGCTATTGCTATTTCATGGTTAACCTATTTCTTCTGTATGATTTTGATATCTCATTGAACTGCTAAACTGCAAGTGAAGAGAGAGACAGAACAAGGACCTAAAGATAGTGTAACTATATTTGAGAAATAGGCATTATAATCCTATTTATAATTTAGAATTCTAAATGCACAAGGTTTTGATAATGTAAAGACTAGCCATGTTTAGCAATGGTGTTTTTTCATTCCAATGTGAATTTTGACCTATCAGCTGAAAGAGCTAATTTCACAAATGGCAATTTTCCATTTTAACAGAGAAGCCATATTCAGTTGCAACACAGGTGGATATTTATGTTCAAGAACATATTTATATAAGATGCTTTAATATTCCTGACTCCCATCTCCAAACTCTCTTGGCACCTATGTTTTCTTAAAATAGTTATCTGAGCTACAGATCCTAAGAATTCATGATAAAGGAAGCAATGGGGAATTGTCCTCTATATGCCACACAATATATTTTTATTTATTGTCATGTTGATTTTATTTATTTTTCTTTATTTTCTTGAGAGACTATCATTTCTCAAAAATCAATGACACATTTCATGACATGTTTAAAATACACATAGCAGCTTTAAGATTCATTCACTTATGTTCTTTTGTTTTATTGTTTCTTTCTGGTGAAAAGAAGCAATTTTTTAAAAAATCATCATTCTGATATCCTGAATTTAATTAGTTCATATATTGTCACCAAGATCTTACCTGGACTGAAAGAAAATGAAGCATTAGTTTGTGCACTAGTGCATGTGTATAGACCCATCTACACAATTACTGTGTTTGAATTAAAATGATATCCAGTCTTCTAATACTTGTCTTGTTTTAAGTGGTAATCATCTAGCTAATTCTAATAATATATTCTCTTCTCTTTTCTTTTATTGTCGGATACTTTGTGATATTTGTGTGTAATTTGGAAATTATTACTTTCATTAAAGCAAAAAGTTTGCAGTTTAAAACTCAATTTATCATTTACTTTCTTCTAATAATTTATAAAAGGTATAGATCCATCAGAAAAATAGTCATGATCTCCCTGAGTTAGAAATCTATTTGCAATAAATACAAGAGGAAAAAAGGAAGTTGCTAGTTCTGGTTGTGTAGCCTACATTGGAGGTCAAGACTGATTCAAAACATTTTTTTAAAAATTTTTTTATTGGTTTTTAAAAACAAACATAAACAAACAAAACATAAAAACATCAAGCTATCTTCCATAGGTGTACATAGGTGTACATAGGTGTGCCGGTTGGTTTACAAATTGTTTTGTGCTTCCATTTCGTAGTCTTCAATTACAATTACATTACATATAATCTCATATTGTCAATCAAAAATTAAATACCTTAGTATCATTATTAATCAATCATTTGACTATACTTTTATTCATTCATGTTTTACAAGATAACCATAATTTACTCAATTTATTTTATAACAATTCATATTATCATCCCAAATCTATCCTAAAATCATTTTGTAGATATAATAAGAAAGAAGTACATCTTTATATATTTATTATTTTCTAAAAATCTACATATTTCATTACTGTACTTTATTGTCTAACCATTGATAGAAAAGATCCCAAATTTTATAAAATTGTTTATCCTCTTGTTCTCTAATTTCAAATGTCAATCTACTCATTTCAGCACATTCCAATATTTTCTTAATGATTTCCTCCTGTGATGGTATTTTCTCATTTCTCCAGTTTTTAGCAAATACAATCCTAGCCGCTGTTAATACATTTACAATCAGGTATTTCAAGTCTTTACTATATATTTCAGGTAAAATTCCCAATAAAAATATCTCTGGTTTCAAGTCTATATGTTTTTTTGTCATTTTTTCCAACCATATGTGGATTTTAGTCCAGTATTTTTTAGCATCCGCACAAGTCCACCACATGTGGTAATATGAGCCAGGTGTTTGATGACATTTCCAACATTTTCGGATTTATTCTTGAACATTCTTGCTATTCTTGTCAGGGGAAAATGCCACCTGTAAAACATCTTATACAAATTTTCTTTATATGCTGTTGACATTGTCATTTTATAATTTTGAGACTACAATTTTTGCCATTTTTCTAAATCAATCCCATATCCAAAATTCTTCTCCCAAGCAATCATAGTTTCTTTAACTTGTTCTTCTTCTAGTTTAATTTCTAATAGATATCCATACATTTTTAAAATAACCTTTTCATCAATACCTGTCAAAATCTTATCTAAGTCAGTCAGTTTATCATAGAAACCTTCTGTTTTAAAATCTTTATCATACCTTGAATGTATTTGCACATATGAAAACCAATTCATCTTTATACCTTATTCCTCTAGTTTTTGCATAGATTTAAGTTCACCCTTTTCATTCAGTATTTCACCATATCTAACTATTTGTTCCTTTTTGTATATTATAGGATACGAAAATGCTTCAATAGTCGATAACCAGACTGGAATTTTCAAATAACATTGTCTTTTAATCTTCTCCCAGTTTAACAACAAAGCCTCACATATATAATGTCTTCTAAAATAGCCCTGTGCTTTAGTTCCCTTGTACCATAAGAAGGCATGCCAACCCAGCAACAAATCATGTCCTTCTAATGTCAACAATCTAGCATTTCTTAGTGTTATCTATTCCTCAACCCACATCAGATTTGTAGCTTGGTAGTACAATTCCCAATTAGGCAAACCAAATCCTCCTCTAATTCTAGCATCTTGCAAAAGTTTTAACTTTATTCTCACTTTCTTACCTTGCCATATATATTTCAACACAATTTTATTTAAATCTTCAAAGTAGTCTTTTCCAAGCCTAATTGGAATTGTTTGAAACAAATATAAAATTCTGGGTAATATATTCATCTTGATTGTTGAAATTCTCCCTATTAGTGACAGTTGTAAGTTTTCCCATTTCTCCAAATCTAGCGCTATCTGCTGTTTAAGTTTAATACAATTATTCTCTTTTAATGTACTACATCTTGCTGTCAAATATATCCCCAAGTACTTGATATTATTCGTGACTTGAATTTTCTGCCAGTTCTTCCTTTTGTCTTATAGCATATTCTTTGTCAAAATCTTTGTCTTATCTTTATTTATTTTCAAACCAGGCACCCTTGTCTTGTTCTTTTTCTTATATTAATAGAGTCTGACAGTTCTCCCTCTATCATTACCTTTGCTGTTTGCTTATAGTATATAGCTTCTATTGCTTGAATAAATCTTCTAGCAAAACCCATCTGTTCCAACAGTAATAACATGAATCGCCAATTCACATTATCAAATGCCTTCTGTGCATCTAGAAATATCAGAGCCATTTGTTTTCAGGATGTGCCTCGTAGTATTCCAAGGTGTCCAAGATTACTCTCATGTTGTCTTTAATTTGTCTCTTTGGCAGAAATCCATTTTGATCAGGATGGATAAAATTATTTAAATATTTTTAAAGTCTTTCTGCCAATATTGAAGCAAAGATTTTGTAATCTGCATTTAGTAGAGAAATGGGTCTATAGTTCTTAATTTGTAATGGGTCGGCCTCCTCTTTTGGAATAAGTGTAATATAGGCTTCTGACCATGATTTAGGTATCTTCTTCTTTAACATAACTTCATTCATAACTTCTAGCAATGGAAGATTCAACGATTCTTGTAATGTTTTATAAAATTCTGCCGGAAGTCCATCTGGGCCTGGTGCCTTTCCATTATTTTGCTTCTTGAGTGCTTCAGTTAACTCCATCATCGTTATATTGCTTTCTAACATTTTTTCAGTCTTTTTAGGTATCTGAGGCAAATTAGCATTCTGTAAGTACTGCTTGACTCTTTCTTCATCAATATTCTCTTGCATATATAATTTCCCATAGAAGTCTCAAATGATTTCCTTCTTCTCTTTGCTACCATGGCAAACTTGGCCTTGGTCATCTATTAATTGCAATATTTTCCTTGATTCTTTCTCCTTTCTCAGTTTGTATGCTAACCATCTACCTGGTTTGTTTGCATCTTCAAAGTAGTTCTGTTTAGCACCTCTAATTTTCTGTGCTAATTTATCTTTTTTCTATTTGACCCATTTTGTGTTTAATTATATCCATTTTTAGCTTAATGTCCTTTTTCTGTAGCATTTTCTGTAGCTCTTTTTCAAGTCTTTTATACTCATCCTCTAAGGCCTTAGACGCTAGCCTTTTCATAATATTCCTTTTCCTTGTATAATCTATCATCAAGCCTCTAACTTATGCCTTCATTGTATCCCATACATTCTGAATTGATGTATCTTCTTTTTTGTTTTCTCTAAAAAAAAAAGGCCAATTCTTTCTCCATCCACTGTGTGAAGACTTTTTCCTTTAAAATAGTATTATTTAACATCCATCTAGATCTTCTTTTTTGTCCTTTCCATTTAATTGTCATTGGATTGTGATCTGCCCAAGTACTTGTTTCAATATTTATTTCTTGAATGTTAGATATTAATTCTGTTGACATCCATATCATATTTATTCTGGACCATGATAAGTGTCTATTTGAATAGAAGGTGTATTGTTTAGTTTTAGCATTTCTTTCTCTCCATGTATCTTTTAAGTTTATTTCATCTACCATTTTAAAAAAAGATTTAGGGAGAGTCTGTTTTGCTTTGTTTTTTTCTGTGCTGTATGGTCCAATTTGTTGTCTACAGTTCCATTAAAATCTCCCATCATAACTATATTAGCATAGTCCAGTTCAATTATTTTCATATGTAGTTTTTTGTAGAATTCTTGTTTGTCATTCAGAGCATAAATTGCAATCAGGAGTGTTTTCATATTATTGTCCGTTATTTCCACCATTAGTATTCTTCCATCATCATTGGTGTAGATCAATTTTGCTGGGGTGGTCTCTTTAATATATAAAACCACTCCTCTTTTCTTACATTGGGTCAAGGAAGTAAATATTTTTCCTAATTTTGGCTGTACCAACAATTGTCCATAATGTTTTTTTAATATGTACTTCTTGTAGACAGATTGTGTCAAATTTTAATTTCTCCAATTTATGAAAGGTTTTCCTTCTTTTAACGGCTGAGTTAAGTCCATTTATATTAATTGTAATCAGTTTTTTCTCTTCCATGGTTATATTTTATAGTTAGGTTTAGCAGCTCTCATAGATCTTAATTCACGTTCTTTGGCTTCCACCTTTCCACCTACTGCACTTCTTCTTTTTCAGTCGCCATTTGGAAGTCCTCTTGGAAATTCAATTAATGAGATCTCTTTTTCTGCCTCTTCCTCTTTCCTTCCAAAACATTCTGTATAAAATAATTCCTCTTTCTCAATTGAGTCAATTCTGTGCCTCTGTTCTTGCCATGTGAACATTAAACCTTCTGGAATCAGCCATCTATAATTCACCTCTTTTTTAAGTAGCATTTTAGTCAGGAATCGGTATTCTCTTCTCATCTCTCTCACTCTTCTGGGTATTTGTTTCAAGACCACAATATCCTTGTCTTTGTATTTCAATGTTTTCTCTTTTGCCACTTGCAATATTTGCGTTTTAATGGCTTTCTTTGTAAATCTAATGTGAACTTCTCTTGGTAAGCTATTTCTCATCACATATCTTGTGAAAACTCAATAAACCTCATCTATTCCATCCATCATCTTCTCTTCAGTTATTTCCAAAGCTTCAGCCAGTATTTCTATCATTATCTCAGCTAGGTTTTGTCCTTTTTCTTCCTCTACGTTTTGAAATCTAAGATAGAATTCTGATCTATCCATCTCCCATCTCAACATACCACTTTTATCTTGTTCAACCACCGTTAATCTATTATCAATATCTCCAATCTTCTTGTCTCTTTGTTTATCTTCTTCTTCAATCTTTTGGAATCTCTCATCATACTTCAACATCATTTGTTGGATGTTCTCTACTTTTTCATCAGCTTTCCCTGTTCTTTGTTCAATGTTTTCAGTTCTTTGTTCAATGTTCTCTGTTCTTTGTTCGATGTTCTCTATTCTCTTTTCAATATTCTCTGATCTTGCTTGAATATTTTGAATTCCTTGCATAATCATCTGCAAAGTCACTTTTTCTTGTTCTTTTTCTTGCTTTAACATTGTCTGTATTGAATGTTGTCCTCCAAATAGTGGAGAGGAAGAAATAGAAGCTGAAGAACCAGGAGCTGTAAATTTCCTACTCATTTTAAGCAATTCAAAATCTTCAGGTTCTTCTAAACCTTAATCCAATTATGAAATAACCTATTATAGTTCAAAATAAAAATAGTAGAAAAAAGAAGCATAATAATAATAATAATAATAATAATAATAATAATAATAATAATGACAAAATTTCTTCAGGTTCTTGTATACCTTAATCCAATCAATAGTAGGATAAAGAAAAAGAGCTTTAAAAAAAAGAAAAAAAGGAAAAGGAAAAATTCTTCAGGTTCTTCAACACCTTAATACAATTGAAAGGTCTCAAATAGAAAAAAGTGCATAAGAATAAACGAGAAAGGTAGATGAAAAAACAAAAATACCAGGAAAGGGGAAAAAAGGCTTTTAAGGCTTTCCCTTTAAAATAAAAAGCAAATGTAGAGATTGGACTTCCAAAAAGAAAAAAGAAGAAAAACAAAGACAAGCTCCAACAAAGCCAAAAACCCAAATAGTTATTACAAAAAAAAAGATTTAAAAAAATACAATAAAGTTAGTGAGGAGGGATAGCACAACTTAGGAAAAGTAAAAAGGGCACACTGCACTTTGTTTAATTATCCAAGGCTCTTATTATAACTCTCTTCTCCAAAAAACTTATCACCTTTTTTCCCCCTATGTTTCAACACCAGACTCCAGCTGTTGATAGAAACCCAGAAGAGCTCCAGCAATAATACTCTCTCATGCTCTTCCCTCTATCTTATCAAATAGCAATGTCTTTGAAAAAGAGTCTCAGTTCTTTCTTTCTCAGCTTTGTCTGGTCACAGGGAAATAGAATATTTTCAAGCCTCTAGTTGTCAGTGTTACAAAGTTTCTTTGCTCTCACTTTCCCCCTCCTTTTCCGAGCAGGATATAATAAGAATTAATAAAAAAAAGAAAAAGATATTTTTTAAAAATGAAATAACTAAAGGGAGCCTCTAGCCTAAAATATTAAAAAAAATCAAAAAGGAGAAGAAAAAAATAGATATAAATGAAAAAACCAGTCCAGTTTCAAAATACAAGATCATATATAGAAAATCCAGCAATGAGAAAAACAAAGCAAAACATTACTTTGACATTCCTGTTTAAAATTGCCACTTAATCACTTCTGTCAAAACTTCTACAGATTCTTTCTTTTCCTTAGGGTGTCCTTTCAGATCTTAGAGTAAAAAAATGTTCTCACCAAACCAGCACACTCTCTTTCTGTTCTCTTCCGTTTCGGAGCTGTCCCAACTTCAGCAGCTTTAATGGCTGCCTCTTTGCCGCTGGCAAGAAGAGCTTCTCCTGGATCTACCAGGGACTTTGCGGTATCTCTGGGATTGACAGGATGTGCTCTTCACTTTCACCATCTCTTTGGGACGGTTTAGATCCGATAGGACCATCCAGGAGCAAAGATATCGGCAGCGATCTCAGACCTCCAAGATCGCATGCCGTATCGTCATGATGCCAGGTCCGCCCTCCAAGACTGATTCAAAACATTTTCAAATGCTTGGGTTTTATATAATTATAATAATCCTGTAATCCCAGAGCTATTCAGCAACCTGAAGATTCAAGAACTGCATGGCTTTTTATAGGTTCCCATGGGCTTCTAGCTGACCACAAATCATTGGACCAGATTATACAATAGTCTTATCTAACTAGTGGCTCTTCAAATAGTGCAGATGTATGTTTTATCTTACTGAAAACATTCTGCTTGAAAACTTTTCTTATGTGAAAGTATCCTTTCAGAATTGGGTACCTGTTTATAATGAAGAGGCATATTCTTCATTTAGTTTTTTTTAGTTTTGAGGTGTAGCAGCTCCAAAAAACTACAGGAAATGTAGCCATGATGCAATGAGATAGAGTATTTTTTCCCATTTATTGAAAAAAATAAAAGAGGTAAATTAAGCCTCTTTAGGTTTGGGCTACTTAGAGATGATTTGAAGAGCATGTAACATATATTTCCAGGGGTGGGATTCAAATTTCTTAACCAGTTCTGTGAATGTGGCTTAATTTGTGGGCATGGCTTGGTGGTCATGTGACTGGGCTTAATTTGCTGGGCATGGCTTGTATGTAAATATTGTAAATATTTATGTAAATATTGATTTTTTTTAAAAAAGAGCAACTTTTACCCAAAATCAGGCAAAGCAGGCAGGCATATTGAGTTGCTTGCAGAATCACAGATTCACTCACAAATATACCTTTCTGCAATCTTCTGCCTGAGTCTGCACTGAAAAATAGAAACTTCAGTCCTAAGAAGGTTCAGCTCTGCTCTCAGGCCTCTTCTTCCCCCTCCCCAACCCCCTGAATACCACCCCTGACTGGGCCTCAGGGAAGCCTCCTGGATGAAGGCAAAGCAGTACAACAGTTATTTAGATTAGCTAGAAAGGAAGAAACCCAGTGATATCCTGCTTTCTAGCTAATCTAAATTGCCTCACACAGCTGATGTCAGAACAGCTGATTGTTGGGGGGGGGGAGGAAAAATAGCAACTTACCAAAAATTAGGCAAAGGCACAATGCAGGCAAGTTGTATGGCACACATGTGAGATAAGGAGTGACTTGGTGGGCGGGGAGGTTCAGGGCCAGCCAGTGGCACAATTTGCCAGTTCTCCAAACTGCGCAGAATTGTAACAACCAGTTATATATAACTGGTCCGAACAGCTAGAATGCCATCCCTGTATATTTCCCATAATTGTTGTATTTGTTCCTGGTATTTTTCCCATTACTCATTTTGAAAAAGTAAAAAAGATGCTCTTTAAAAAATTATGTTATGGGAGGAAAGAATTTGGTAACATTTTTATGGATGGCATGTGATTTTTTACTTATTCAGTCACAAAGGAATGAATGTTTCATATTTGCTTAATAGAAAATAACACTAACAGTATCATCCTGTAGTGTACTAGTTTCAATTTTTTAAAAAATAAACTCAAAACATCACCAAGATAAATTGTTTAGAATTTCTGAAACTCCCTAAGAATTAGACATAGAACTGTCAGATCCGTGTATCTGCAATTCTTCAATGGAAGAAGAAGGGGGGAAAGTTGGTACAAGTAATCCTTTTTGATGTAACCTGAATATATTAAATCTTATATTGAATCTGTATAACTTGCACATGATACAACTAGAGGACTGGAACCAGATGACTAGAAACTTGTCACCTCTTGGAGAGACAGCAAGAGGAGAAAGGATCATAAAAATTCCAGCTCTGGAAGATAATCCCTGGGAAACTCTTCTAAGATATGTTCCCAGAAAAGGGGAGGGGGGAATTAACATATTGGTTCTTTGTTTGACTAAATCCACATCTAAATAAGGGGAGGGGTTTTAACTCCCTTTATCTGTTACTGTATGCCTGGAAGCATCTTAGATTCTGCTTTGACTAGTATTGGAATCATTTCCTTTCAATAAAGAATTCCTTTTGAAGTGCCTAGCTTTCAGAAGTTCATTCTTTTTCAGTTGAAGGGGGGAAAGTCCATTGCTTACATAAAGCAGAATTTGCAATAGAGGTCAACCCGGAGAGGAATTTTTGTTAAAAACTTCACTCTACTGAGGGCACCCTGCAAAAAATGTCTGAATATAGCAAGGAGCAAGGAGAAGCCAAATGCTGGGGAGAAACTTCAACAGCTACCCAGCCAGACACAGACTGTGCACCCCATCAAAGACAGTGAAGCTGCCTGCGAAAATTCCACAAAGCCCTAGTGGTCTATAGGCATAAAAAAGAGACAACTGGGATAGAAGAACCAAGGGAGTAACCCTCACCCAGGATAACCATAAACCTGGGTGGAAAATGGAGCTGGAGGCTCTCTCTGATCAGGAAGAATGGGTCAAGGAACCACTGGCAGATGACTGACTGAAATTGTACATAAATCACCTTCTGAGGGAAGCCTTGGAGGATCTCAATATGAGGGATGAACCAGGCTGCCAACGTAGGAGAGCAAGTGTCCCAGAAATTGAGAGAACCTGAGCCGTCACCCCTGATCCAGTGGAGAATGATAGAGCATTGGAACAAGCTGGAAGACCAGCAACCATACCAGGTACCCAACTCCTTGCCACCCCAGAGCAGGGGATTAACCCTGGCCAACACAGAGACATACAACTGCAGATAAAGGTCCTGCCCTTGGGGGGTAAAATTCAATGGGGACCCCCAGAAACTGGGATTTTTCCTGGCGCAAGTCCTCACCCATGCAAGAATACAGGTGGAATTTCCCAACCCAGGGGGCCTGAGTACGAGTTGTCACCCTAGAAGGGGCAGCAGCCAGATGGATGGTGACACTCCAACGTCAATGCCCCAGAATTAAGGAACCTCAGCCGCTTCATGATGGCCCTATACCACCACTTCAAAGACCCCCTCACTGTCAGAAAAGCCCGCAACCTCATTAGATTCGTAAAGCAAGGCCATTGCCCAGTAGCTGAATACACTGAGGAATTTCGTGACCTGGCCGGCCGAGTCGACTGGCCAGAAGATATCCTAGTCTGTTGGTTCAAAGATGGACTCAACAACAACCTGTACACTGCCTGCCTGGCCTGTGGGGCCTCAAACCTCCTGAATGAATGGTACCTGATGGCAGAGGAGGCGGACATAGACATGACCCATAACCAGTACCGCAGTAGCAAGTTTTGGAAAAGATCCCCATCCCAGGGGAAATGGGAAGTTTTCAAACCCCAAACCACCATGACTCCAAGAATGTCTGGTTGCTTTAAGTGTGGAAAGGAGGGACACCACACAGCAGAATGTCGTTCAAAAACCCCTGCCAGAAAGCCAGACCACCCACCGGGGTGGGAAACCTGGAACATCCAACCCACACGGAAAAGAAATTGGCCTGAGAAGCTGAGAAGCTGTGAGATTCTGGTTCCCCCGCAAACCCAGAGAAAGAATCGCCAACACCCTGAGAAGACCTGAGCCAGTGCGAAAGCGATCCAGAAGATGACCTGCTGGTGGATTTCTCAAATTTTTGAGGAGGGCAGTATGTCAAATCTGTGTATCTGCCATTCTTCAATGGAAGAAGAAGCGGGGAAAGTTGGTACAAGTAATCCTTTTTGATGTAACCTGAATATATTAAATCTTACATTGAATCTGTATAACTTGCACATGATACACAACTGGAGGACTGGAGCCAGATGGCTAGAAACTTGTCATCTCTTGGAGAAAGAGCAAAAATTCCAGCTCTGGAAGATAATCCCTGGGAAACTCTTCTAAGATACGTTCCCAGAAAAGGGAAGTGGGGAATTAACATGTTGTTCTTTGTTTGACTAAATCCACATCTAAATAAGGGGAGGGGTTCTAACTCCCTTTATCTGTTACTGTATGCCTGGAAGCATCTTAGATTCTGCTTTGACTAGTATTGGAATCATTTCCTTTCAAAAAAGAATTGCTTTTGAAGTGCCTAAATTTCAGAAGTTCATTCTTTTTCGGTTGAAGGGGAAAAAGTCCATTGCTTACAAGAACCTTATTTTTGGGGTTAGAAAACATTTTAAAAATTGCAAAGCAGTACTAGAAAAAACAGAAACTTGTGAAATTCTGAAAAGTGGCATGATAGGAGTAGCTAATTAAGAAATGGGGTGACTCAATGATTTACCATAGTCTACTGGAAAGACTGTGTGACCAAAGAGAAGAAGGAGGGCTGCAACAATACAAACAAGATGTTCAGGTCAAACGTGTGTGTGTGTGTGCGCGCGCTCGTGTATGCGCCCGTGCGCGCACACACACACACACACACACACACACACACACACACAAACCTATTCTCTCTGCTAATTCCTTACCATGAATTTCTTATATATACACACGCTTTTTGGAAGAATTGGCCAAGAGCTTTAGAAGTAAATCAAATGATGCTCACAAATTAGTATCCTCAATTTGTTTAAAATGCAAGATTGAAGAGAATCAACTTTTAACTCCTATGGGAAATGCTACTCTCACTGTTTAAAAAGCATTTTATCAGCAATGTATCTTTTTACAGCAGTGGCCCCCAACCTTTTGGGCACCAGGGACCAGTTCCATGGAGAAAGGTTTTCTTGTGGACTGGGGTGGGGTGTGTGTGTGTGGTTTTGTGTGCTGCTTGCATCCCGCAGATGGGGCTTTGCTTGTTTGCATGGACCAGTTGCTGGCATGCTGCAGACTGGTTGCCAGTTTACAGACCAGGAGCTGGGCCTCACGGTTTATAAGAAACAAGTTACTTGAAATGCCACTTTGCAATAAGTCTTAAAAACCGTTTTTGCCTCAATATGAACTTGAAACAGTAATTAGAAAAAAACAAGCTAAATTTATTAAAAATCATAATGAAGTGCTCATATAACTACTTTTAACACATTCACAACAGAAAATGACAGCACAGATTAATTTAAAATGCAGGATTCAAAATTTTATGTTAGTTTCTTATTTGTATCTCGAAAGATTTGAGATTTTGGCAAGACCTTTTGACATATATCAGTGTTTTAAAAATCTTATCTAAATTTTACAAATCAGTTTTTGCTCAATCTACCTTCTTCCAGAAAGGTACCCATAATTGAACAAAACACCCATAATTCCCAACAACACAATCTAGAAAATAATGATGTTTTTACTCAAAGCACATCATTGGGGAAGTCTGGCCTCAGTGGCTAGTTTATTCTCTGTATGATATATCTGGAATGTCAATATGCGATACTGTTGAAAGAATTGTCTGTGATGACTCTTTTTCCAAGTCAACATATTGTGTGAGCTATTAGAACATTGATAATCACCTTTTCTTAGAGAATTAATTAAAGGAACAATGTTCATAGGAATCATAAAATGTAGTATTGTTTTAAATTGATTTTTTTTACCACTTACAGATAATGAAAAAAATGAGTAACATCTATGAATCAGCAGCCAATACTCTGGGAATCTTTAGCAGCCCCTGCCTGACCAAGGTAGAATTGAGAGTGGCATGCAAAGGCATATCTGACAGAGATGCCCTCTCTAAACCAGATCCCTGTGTCATACTGAAAATGCAGTCTCATGGACAATGGTTTGAGGTAGGTGTCCAATTACTCACTCTCTCTCTCCCTCCCTCCCTCCCCTACCCTCTCTCTCCCTCCCTCCCCCCTCTCCTCCCAACTACTGCAAGGATGCCCAATTTTATTTCAGGGGCACTGGGTAGGTTTTTTTTAATCCTAGGTCAGTGGTATATTCTGAGTGAAACTACAAATCCATGCCTGATTTGGCAGGAAACAATAGGAGAAGGACATTTACTGTTTCCATTATTAATGCTAGCTTGTCTTAATTATCTTTACAATTTATCTATCACTATTCAAGTAGCAAATGGTGACAGATATATTTTCTATACCTTAAAGCTGTTGTAGAATGGTGTCAGAACAAGAGAAAAAGTTTTATGTCAACACTAGTAGAGCTCATAATTACCTCAGACTATTTCATTAATAGGCCAGATACCAGATGAAGAAGGTAAGCTCATGAACATAAAGGAGTACATTGCTCTTATCAAGGAATTATTGTACTATGGATAGAGGAGTTGGCTGAAAAAAAAAGACCAATATTTTGATCAAGGCCATATTGGGAAAACATTAATTTGGGACTACGAAAAGAATACATGATTGAGAAATTAGTTAATTGAAATCCAGAAAATTGCTTGGAAAAAAAGAAGAAATCTTCAATATATGTAATGGTGGATTTAAATTGACCCTACCTGTTTAAAAGGTGTCTGGCATAATTAGCACCAGCAACTCATTCTAGTAATAAAATGTACAGAAGCATGTTGTCAGGCAGCAGAACTTTTCCCATCCAATTAACAAGAATGAACTTCTGAAAACCAAACGTATCAAAGGAATCCTTTATTGAGATGAGACAATTCATGTAGGGATTAAAAGCAGCATCTAAGATCTCAGGCAGGCAGAGATAGATAAGGGAGTTTAAAACCCCTCCCCTTATCTTGATGTGTATTTAGTAAAACAAAGAGCCAACATGTTAATTCCCCCACCCCCTTTTTAGAACAATCTTTTTCAGAGGTTCCCAGGGCACATCTCACTGTTGAATTTTTATGGTCTCTTCATCCCCTGGCTGTCTCTTCCAGAAGTGATAGATTTCTGGGCATCTGGTTTTCATCCCTCCATTGTATCATGTGTAATTTATACAAATTCGATATAAGATTAAATATATTCAGGATACATCAAAAAGGATTTCTTTATCAGTTCCCCCCACCCCCCCTCACCTTTCTTCTTTCATTGAAGAAATGACACATACACGGATCTGACATCCTGCCCTCCTTAAAAAGCAGATAGATCTACCTGGAAAAAACAAAAACCATGCATTACATTTGCAATTCAGGATGGTTTATCAGGGTATTTTAGGTGGAGCTTTCATAGTAATGTGGGTGCTTTTGCATGTCATTTGGCTACCCACTCATTTTCTGAGGAAGGAAGGTGTTTCCAAGCTACTAAATATTGTGTTGATCCATGGCGAGTGTGCGAATCAAGGATATCTTTAATTTCAGAATGTTGTTCCCCATTTACCATGATGGGAGTTGGAGGTGTGGGAAGGTAGCGGTCTGAGGTTTGAAGTGATCTCTGGTTTGAGCAAGCTACAGTGAAATACTAGATGAATCTGCCTAAGTGTTTTGGGAAGTAGAAGCTCTACCGTCACAGGGTTAATAATTCTGGAGATGGGGAATGGTCCAAAGAATTTTGGCCCCAGTTTCTTTGAGGGTTGTAATGATTTTAAGAATTTTGTGGACATGGTCCCCAATCTTGAAAGGTTTAGGATTGCAGTGTTTTTTGTCCGCTTGAGCTTTAAAAACTGCTCTAGCTTCCTGTAAAGATAATCTTACCACCGCCCACATGGCTTGCAGGTTATTAACCCACTCCTTAAGGGAGGGGATTTCAGGTTCTTTGGTAGGTAGTTCTGGCATGGGGTTGAATTCTTGGCACATGGCTACTTGGAATGGGGTGAAACTCGTACTGATATGGACTGAGTTATTGTATGCTACCTCTGCAAAAGGAAGAAGGTCAGTCCAATTGTCCTGTTGATAATTAATAAAGCATCTTAAATATTGTTCTAATAAGCTGTTAATTCTCTATCAATCCATCCGTCTGGGGATGATTTGATGACAACAACCCCTGGGTGGAGCCTAATAGGTTTAAAAATGCCCACCAAAATATGGATGTGAACTGGACGCCCCTAGAGATAATCCGTTGGGGAGCTCCATGAAGGCAATAAATGTGTATTAGAAACATCTTTGCCAAGGCCTTGGCAGTTGGGATCTTTTGGCATGGAATAAAGTGAACCTGTTTGGAAAAAAGATCAGTTACAATCCAAATGACAGTATTTCCAGCACTTTCAGGGAGTTCCACTATAAAGTCCTTAGAAATCTCTTTCCAGAGTGCAGAACGGTCTGCTACTGCCTGTAAAAAACCTGGAGATTTTCCTTGTCTTTTCTTTGCAGCAGCACAGGTGGGGCAGCTCACAACATAGTTTTCAATGTCCATTTTGAGAGATGGCCACCAAAATTGTCTTTTGATGAGGTGCAGGGTTTTTACAAACCCAAAGTGCCCTGCTATTTTTGAGTCATGGCAGCATTTCATGAGGGACATAAAGTTTGTTTCCTATCCTGGCCAGACCATCTTTGAGTAAGCAAGTGTTTTTGCTAGCCTGGAGCCAGTTGTCCTTAAGTAGTGCCTCCTTAAATATTGATATCATTGTGTCTTCAGTCAGTGATGATTTCTTTTTCTCTTGTGCCCAGGTGATTACTTTGGCTGCAAATTGGGTCAGTCGGATCGTTGGTTTTATAACCTCAATCTTTTTGCTGTTGTATTGGGGTTTTCTGGACAGGGCATCTGCTAATAAGTTCTTTCTCCCAGGAAAATATTTGAGAGTGAAATTAAACCGTTTAAAATATTGAGCCCACCTTCCTTGTTTTTTGGAGACTTTTCGTGGATTTCTCAGGGCTTCCAGGTTTTTATGATCAGTCCATACTTCAAAGGGAATTTGGTTTCCTTCCAGGAAATGTCTCCATGTGAGGAGTGCCCATCACACAGCATATGCCTCTTTCTCCCATATGGCCCATCTTTGCTCAGTTTCCATCAGTTTCTTTGATGTATAAGCGCATGGTTGTAATTGTCCATTTCCATTCTTTTGGAGGAGGACTGCTCCAACTGCAACATCACTAGCGTCTGCTTGGATGTCAAAAGGTTGTTCGGGGTCTGGGTGCTTAAGGACTGGTTGTGCTGAGAATAGACATTTGAGTTTTTTGAATGCTGCTTTGAATTCCATTGTCCCAGATAAGGGGTTGCCTTGGTTTGGGTTTCTCCCATTTTTAGCAGGTTCATGATGTGGAGAGCGATGTTTGCAAAAGCTGGAACGAACTGGTGATAAAAGTTCACAAACCCCAGGAAACTTTGCAGTTGCTTGCGGGTATGTGGTGGTTCCCAATCGATAACAGTTTTTACTTTCTGTGGGTCCATCTCTATTCCCTCGTTTTATATTCTATACCCCAAGTAGTCAATTTTTTCTTGGTGGAATTTGCATTTAGAGAATTTTTCATATAGTTTAACGTCTAAGAGTTTTGTGAGGACTGCACGGAGTAGCTTGATGTGTTCTTCCATCATTTCTGTGTAGATTAAAATATCATCAAGATAAACTAGAACCCCTTTATATAAAAATTCATGAAGGGTCTCATTGATCAATTGCATAAATATGGCAGGTGCTCCTTGCAGTCCAAAAGGGAGCACTTTAAATTGGTAGCATCCCAGTGGGATATTAAAAGCTGTCTTCCACTCATCCCCTTCCTTTATTCTGATGCAGTAATATGCCTCTCGTAGGTTTAACTTTGATTTTTTTTTCCTTTCAAGAGGTGGGCTAACATGTCCTTCATGAGGGGGAGTGGATACATATTCTCTATGCAAATTGCATTTAACTTTTTGTAATTCACGCACAGACACACGGAGCCATCTTTCTTTTAATGGAATAATACTGGGGCAGCTATTTTGGGTCTGGTTGGTTTGATGAAACCCCTTTTTAGATTTTTATCGATAAATGCTCTGAGTTTTTTTAGTTCTCTGGGAGAAATACAGTACATTTGTGGTTTGGGGAGTTTAGCCCCTGGTAGGATTTCAATAGTGCAGTCTGCGGCACAATGGGGTGGAAGTTCATCACAAGCTTCCTCGCTAAATGCTTGGGCTAGATCCAGGTACTCGTTGGGGCAGTTAATGGGTTCAGCCGACTGTTCGGTCACGGCTGACTCTCTGTTCTCTGTTCCTTTCTTTATCCTTTCCTCTGGGCTATTTGCAAATACTACGTCTCTCTGGAATTGTACAGTTCCTCTCCTCCAATTTATTTTTGGATTCCATTTCCACAGCCATGTGAGACCTAGGACTAGCAGCTCTTCCATTCCTGGGGCTACAATGAATATGAGCATCTCACTATGGTTCCCTAGTCTTATTTTCAATGGTTCTGTGGTAAACCTAGCTGGCTCTCGCCCACTATAGTTCCATCTAATTGGCAGAAAGCGATGGGATTTTCCGTTTCTTCCAGTTGGACCCCCAATTTCCCTGCAAGGGAGAGGTTGATTAGGCATCAGATGCATCCCGAATCCAGCAACGCTGCAACTTCCTCCTCCTTCCCTCGGCTTGGAATAAACAGTTATTGGTTCAATTGGGTTGCTTACCAGCAGGTCATCTTCCGGATTGCTTTCAGACTGGCTCAGGTCCCCTCAGAGTGTTGGGGATTCTTCCTCTGGGTTGGGCGGGATTGGAATCCCACAACTACTCGGCTTCTCAGGCCAGTCTCCTTTCCTTGAGGGTTGGATGTTCCAGGTTTCCCACCGGATGGGTGATCTGGCTTTCTGGCAGGGGTTTTGGAATGGCATTCTGCTGCACAGTGTTCCTCCTTTCCACATTAAAGCAACCAGATGTTCTTGGAGTCATGGTGGTTTGGGGTTTGAAAACTTCCCGTTTCCTCTGGGATGGGGATTTTTTCCAAAACTTGCTACTGTGGTACCGGTTACGAGTCATGTCTATCTCCACCTCTGCTGCCATCATGTACCATTTATGCAGGAGGTTTGGGGGCCCACAGGCCAGGAGGCAGTATGTAGGTCATCCTTAAGTCTATCTTTGAACCAACAGACTAGACTATCCTCTAGTCAGTCAACTCAGCCGGCCAGGTCACAAAATTCCTCAGTGTACTCAGCTACTGGGCAACGGCCTTGCTTTATGAATCTAATGCGGTTGCGGGCTTTTCTGTCAGTGAGGGGGTCTTCAAAGTGGTGGTGTAGGGCCATCATGAAGCGGTCAAGGTTCCTTCTGGGGCATTGATGTTGTGGAGCGTCACCATCCATCTGACTGCTGCCTCTTCTAGGGTGACAACTCCTACTCAGGACCCCTGGGTTGGGAAATTCTGCCCGTATTCTTGCATGTAGGTGAGGACTTGTGCCAGAAAAAATCCCAGTTTCTGGGTGTCCCTATCGAATTTTACTCCCAGGGGTGGGACCTTCCTCTGAAGTTGTATGTATCTGGGTTGGCCAGGGTTAATCCCCTGTTCTGGGGCAGTTAGGGGTCGGGTACTTGGTATGGCTGCTGGTTCTTCGGCTTGTTCCACTGCCCAATCATTCTCAGATGGATCCGGGGTTGCAGCTTGGGTTCTCTCATTTTCTGGGTCACTCGCTCTCCTGCATCCTAGTGCATCCCTCACATCGAGGTTCTCCAGGGCTTCCCTCACAAGGCAATTTATGTACCGTCTCAGTCGGTCATCGGCTGGTGGCTCCTCACCCCATTCTTCCTGATCCAATAGGGCCTCCAGCTCCAATTTCCACCCGGGTTTACAATTACCCCGGGTGAGGGTTACCCCCCTGGTTCTTCCATCCCAGCTGTCTCTTTTTCCTATGCCTATAGACCACCGGGGCTTTGTGGAGGTTTCACAGGCAGCTTCGCTGTCTTTGATGGGGTGCATCGAGTCAGTGCCTGGCTGGGTAACTGTTGACGTTTCTCCCCAGCATTTGGTTTCCCCTTGATCCTTGCTGTAGTCAGACATTCCCCCCCCACTTTTTTTTGCAGAGTCCCCTCGGTAGAGTGAAGGTTTTTTTTTTTTTAAAAAAATTCCTCTCTGGGCTGACCACTATTGCAGACACTGCTTTATGTCAGGCTGCAGAACTTTTCCATTCAATCCACAAGAATGAACTTCTGAAAACCAAACGTATCAAAGGAATCCTTTATTGAGATGAGACAATTCATGTAGGGATTAAAAGCAGCATCTAAGGTCTCTCAGGCATGCAGAGATAGATAAGGGAGTTTAAAACCCCTCCCCTTATCTTGATGTGTATTTAGTAAAACAAAGAGCCAACATGTTAATTCCCCCACCCCCTTTTAAGAACAATCTTTTTCAGAGGTTCCCAGGGCACATCTCACTGTGGAATTTTTATGGTCTCTTCATCCCCTGGCTGTCTCTTCCAGAAGTGATAGATTTCTGGGCATCTGGTTTTCATCCCTCCATTGTATTATGTGTAAGTTATACAAATTTGATGTAAGATTACATATATTCAGGTTACATCAAAAAGGATTTCTTTATCAGCCCCCCCCCCTTTTCTTCTTCCATTGAAAAAATGACAGATACACGGATCTGACACATGTCGAGCTGTCAGTGCAAGCCACTGAAAGGAAATAAATAAACAAGTGAATCCTTTTCAACCCTATGATTCTATTATTCTAGTCTAGTCATTTTGCTTGCAGCTGATTTTCTTGCACATGATCGAAAGTATGCAGGGCCAGAGTCTAATGTATACAGATTAGGACATTGCATGTAGGCTGGAAGATAGCTCTAGCTAGTCATTTAACACAAAGAAAATTCTATATTGAGGAAAGACGAAATGTTCCAGATACTCTGAATGATTGTCATCCATGGTCCCAATCCAGCTCAAGATCCAGCATGTCTGCTGTGTAGAATCTATTAAACATAGCATACTTTACCCTAAGGCAAGCAATATGGATGGCCTATGACTTCTGAATGTTAATTTCCAGTCTTAATTTCCAAGGCTGCATTTTGAGAGTGAAATGTTTAAGTATATACTATGTGAAACCTGGTTCAAAAATAGTAACTGGGAGGAAAGGAATCTTGGAGTTCTAGTAGACAGTCTCTTGAATATGAGCCAGCAGTGTGGCAGCAGCTAATGTGATCCATGGCTGCATAAACAGAAGGTTAGAGTCAAGATCATTTGAACTAAGATCATTAGTACTATTTTATTAACCCTTAGTAAGACCACACTTGGATGCTGCATCCTGTTTTAATCACCACATTATAAAAAAGTAATGTTAGGAAAAGTGCAGAGAAGAGCAACTAAGATTATCAAGGACCTGGAGATTAAAACATGAAAAATGCAGGTTGCAGGAATTGGGTATTGGGTATGACTAGTCTAGAGATAAGAAGGACTAGAAGTGACATGATAGCACTATTCCAATATTTGAGGGACTGCGACAAAGAAGAGAGTGTCAACATTTTTCATACCATCAGAAGGTGAGACAAGAAACAAATTGAGGAGAGAAGCAACCTAGAATTAAGGAGAAACTTCCTAACAGAACAATTAACCAACAATTGCCTTCAGAAGTTGTGGTGCTTCATCACTGGAGGCTTTTAAGAAAAGTATCACTTGTCTGAAATAATATAAGGTCAGATAACAGATAATCAGAGTTGGAAGGGACCTTATAGGTCATCTAGTCCAACCCCCTGCCCAAGCGGGAAACTCTACATCATTTCTAACAAATGGCAGTCCAATCTCTTCTTGAAAGTCTCAAGTGATGGCGCTCCCACAACTTCGAGGGCAAGCTGTTCCATTGGTTGATTGTTCTCACTGTCAGAAAGTTTCTCTTTATTTCCAAGTTAAATCTTCTGCTTGAGCAGGGGGTTGGACTGGAAGACCTCCAAGATACCTTCCAGTTCTATTCGGTAAGTATGTAGAATTTCTAAGAACAACTTCCAAAGGAATATATCTCCTTTTCACTCAAAAGACTTCTTATAATCTTATTATTCAGATACAGTAGAAAAATAAATACTTAAATGAATTTATCTAAATATATTTATTTCCCCCCTGTTTTCATAGATTACTAAATCAAGGAAAATAGAATTGGAGGGAGATGAGTAGTTTCAATAGCCCTGTTCTACAACATACTTAGCTGGTTCAACTGGGGGAAAGGGTGGTGAGAGGAACAAATCATCCCTGAGAGATTATATTTAGGTTAAATGTGGTCCAGCAAGTTACATCTAGTCATTCAAAAGAAAGAAAAGTTCATATTTTATGTGAAAAATTCCTATTTATTTTACAGAAAAGTGTAAAATGACTTTTAAATTGGAAACAATTTTGATAACAATATTAAAAATAAAATCAACCTAACTGGGTTAATCATCAAGGATAATTAAAACTTTTTTCTGTTGTTATATAAGGCCATTTTCTTCATAACAAATTAATTTTGGAAACAAAATATATGTCTTTAACAGCAAAGAATGATTCTGACATCAATGCTATGACTTATAAAGAATCATAAACGCCTGTTATTTCTTCTTTAAATCATGAAAATATTTTGCCTAGATATGTGTGGGTGGAATATTCATGTATGGCTTTATATAGCAGTTGGTCCATTATCAATAGACTGAAGAATCAAGAAATGTAGTTAAAATTGTGAGGTCTGAAGGAAGCATGAATTTATAGAGCACTCCTAAATTGGATAGAAGTAAATAGCAAATACAGAGCCAGTTTAGTGTACTGATTAAAACATTAGGCTAGAAACCAGGAGGTCATGAGTTCTAGACACAAAGTTGGGTGACGCTGAGGCAGTCACTTTCTCTCATTCTTAGGTAAGCCATTTCTGAAAAATCTGGCCAAGAAAGCTGCAGGGACCATTTCAGACAAATGGCTGTCCAGTCTCTTTTTGAAAATCCCCAGTGAGGGAGCACTCACAACTTCTGAAGGCAGGATATTCCATTGGTTGATTGTTTTCACCGGTAGGAAATTTCTCCTTAGTTTTAGGTTGCTTCTCCCCTTGGTCAATTTCCATCCATGGATTATTGTCTTGTCTTTGTTGTTTTGAAAAATTGTTTGACTCCTTTCAAATATTGGAATATTGCTATCATGTCTCCCCCTAATCCTTCTTTTCTGTAGACAAGACATACTCAGTTCCTGCAACTATTCTTCATTATATTTTAGCCTCCAGCCCTCTAATAATTCTTGTTACTTTTTTCTGTACTCTTTCCAGATTCTCAACATGTTTTTTATATTGTGGCGACCAGAACTGACTGCAGTATTCCAAATGTGGTCCTATTCAAGCTTTGTAAAGCAGTGCTAGCTCTATGTGATCTCATTTCTGTTTCTCTATTAATGCAACCTAGGACTGAATTGGCTGTTTTGGCTGCTGCCGCACACTGTTGACTTATATTTAAGTCATTGTCTACTAGGACTCCAAAGTCTCTCTCACAGTTACTGGCATTAAATCAAATTGATTTTTCTTGCCTGAGTGTAAAACCTTGCTTTTATCCATACTGAGTTTCATTTTGTTAGTTAGGGCACAGTGTTCAAGTCTGTCATGATCTTTTTGGATCTTTTACATTATTGGCTATTTCTGCCAGCAATGAGCAGGAATACCTCATTGGAGAAGGTAAAATACCTTTTACCTTTCCAATTATTTTTCTTATTTGCTGTTTGTCTTCTTTTTGAAACTAATGGAGACAAATATTTATAGCAGTTTCAACTTGGAAGATGTTTAGAATCAAAAACTGTTGATCCAAGAGTGCCATGGACCAGTGCCCAAAGCCTAACTCAGTGCCGATAGGAAGTAAGTCATGGTTTACGCAAGTTATAGAACTTTTTTCATTAATTTAACTGGAATCCCATAAGGTTGTCATGATCCTCTTCTATTGATGTTCCTCATTGCTAATAGAGCAGCAAATCTGCTTCATTCTAAGTCTCCTCTGTTTGTAGCAGAATTTTTAGGCTATCTTCCCAGATTCCTGGGTCTGACTAGGATTATCTGAAAAACTTTTAGGAAAATATTTTAATATAATTCACAAATATCTTTATTCTTCATTTTAAATATTCTTTACATAAACAATGCTATTTTTATAAAATGGCAGTACAGGGAATAAGAATAAATCCTGGAAATAAGAAATCAGCTGTCTATGATTCATCCTTGTCAGTTATGAAGAATCCATGAACAAAATTATTGATATTACAAGAAGCTAATGTTTGCAAATGTCCATATAGAATGGGTTGATTTCCATTGATTTCAGATTTTACACAGCTGAGACTGTAATCGATCCAACATTTCACAGTTGTCCAAATAGATACAATCCTTGGCAACTATGGAAGGTATGTGTAAGGACCAGATTCTCCCCGCTTCAAAATTAAGTATGAACTCTTGAAAAACTTGTATTTCAAAAGGAATCTTTTACTGAACAGGGAAGAAGCAAGTTAACATTCAAAGCAAGGTCTGATATCCCTCAGGGCATGCAACTCAGATAAAGGGAATTAGAACCCCTTCCCGTAGTCCAATGTGGATTTCACCAATCTGCAGGTGCGAACATGTTATTTCCCCCTTGTGTCTGAGAAAGCAACCAAGGAGAGGTTCCCAGGAGTTTTCTTCTGGTGTTAGAATTTATATGGCCCATTCTCCTCTTACTATCTCTCCAAGCATTTTCCAGGCATCTGGGGCACCAGGCAGCAGTTATAAATCATGTAAAAAGTTATACAGATTCAAGAATTAGGATATTTAGAGTACATCAAGTGGAAAAGAATTAACTATATTCACCCCACCTTTCTTCCATCGAAGAATGGCAGTTACATGGATCTGACATATTGCCTTCCTCAACAAACGAGAAGTCCACCTGGAAGACATAAAACATGTGTTACATTTAAGACTTAGGATGGTTTGTGAAATTTCTGTAGCAATGTGGGGGCTTTTACATGTTTTTTGGCTACCCACTCATTTTGTGAGAATAGTAGGTGTTTCCATGCTACTAAATATTGTGTGGAGCCATGATGAGTGCGTAAGTCAAGAATATTTTTAATTTCAAAATGTTGTTTCCCCCCCCCCCCCCCATAGTAGGGGTTGGAGGTGTGGAAAGAGAGGGGTCTGATCATTGAAGTAATTTTTGGTTTGAGTAAGCTGCAGTGAAATACTGGATGAACCTATCTAAGTGTCTTAGGGTAGAGGTCGCCAACCTTTTGGACCTCAGGGACCACCAAACTCATAATTTTAAATCCCACAGACCATTAATATGAATTTTGACTGACAGTGGCTTGTGAGGTTGGTGGGAAAGTTGGTCCCATATTCCAGTAGTTACAGGACTGGCCCTTTGGTCATCCTGGAGCAGCTGCTCTTCCACCTGGGTGCACCGGCCTGTCATGGACTGGAGCAGCTGCTCTGGGATGACCAAAGGGCCAGTCTCGTTGTGACTACTGCAGCTCTGGAATATGGGACCAGCCCATAGTGAGGTTGGAAATATCCACCATAGGGGGCCGCACATGTAATGTCCAAATTTGTGGGTGGTGCAACATGCAAAAAGTAGCTCAGCCCTTGCCGGCCAGGATGAGGTAATGGTGCTGTTGCAGTAAGAGGGGGGCGGTGGCATAGGCAGGCTGAAGTGGGAGATGCTGGAAGGTGTGGGAGCACCATGCTGCTTGCATTTGCCCAGCATTAGCATTCTGCCTTTGCTAGAGGAGCCTGGCCGGAGTTTCCCACACCGCTCGCACTTCAATGCTTTGAAGGTTTGTGCTCAGCCAAAGCATGAGGGCCAGTGGGTGGGCAGGCCATGGGGGTGGCACAGTCTTGTGTTCCCACACAGCCTGGATTAACTGCTTTGGGGGGGTGCTTTGGAGGGGACATTTTTCTGCGTACCACCAAATTTTTCTCATGGACCACCAGTGATCCCTGGCCCACCAGTTGGCAACCACAGTCTTAGGGAGTAGAAGTTCTACAGTGACAGGGTTTATGATACTGGTGATGGGAAATGGGCCAATGAATTTGGTCCCAGTTTCTCAGAAGGTTGTAATGATTACAGGAACTTTGTCGTTAAGTATATGCTATCTCCAATCTTGAATGGTTTGGGTTCGGTGCGTTTTTTGTCAGCTTGAGCTTTAAAAGCAGCTCTAGCCTCTTGTAGGGCTAGTCTGACCACTGGCCAAAGTAATTTGTAAATTGTTTATCTACTCCTTAAGGGAGGGGATGTCAAGTTCCTTGGTGGGTAGCTCTGCCATGGGGTTGAATTCTTGTCTTGTGGCTGCCTGGAATGGGGTGAAACCAGTGCTACTATGTCCTGAGTTATTGTAAGCTACCTCCACAAAAAGTAAAAGGTCAGTCCAATTGTCCTATTGGTGATCAATAAAGTATCTTATCTTAAGTATTGTTCTAATATGCCATTGGATGTCCCATGATTGGTCTGGGGGTGATAGGAGGAGCTTAATAGTGGAGCTAATAGGTTTAAAAACACCCGCCAAAATTTTGAAGTGTACACTCCTGTCTGAAATAATCAATTGGATAGCTCCATGGAGGTGATAAATATGTACTAAAACATCTTTCCTAATGCCTTGGCTTGTTGGGATCTTGTGGCAGGGTATAAAATTGACTTGCTTTGAAAAAAGGTCTGTTACAACCCAAATGACAGTTTTCCTGCGCTTTCAGGGAGCTCCACTATAAAATCCATAGAAATCTTTCTCCAGGGTGCTGAAGGTTCTGCTACTGTTTATAGAAGTCTGGGTATTTTCCTTGTTGTTATTTTGCAGCTGCACAGATAGGGCAGCTAATATCATAGCTTTCAATGTCTTTTTTTAAGGGATGGCCACCATAATTGTCTTTTGATGAAGTACTTTTGATTTTTACAAATCCAAAATGTCCAGCTATTTTGGAGTTGTGGCATTGTTTCATAAAATCCAGTCTCTGGCTGGCAGGGACATAAAGTTTGTTCTCTACCCAGGCTAGACTTGTCTTTGAGCAAGCAAATTTTATTAGCTTGGGAGCCAATCATCCTTAAGTAGTGTGCCTCCTTAAAATTGGAAGCCATTGTGTTGTCAGCAAGTGGTTCTTTTTTCTTTTGTGCTTGGGTGATTACTTTGGCTGCTAGTTGGGTTGATTGGAACATGCGTTTTACAATTTCATTTTTTTGCTCTTTTATGGTGGTTTCCTGGACAGGGCTTCTGCCAAGAAGTTTTTTCTCCCTGGGAGATTTTTGAGAGTGAAATTAAAGTGTTTAAAATATTGCACCCAACATACTTGTTTGGGGAAGAGTTTCTGTGGAGTTTTCAGGGCTTCCAGATTTTTATGATCAGTTCAGACTTCGAAGGGGATTTTGTTCCCTTCTAGGAAATGTCTCCATGTGACAAGGGCCCATTGCACAGCATATGTCTCTTTCTCCCATATGGCCCATCTTTGCTCAGTTTCTGTCAATTTCTTGGAAGTATAAGCACATGGTTGCAAATGTCCACATTCATTCTTTTGAAGTAAGATTGCTCCTACTGCTATGTTGCTAGAGTCCTCTTGGATGACAAATGGTTGCTCAGGGTCTGGGTGTTTCAGGATTGGTTCTGCTGAGAATAGTTGTTTAATTTTTTCGAATACCGCTTTGCAATCCATTGTCCAGTTAAAGGGTTGTGTTGGCTTCAGTTCTCCCCTTTTGTTTTCAACAAGCTGGTAATGAGGAGGGCAATATTTACAAATGCTGGAATGAACTGACAGTAAAAGTTTGCAATACCAAGGAGGCTTTTAGTTGTGTGCGACTTTGGGGCGGCTCCCAATCAATGACAGCTTTTACTTTTTGTGGGTCTATCTCTATTCCCTCGTGGGATATTCTGTATCCCAGGTAGTCAATTTTTTCTTGGTGGAACTCACTTTTAGAGAGTTTTGCATATGTGGTGTTTTGGAGTTTTGTGTGAACTGCTCAGACTAATTTTATGTGCTCTTTTGTTTTGGTGTAAATTAAAATGTCATCAAGATAAACTAGGACCCCTTTGTAAAATGATCATGGAGCACCTCAATAACTAGTTGCATAAATACCGCAGGGGCTCGTGGTCCGAAAGGGAATACTTTAAACTGGTAGTACCCCAATGGGGTGTTGAAAGCAGTCTTCCACTCATCCTCTTTCCTAATTCTGATGTGGTAGTATGACTCTCCTAGATCTAACTTTGAAAAAATTTCCTTTAGAGAATTGGACTAGCATGTCTTTCATGAGGGGGAGTGGGTACATATTTTTCATGCTGATGGTGTTTAAATTACAGAAATCCACGCAGAGGTGTAGGGTGCCATCTTTCTTTCTTTTCTGAGGCTATTTTCGGTCAGATAGGTTCACTAAAACCCCTTTTTAGATTTCTGTTGATATATGCCCTGAGTTCATTTAGTTCTCTAGGGCAGTGGTCACCAACCAGTGGTCCATGAGAAAATTTTGGTGGTCCTCAGAGAAATGTCACCCCCAAAGCATCCCCCAAAGCAATAATCCAGGCTGCATGGGAACACAAGGCTGCGCTGCCCACATGGCTCATGGGAACACAAGGCTTGCCTCACCTGCATTGTGAACAACATGAGGTTGTGAGGGGAGGAGGGAAAGGGTGGAGGGGGGAAACTTGCCCCACTCACCTCACATGCCTCGCCTGGCCACCAGGCTGCTTCTTTCCACTTCTTTCTTCTTTTACTTTTGACTACACGCAAGGAAAGCAACAAAAGTCTTTCTTTCTCTTTCCCAAACTCCACCAGAAATGAGTCTTTGGGACTCTGCAAGGCATCCTGCTCCAAGAGGCTGCACTGGCATTTCTGGTGGAGTTTGGGGCAGAGAAAGAAAGACTTCTGCTGCTTCTGTTGCTTTCCTTGCATGAAGCCAAAAATATCTCTCTCTCTCTCTCCCTGAGAATGGAGCTGGAGACAGTAAAGAATGATTGATTGGCAAGAATCGATCTGCAGACAGAGACCCTGGGTTGGTGGGGTTAATCCCCTGCACTGAAACGTCAGTACTTGGCATGTCTGCTGGTGCTCTGGCTTGGTCAGTTGCTCGTTATGTCTTGGCTGGATCAGGTGTGACATATTGGGTTCCCTCGGTTGCTGGGTCACTCTCTCTCCTTCATTGGTGACCTGGTTTATCTCACACATTGAGGGCTTCCTTCATGAGGTGGTTTATGTACCATTTCAGTCGATTATTCACCTGCAGTTCCTCAAGCTTCCTGGTCGGAAAGGGCTTCCAGCTCCATTTTCCACCTGGGTTGATGACTATTGCAGGTGAGGGTTACTCCCCTGGCTCTTCCATCCCAGCTGTCTCTTTTCTATTCCTATAGACCATTGGGGCTTTGTGGAACTTTCAAAGACAGCTTCAATGTCTTCAGTGGGGCATATGGAGCCGCTCTCTGGTTGGGTAGTTGTCGAGGTTTCTCCCCAGCACTTGGCTTCTCTTGCTCATTGCTATATTCAGACATTTTTGCCGGATCCCCTTGGTAGAGTGAAATTTTGGAAGGAAAAAACATTCTCTCTGGGGTGACCACTATTACAGACCCTGCTTTGTGTAAGGACCAGACTCTTCCCCCCTTCAAAATTAAGTATAAATTTTTGAAAATCTTGTATTTCAGAAGGAATCTTTAATGAAGAGGGGAAAAAGCAAGTAAACATTCAAAGCAGGGTCTAATGTCCCTCAGGGAATTAGAACCCCTCCCTATAGTCCAATGTGGATTTCACAAATCTGCAAGTGCATATATATTATTTTTCCCCCGTCTCTGAGAAAGCAACTAAGGAGAGGTTCCCAGGGGTTTTCTTCTGGTGTTGGAATTTATATGGCCCCTTCTCCTCCTATCATCTTTCCAAGAGGTGAGAATTTTCCAGGCATCTGGGGTGCCAGGCAACAGTTATAAATCATGTAAAAGATTATAGAGAGTCAATGCAAGAATTAGGATATTTAGGTTATATCAAGTGGAAAAGAATTAACTATATCCACCCCCCACTTTTCTTCCATTGAAGAATGGCAGACACATGGATCTG
>NW_020769477.1:451860-520573 GCF_900518735.1 Pseudonaja textilis | reverse complement strand
CTATTTTAAATATTAGCAGATTATTAAATTTATCTGTTGATCAGCTATTTTCCAAGTAAGAGATAATGGTGCTGCAATTCAGTGCCATGTCACTAAAGTTCAGCAATATGCTTTTGAAGCATTTTTGGAGAATTACAGAAGAAGCTCTCAAGGTGGAGGCAATAAGGTGCAGGCAATAAGGCGTGCATTGCCCATACCAATGCTAAGAATTTGCAGACTTATTGAAAGTCAAATCCTATGTACTGGGCAAAAATAATTAATATCCATTTTGATATAAGCTAGTTTCATGTTTGGGTTATCCTCATATATGTGAATTAGATTGATAAAGATAATCTCAACTACAGATGTTATATGTATACTCTTTAAATAGAAGGCATATTACTTTGGCAGATGGCTGTGCCTTTCCAGATTGTAAAATGTATCAAAACTTGGCATGACTGGTTGGTGTTTGGGGCTTGTGGCTTAGATGGAAAGCTGTAACAAATATATCAGTTTTAGAAATTGGGAGGGGAAAAAAGATGATTATTTTCCTGCATTGGTTTATTTCCTGAAAGCAGTCAAGGCAGGTTATCTTGTTATCTAATGAAGTTGTGGTTGCTGTTTTTTTTTAAAAACTATTTATTTTTTATTTTTTAGACAAACATACACAAACATAACATAAAAACATCAAACCATCTTCCACTTATGTACATACAGTGTGTCAGTTGGTTACAAATTGTTTTGTGCATCCACTCCATAGTCCTCACTTAAAATTACTTGTATATATTCTCATTTTATCAATCAAATATTCCTAAATACATTATTATCATTGTTACTCAATCATTTGACTATACTATTATTCATTCATATTATGCGAGATATTCTATATTTTAAACTGATTTATATTATAGTAATTCATATTATTATCCTAAATCCATCCCATAATTATAATATGGTAATATATCTTTGTATATTCTATATTTTATATTCTTTGTATATTCTATATTCTATTCTAACGTTCTACATATTTCATTGCCATATTTTATTTTCTAACCATTGATAAAACAAATCCCAAATCTTATTGTTTATCTTCTTGTTCTCTAATTTCAAATGTCAATTTGCTCATTTTAGCACATTCCATTATTTTCTTGATAACTTCCTCCTGCGTTGGTATTTACTCATTTTTCCAATATTTGGCAAATACAATCCTAGCCACTGTTAATACATTTACAATCAAATATTTCAATTCCCTACTGTATATTTCAAGTAAAATTCCCAATAAAAATATCTCTGGTTTCAAGTCTATGTGTTTTTTTTGTCATTTTTTCCAACCATGTGTGGATTTTAGTCCAATATCTTTTAGCATCCGTGCACGTCCACCACATATGGTAATATGAACCAGGTGTCTGATGACATTTCCAATATTTTTTCAGATTTGTTCTTGAATGTTCTTGCTATTCTTGTTGGTGGGGGTAAGTGCCACCTGTAAAACATCTTATACAAGTTTTCTTTATATGCTGTTGACATTGTCATTTTATAATTTTGAGACCACAATTTTTGCCATTTTTCTAAGTCAATCCCATATCCAAAATTTTTCCCCCAAGCAATCATTGTTTCTTTAACTTGTTCTTCTTCTAGCTTAATTTCTAATAAATATCCATACAGTTTTTTAATCACCTTATCATCAGTACCTGTCAAAAATCTTATCTAAATCAGTCAGTTTATCATAAAAAGATTTTGGAATCTTTATCATATCTAGAGCGTATTTGCGCATATGAAAACCAATTCATCTTTATACCTTGTTCTTCTAGTTTTTGCATAGATTTAAGTTCACCGTTTTCATTCAGTATTGTACCACATCTAACTGTTCGTTCCTTTTTATATGTTATAGGATAAGAAAATGCTTCAGTAGTTGATAGCCAGACTGGAATTTTCAAATAACATTGCCTTTTTGTCTTCTCCCAGTTTAACAACAAAGCCTCACATATATAATGTCTTCTAAAATACCCCTGTGCTTTAGTTCCCTTGTACAATAAGAAGGCGTGCCAACCCAGCAACAAATCATGTCCTTCTAATGTCAACAATCTAGTTTTTCTTAGTGTTATCTATTCCTTAACCCACATCAGATTTGTAGCTTGATAGTATAACTCCCAATTAGGCAGGCCAAATCCTCCTCTTATTCTAGCTTCTTGCAACAGTTTTAATTTTATTCTCACTTTCTTTCCCTGACATATATACTTCAGCACTATTTTATTTAAATCTTCAAAGTAGTCTTTCCCTAACCTAATTGGAATTGTTTGAAATAGATATAAAATTCTGGGTAATATATTCATCTTAATTGTTGATATTCTCCCTATTAACGATAACTGTAAATTTTCCCATTTCGCCAAGTCTGTCGCAATCTGTTATTTGAGTTTAATATAGTTATTCTCTTTAAGTGTTGCTTGCTGTCAAATGTATCCCCAAATACTTAACATTTTTTGTGACCTGGATTTTCAAAACATCTGCCAATTCTTCCTTTTGTCTTAATAACATATCCTTTGTCAAAGTCTTCATTTTATCTTTATTTATTTTCAAACCAGCTACTTTTCCATATGCCTCTATCCTTTCTATCAGTTTAAATGCTGTTTCTAATGGATCTTCTAAAATGAAAACCAGGTCATCTGCAAATGCTTGCAATTTAAATTCTTCCTTTTTAATTTTCATCCCTTTTATGTCTTTTTCTTCTCTAATATTTCTGTTTAACACTTCCAAAGTTAACACAAACAACAGAGGTGACAATGGGCAGCCTTGTCTTGTCCCTTTTCTTATATCAGTAGAATCCGTCAATTCTCCCTCTATCATTACCCTTGCCATTTGTTTATGATATATAGCTTCTATGGCATGGATAAATTTCTTACCAAAGACCATCTGCTCCAATTGTAATAACATGAATCGCCAGTTCACATTATCAAAGGCCTTCTGTGCATATAAGAATATCAAAGCCATTTGTTTTTCGGGATATGCCTCATAATGTTCCAAAGTATCTAAAATTATTCTCATATTGTCTTTAATTTGTCTCTTTGGCAGAAACCCATTTTGATCAGGATGAATAAAGTTGTTCAAATATCTTTTAAGTCTTTCTTAAAAGAGAAATATTGAAGCAAAGATTTTATAATCTGAGTTTAATAGGGAAATAGGTCTATAGTTCTTGATTTGTAGTGGATCAGCATCCTCCTTTGGGGCAAGTGTAATATAAGCTTCTGACCATGATATGGGTATCCTCTTCTTTGACATAACTTCATTCATAACTTCTAACAATGGGAGATTCAATGATTCTTGTAATGTCTTATAAAATTCTGCTGGAAGTCCATCTGGACCTGGTGCCCTTTCCATTATTTTGCTTCTTAAGTGCTTCGGTTAGCTCCATCATCATTATGTTACTTTCTAACACTATTTCAGTCTCTTTCGGTATCTGAGTAGATTAGCATTCTGCAGGTATTGTTTAACTCTTTCATCGTCTATATTCTCTTGTTCATACAGTTCCCCATAGTAGTCTCATATAATTTTTTTCTTCTCTTGCCTTGATCATCTATTAATTGCAATATTTTCCTTGATTCTTTCTCCTTTCTCAATTTATATGCTAACCATCTACCTGGTTTATTTGCGTCTTTGAAATAGTTCTGCTTTGCACCTCTGATTTTCTGTGCTAATTCTTCTTTTTCTATTAATCCCATTTTATGTTTAATTGTATCCATTTTTAACTTAATGTCCTTTTTCTGTGGCAATTTTTGTAACTCTTTTTCAAGTCTTTTATACTCATCCTCTAATGTCTTAGAGGCTTGCTTTTCATAATATTTCTTTTCCTTGTATAGTCTATTATCAAGCCTCTAGCATAAGACTTTGTTGTATCCCATAAATTCTGCATTGATGTATCTTCTTTTTTATTTTCTTTGAGGAAAAAAGCCAATTCTTTCTCCATTTTCTGTATAAAGTCTTTTTCTTTTAATATAGTATTATTTAAAGTCCATCTGGATCTTCTTCTTTGTCCTTTCTATTTAATTGTCATTGGGTTATGGTCTGCCCAAGTACTTGTTTCTATGTCAATTTCTTGTAGATTAGCAATCAATTCTGTTGACATCCATATCCATCCATCTATTCTAGACCATGATGAGTGTCTGTTTGAATAAAAAGTTTATTGTTTGGTCTTGGCATTTATTTCTCTCCATGCATCTTTTAAATTTATTTCATCTATCATTTTAAAAAAGGATTTAGGGAGAGTCTTTCTACTTTGCTTTGTTGTTTTTTGTGTTATATAGTCCAGTTTATTATCTACTATTCCATTAAAATCTCCCATCATACAAATGTTAAGATAGTCCAGTTCAATTATTTTCGTATTTAATTTTCTATAAAATTCTTCTTGATTATAATTTGGAGCATAGATTGCTATCAGGAGTGTTTTCATATTATTGTCCATTATTTCCACCATTAAGAGTCTTCCATCATCACCTTTATAAATCAGTTTCGCTGGGATTAATATCTTTAATATATAAAACCACTCCTCTTTTCTTGCATTGTGTCAAAGCCATAAATATTTTCCCTGGCTTTGGCTGTACCAATATTGTTCATGTTGCTTTTTAATGTGTACTTCTTATAGGCAGATTATATCAAATTTTAATTTCTCTAATTTATGGAAAGTTTTCCTTCTTTTAACTGCTGAGTTAAGTCAATTTATATTAATTGTAATCAGTTTTTTTCTCTTCCATGGTTAAGTAAGTAGGTTTTTCAGCCCTTGTAGATCTTGGTTCTCATTGTTCTCTGACTTCCACCTTTCCACCAACAGCACCTTGTTCTTTTTCAATCGCTGCTTGACAGTCATCTTGGAATTCGATTAGTGACATTTCTTTTTCCATTTCCTCCTCTTTCCCTCCGAAGTATTCTGTATAAAATAATTCTGCTTTCTCAATTGAATCAATTCTGTGTCTTTGTTCCTGCCATGTAAACATTAAGCCTTCTGGTATCAGCCATCTATAATTCACCTCTTTTTTGAGTAGTATTTTAGTCAAGAATCGATACTCTCTTCTCATCTCTCTCACTCTTCTGGGTACTTGTTTCAGGACTACAATCTCCTTATCTTTGTATTTCAATGTTTTCTCTCTTTCCACCTGTACTATTTGCATTTTAATAGCTTTCTTTGTGAATCTAATGTGAACTTCTCTTGGCAAACTATTTCTCATTGCATATCTTGTGAAAACTCGAAAAACCTCATCTATTCCATCCATCATCTTCTCTTCAGTTATTTCCAATGCCTCAGCCAAAATTTCTATCATTATCTCTGCCAAGTTTTGTCCCTTTTCTTCCTCTATGTTTTGGAACCTAAGATAAAATTCTGATCTGTCAATCTCCCATCCCAGTATCCTAGTCTTATCTTGTTCAAACACAGTTAATCTGCCATCCATCTCTCCAATCTTATCTCTTTGCTTATCTTCTTCAATTTTTTTGTAGTCTCTTGTCATACTTCATCATCATTTGTTGAATGTTCTCCACCTTTTCATCAGTTTTTCTTGTTCTTTGTTCAATGTTCTCTGTCCTCTTTTCAATATTCTCTGTTCTTGTATGTTTTGAATTCCTTGCATAATCATCTGTAGGGTCACATTTTCCTGTTCTTTTTCCTGTTGTAACATCGTCTGTATTGAACATTGTCCTCCAGATGATGAAGAAGATGTAGGAATTGAAGAACCAGCTGCCATTAGTTTTCTACTCATTTCACAAAAAAATTATAAGGTTGTAAACAATTCAAAATCTTCAGGGTCTTCTAGGCCTTAATCCACTTGTATAATAAACAATTGTAATTAAAGAAAAGAAGGGGGGGGGGGGGGGGGAGGAAAAGAAAGAAAAATAAAAGAAAAATTTCTTCAGGTTTTTGTACACCCTAATCCAATCAATTGATTAATTGGCAAGAAAAACCCAAAAAGAAAAATAAGGCCAAAAAAGGGAAAAGGAAAAGTTATCCAATATAAAGAATAAATAAATAAATAAATAAATAAATAAATAAATTCTTCAGGTTCTTTAACACCTTAATCCAATTAAGAAGTCTCAGCGGCACAAAAAAAACAATATAAGAAGGAAATAAAAGGATGAGCAAGGAAAAAAAGCTACTCCCTTGAAGAAAAAAAAGGGGGGAAAGAGAAAATAATACTAATAGCAATAAGAAAAATCAGGTAAAAGAGAAAGGATTTCCTTTTTAAAAAAATAAAATGAAAATAATGAAAAAAAATAGACTTAAAAAAAGGAAGGCAAAAGTAAATTCCAAAAGGTCAGAATCCCAAGTATCTACCAAAAATAAGTAGCTAGCAAGGAAGGGGTGAGTAAAAAATAGCCCAATGTAAGCAAAAGGTAAAAGAAGGAGAAAGAACACGTTGCACCAATATAATATCCAAGGCTTTTTGTTAAAAACCAAACAATTTTATAACTCTCTTCTCTAGGGTCTTGTAATCTTCTTTCTGTAAATTCCAAACTTTCTTTCAACACCAGACTCCAGCCACCGATAGAAACCCAGAAGAGCACCTGTAATAACACTCTCAAGATAGAGGGAAGAGCTCTTCCTCTATCTTATCGAACAGGCTCAAAGTCCTTGAAAAGGAGCCTCAGTTCTTTCTCAACTTTGTCTGGTCTTAGAAGGTAAAAAACAATATTTCCAAGCCTCTGGGTGGCAGTGTTACAGATTTTCCTTCACTTTCACTTTCCCCCTCCTTTTCCAAAACCAAAAATGCAATTTAGTAAAAAAATTAATTAATTAATTAAAAAGGAAAAAAAACTTAGAAGAAAAGACTAAAAAGGAATCACTAATCTAAAATATTATAAAAACAAGAAGAGAAAAAATAAAAAGAGAAAAAGAGTTTAAAAAACCAGTCCAGTTTCAAAGTAAAGAAGCATAAACAATCCAGTAGTTAAAAAAACCCCACTAACTGTGACTTCCTGTTTAAAATTACTGCTTAACCACTTCTGTCTTCAATTTTACAAATTCTTTCTTTTTCTTAGGGTGTTCTCTCTAATCATAAAGTTAAAAAAAAAAAAAAACCTCTCACCAAATCGACACATTTTCTCTTTCTGTTTCCTTCTGTTTCGGAGCTGTCCCAGCTTCATCAGCTTTGAGGGCTGCCTCTTTGCTGCTGGCAAAAAGAGCTTCTCCTGGATCTACCAGGGACTTTGTGGTGTCCCTGGGATCGGCAGGATGTGCTCTTTTACTTTCAGCATCTCTTCAGGACAGTTTAGGTCCAGGAGGACCATCCAGTAACAAAGATATTGGTGGTGATCTTGGATCTTCAAGATCGCACGTCATGCCACTGTGATGCCAGCCCCGCCCTCCTGTGGTTGCTGTTTTTATTTTTCAAATGGAGAATAGGTTATTCAACTGCTGTCAGAAAATAATGTGCCAAATAGCAAAGCCAAGAATACCAACAATTTCTCCCATGAACTGTTCAGAGTATCCAGTGATGGGAAGGTGCTTCAGTCCCTTCTAGAAAGGCTGGGTTTAAACCTGAGGACACTCCTTCTCCTCCATGAGACTCCTCCTTAGCACCCCCAGTTTTAGCCCAGCCTTTCTTTAGACAGGTTGTGTTGTTGTTTTCCTGTTCGGAACAGAACACTGGCGATTTAGCTGATTTAGCTGATTTATTTCTCAGGTCAGGTAATAACACAGTTTCTGTCACCAACTACCCCCCTGGGAACCTCCAAAGTCATTTCGCTTGGGTTTTTTTGTTTTGTTTTGTTTTTACATTCCAGCCTCCTGAAGCTAAAGCCTCATAAACGGGGAGGCTTATCTTTCCAATCTGCCCTGAGACTAAAAGCGTCTCCTTTCAGAGACATGCTACGTTGAACTTCTAAACAAGGAGGCTTATCTCTCCGATCTCCCAGCCAGCTGAGTAATTGCTCTGTCCCTTGGAGGTTTGAAGCTTCCATTTAAAAGTGCAGCCTTTTTTGCTTTTTATTATGAGGCTTTCCCCGCAGAACACCTGAGGGCAGGGAATTAGCTCCTGTGCCTTCCTGCTGAGCGGTTTTGCTTTCAACAGGCTGGGCAGTGATAGTTGCTTTCATTTTCATTCTGCCACGAGGCAGCCAGCATTTTAAAGGCTGCATGGTTAGATTTGCTGAGTAATTGTTACTGTCTGTGGGGAAGGTTACCCAACAAGGTTTCCCTTTTTGGGGACCTGGGAAGGGGGACTCCCTTCCACCAGTCCACTGGATGATAGAGGACTTGAACTGCTGGATTCCACAGACAATAAGTGCAGCTAAACTGATCTAATTATCAGTTACAGACCTCTGTGCCCTCATATAGGTGCCAGGACTGGAGGGGGGTGTTCTGGTCTCCATATTTGATATTACAAATACTTTATTCAAAAATTGACTTGATTGACTTAAATTCTACAAATCTTTAAATTATTAAAAGATAGATAGATAGATAGATAGATAGATAGATAGATAGATAGATAGATAACAAAGCAAAACAGAACAAGAAGACAACATTTGTTAAAGGCATCGGGGAACTATTTATTCCAGGATCCCCTGCCCCTTAAGGGAGCAGGCCCCTAGGTGTTCCAGCCACCTAATTTCATAGCCTCTTTCCATTGCTATTAAAGGCATTACCATGGCCAGCAGCTAGACTAACTGCTAAAAGGCAGATCTAGACTAAAAATAGAGATAAGCCCACGGAGCCCCAAAAGACCTCTAAGACAGCAGAGAAAGATGCATGCAGACGCCATCAGGCATTAGAAAGGCAAGTGGAAAAACATACACGAGCAGCTGCACAGCCCACCTCTTCAACACTCATCATACCCTCTACCTCACAGGCCCAGAACCCTCCAACCTCCCCTCTGGATTTATCCAGAAGGAGCAGCATATCGATACAACCTCCCCAGGAGGCTCTTTCTAACATTCTCTCCCCAAGGAGGGCCCCAGAGGCAACATTTACGCCAACTGCAGCTGGCCTCAGACAAGAGGAGGAACTTTCGGAGGAAATCCCTGCCAACATGAGGGTGTGGATGGAGCTAGCTATCCAGAAGGGCATAGCAGCAGGCGTCCAACAGGCTATTCAGGCAGGACAAACACCCTCATCTTCGGTTTGCAGATCTCTTTCTGAACAATCTCTGGGCATCACGGATCCACTTCTTCATCAGGTTACCCCCCCCCCGCAGAACTATCGTTGCCCACTGTCAGAGACCCTCAGTGCACACAGGATATGGGAGATCAAGGGGATCCAATGGATCAAATCAAGGAGGGGTCGGTACACACCATTGACCAGGTATTGTCAGAGGTAGATCCGCTAGAAAGGGGAATGTCTGACGATGAAGGCCTCTCACCTGACCACCCCATATTTACAGGATTATTCCGCCCACAATTATTTAAATCCCTGCTGTTTAAGGCCAAGAACACCGCATGGCTGGATAATACGGGTACCCCTCCCCCACCAAATACTCCAGGGGAAGCAGAGGATCTCATATTCTCTCCACCAGACACTGAGGCAGAGGTTATCCCTGTGCCACACGTTTTCCAATTTAGTACAAAAACAATGGGCTGCAGCAGCCTCATATCCCGCTCCCACAGGACATGATAAAAAATACTATAATTTGGCACCCGGGTTCTCTAAATTTCTAAACACTCCGGAAGTGGATGAGCCTATCATTGTGCTTGCATCTTCCTCAGCCATCCCAAGTGAAGCTGAAGAGGCTCCCAAGCCTGAGGAAAAGAGGGCAGAACTAGCCTTCCGCAGGGCACACGTCTCGGATGTATGGGCCATTAGAGCGGCCATAGCTGCCTCCTTTTTCACCAGATCATCTCTCAGATGGCTCCGCCACCTGAGGGGTACCATTCCAGCCTCAAATATTAGGGAACATCAAGATGTGGCTAAATTAATCGCTGCTGCAGAGTTTTCAGCAGATGCTACCTTCAGTGTAGTTAAATTTTCCTCTAGGGCCACTGCTTCCCAAATTGCAGCTAGAAGTTACTTTGGCTCAAGCATTGGCAGGCAGATGTCAAGCACAAGTGGCGGCTTGCCTCAGCTCCCATCTCGGAGAACAAACTATTTGGCAGTGTGCTTGAACCCCTCCTAATTGAAACCAGAACCAAAAAGAAAATTCTTCCCTCTCTTTTTCGTCGATCAGAGTTCAGATCACCACAGCCCTTTTGTAAGGGTTCCTTTCACCTCTTCTACCAACCCTACTATCCAAGATTTCAAAGACAGCCTGTATTCAGACAAGAGACAGATAGAATTGAACCTGGGTACAGATATAGAAGGGGACTCCATCCTAGGAGACAATTTCGAGGAACAGGCCCTTCTGCAGGTCCAAGTAACGACCACAACGAGATTCCCATTGGCGGTCACCTAAAAAGGTTTGCCAACCAATGGGACTCCTCTACCACTGACGCATGGGTCAGGAACACAGTATGATTTGGTCTGGCACTGGAGTTCAGCTCCACCCCCCTGGATTTTTTTATGAAGTCCCCAATTTCCAGGGATGCAGAAAAAAGGTTTCTCATGGACACAGCCATAGCACATCTACTAGAGATCTGGGCCATACAACCCATCCCTTCTAATCAAAAAGGTCTTGATTTTTATTCGCACCTCTTCGTGGTCCCTAAAAGTTCAGGGGGATGGAGGGCAATCCTGGACTTAAAACGTTTAAACCAATATTAGTTTACCCAAAATTTAAAATGACCACTCTCCGATCCATCATACTCAGCATCAGAAAAAATGATATCCTTACCTCCATAGACCTCACAGAAGCTTACTTACATATCCCAATTAGGCCCTCACATTTCAAATTCCTTCATTTCTGTTACAACAATGTCCATTACAAATATATTGCTCTCTCATTTTGCCTAGCTTCAGCTCCCAGAACTTTTACAAAGGTCTTGGCTGCCTTGGCAGCATCACTCAGAGATAGGTCCATCCGACTTCAATGCTACTTGGATGACATTCTTATTCTGGCATCTTCGATCAATCAAGCAAATTCAAACACTCAAACTACACTTGTAACCCTACAAAAACATGGGTTCTCAATCAATTGGTCAAAAAGTCATTTAACACCCTCTACTAGACTCATTCACCTTGGCGCCATCATTGACATCCTGGAAGGCAAAATTTTCCTCTCCCCTGACAGACAAGAAAGCATTAGAGATTTGGCTCAACAGATCAGAATTCTTAGGAAAGTACAACTATGTCTCCTTTCTAAATTGCTCAGAAAAATGATTTCTTGTATTTCTATTATCCCTTGGGCCCGGTTCCATGCAAGAACCTTCAATGGTTCCTGTTGCCATACCAACACGCCGGGAGAGATGACACCAGCATTTGCGTACAAGTTCCATCAACTGTTCTCAGGTCTCTACAATGGTGGACACGACTCAAAATCAACAAGGGATGCTCTTTCAAGGATCCACACAGGTCGATTGTTACAACAGATGCCAGTCTAGTGGGATGGGGGTCCCACTTCCAATCACATACAGCACAAGGCCTTTGGACAGATTCGGAGAAGACACACAATATCAACTTGCTAGAACCGAGGCACTTCGACAATTCCGCCCGCATCTCCATTGCAAACATGTGCTTGTCTTAACAGACAACATAACTACAAAGGCCCATATCAACAAACAAGGGGGCACTCATTCCAATCTACTAATGAGGGAAACAGAAAGACTATTCCTGTGGGCCTTAATCCATCTTCTCTCTCTAAAGGCAGAGCACATATCTGGAGTAGCGAAGGTACAAGTGGATTGGCTCAGCAGAGCCACATTGGGCCAATCAGAGTGGCGTCTGGACCCCAAGATCTTTCTGGAGGCTACTTGGAGGTTGGGCCAACCGGTAGTCAACCTGTTTGCCTCCCCACTCAATGCACAGCTTCCCCAATTCATTTCTCATTATCTATTGCAGGGAGCGGAGGACCTGAACGCCCTCAGATGTCACTGGCCCACCAGACTGCTATATGCCTTTCCTCCCCTCCCCGTGATCCCCAAATTGCTTCAGAAATTGCTGGAAGAAAAAGCGGACCTGCTATTAGTGGCTCCTTATTGGCCAAGGCAAGCATGGGTCGCAGACCTCGATGGTACCACTGTGGAGGATCCCATCATCGGTCATATCGCTGTCTCAAGGCCCAGTGCTACACCCGGACCCCCAATGGCTAAACTTAGCCGTATGGAAGTTGAACGGCGATGTCTGAGAGATGAACACCTTTCTACTCAAACTTGACTACTTCACACTATTCAGTTGGCTCGACATCCTTCGGCGAACCGAATCTGTGAGGTCACCTGTTCTAGCTTCTGCCGTTGGTGTCAGAAGGTTCAGATCGACCCCACTTCCCCATCAGTAGTGCAGTTATTAGAATTTTTACATGAGGGTCTAAACAAAGGGTTATCACCCAATACTCTGCGGAGACAGGTGGCGGCCCTGGCTTTGGTCATATCTTGGGATGATCTTACCTCTATATCTTATCACCCTCGCATTCGCAATTACTATTCCATTTGGTTCTTCTAGACCTTAATCCAGTTGTAAAATAACCAATTGCAGTTCCAAATAAAAATAGTAGGAAAAAAGTAGGAGAATAGTAAGAAAAGAGAAGCCAAATATAATAATAGAAAAAGAAGAAAAAACTGACTGATTTAGATAAGATTTTGACAGGTGCTGATAAAAAGGTGATTAAAAAATTGTATGGATATTTATTAGAAATTAAACTAGAAAAAGAACAAATCAAAGAAACTATGATTGCTTGGGGGAAGAATTTTGGATATGGGATTGATCTAGAGAAATGGCAAAAATTGTGGTCTCAAAATTATAAAATGACAATGTCAACAGCCTATAAAGAAAATTTGTATAAGATGTTTTACAGGTGACACTTTCCCCTGACAAAAATAGCAAGAATGTTCAAGAATAAATCCAAAAAATGTTGGAAATGTCATCAGATACCTGGCTCATATTACCATATGTGGTGGACTTGTGCGGATGCTAAAACATACTGGACTAAAATCCACACGTGGTTGGAAAAAATGATAAAAAAGCATATAGATTTGAAATATTTTTATTGGAAATTTTACCTGAATTATATAGTAAAGACTTGAAATACCTGATTGTAAATGTATTAACAGCGGCTAGGATTGTATTTGTTAAAAACTGGAAAAATGAGAAAATACCATCACAGGAGGAAATCATTAAGAAAATATTGGAATGTGCTGAAATGAGTAAATTGACATTTGAAATTAGAGAACAAGATGATAAACAATTTTATAAAATTTGGGATCTATTCTATCAATGGTTAGACAATAAAATATAGAAATGAAATAGGTAGACTTTTAGAAAATAATAAATATATAAAGACTCAAGAGTATGAATTGTTGAAAATAAACTCAAAAGATATTGGCTGAAATAATATACTGGACTCTTGGATTGAATATATCTATCAAAGAAGAGGATTTCAGCTATTAAGGAAGAGGAAAGAAAAAGAAAAAAGGAGAAGATATAATGAAGGAGCTACTTGTTGATATAAGACTGGACTCACAAGATTGGATATGCAAGATACAAGGGGCATGATAAAAGTCAAACTTGAAATGTGTAATTATGAACTACAGAAATTAAAAATGATGACTCAGCATACACAAGAACACAATGAACCAGAGGGGGAGGAGTTCTATAAAGAGGAAGCCAATTTAGAAGGACAAAACGAACAACAATTATTTAAGCAGGGGAGAAAAAGAATTAGAATTAAAAATGTGTGGTCTGATGGGATGATAAAAGGGAGAATGGGTCAGAAAATGGTTAAAGAGAGAAGGAAAAGCAGAAAAAGGAAATGCAAAAGAAAAATCAAAAGAGGGAGAGAGAAAAGTTTAATAACTAAAATGAGAAAAGGAGGGGAATAAGAATGGGGGGAAAGGGAATTAAGAGAAAGGACCAGAAAATAAAGAGGAACAGGAAACAAACAAGGATGAAAAGAAGGTACATTGTTCAACGAGTGAGAGATAATGGGTGAAAAAAAAGGGATAAGGAAGGGGATTCTGCAAGGTAATAGGTTGGGACGTATAAGAATATATTGAAAATAGTATTTTGTAATGTGTAAATGATTTATAGAGAAAATATAATGCGGAATCTGAGAAAAATATATATATTTGTGTTTTATACTAGATAGGGAGATTGATATTAAGGAAGAATGAAGGTGGTTAGCTTGAATTATTAACTAGAGGGGACAATTATATTTATAGATAAGGATTGATAAAATGACAAATGTGACAGAAAAAATAATATGAGAAATGACAATAGAATTGAGATGAGAATTTTAGATAATATTGTAAAAATAAGATATGAGAACATGAATTGGGATTGGATAAGAGAAGTTTAATATATAATAATGACAAGGATGATGCAATATGAAATTAAACAAATAAAATGAATAGGTAACTATGGTCATGTCTGTATTGAGATGTGAAACCTGGAACCATACTGCTTGCCAATTTTTTATTTAAAAAAACAAAATGGAAATGAAGAAAATTGAATAATGGAATTACTAGGTATGTTTAATTGATATAGTGGTAGGCATTTGGAGAGAGTAAGGTTGAAAATAAATATTGAAGAATGTATGAATTAATATGAATATATGCAATGAGAGATGTATGACATATTGATGCCACACTGTTAATATATTGTTGTTATATGTAGATTGAAATAAAAAAAATGGAAAAAAAAGAGACACCCCTGAGGGACTTTCAGTGGTGACGTGATGTCATGGCTCCCAGTTGCCAAATTTCTGGTGATCGGTGGCCTTTTGAGGCGAGGTCCGGTCCTGGGGGGACCGGCAAGAAGGAGGGAAGACTTCAGGGGTCACACGGAGGGGTGCGATCTTTTGATGCACAAGAAGGGACCCTTGATTCCGGCTCAGAAGAGACCAGATTTTATGATTGATCCAGAGACTTCATGTCCCACAACAAAGAAGAAGGAAATGGGGAGGGTGAACGGTGCAGTAAAAGCGGTGGGAGCAGAAGAAATTTCTGAGTTGTGAGATTGGATCATTGGTGAGGAGGTGTACAGAGGAGGAACGAGACGACAGCAAAAGCTCTGAACAGTAAGCAGGAGGCAAACGAAGACAAGAGCAGAATAGGATACAGGGAGGAAAAGAAGAGGTGAGTGAAACATGGAAAAATCGAAAGTGCTCTGTGAGATGAAGAGAGCGGCACTCCTAGAACAGAGATGTTAAATCCCACCCCTAAGTTTTTGGTGCTCCAACGGCAGAAGAAGAGCGTAACAGGAAGAAGGATAAAGTATAGGAGAGTGACAGTGCAATTTTGGCAGGACTGCCATCTTGAAGATAACAGGCTGTCAGCTCTTTTCAGCCCTACAATAATACTTAAAGAACAGCTTACTCTGATCTTTCTAATACATATAACTTAACAGAAACTTTATATGTAAGCCTACTTATTCTACATTTAACTTTTACACTGACACATATATTTATAACTATATTTATAACTATATTTATACTTATACACTTATTGATAACTATATTCATTTGTATGTAGATGAATATTAATTGAAATTTAATGATAGTTATATACTTATATTATTATTGATTGTTATTTATTGTGGCTTAAAGATAGAAATATACTTACTTTATAAGATTTATATTTATATTGATTGAAAGTTATTGATAGTTACAAATTTACATTCTTATTGATTGTTATTTGTGGATATTTAAAGAGATATTTAAATTCAGAGTTATAGTCCTATCTATTTATAATCAGAGTGGAACAAACTAAGTAAAGATTTGGAAACCCAATTACAAAACAAACTGGGGAATGAGCAAATTACAAATAAAAGAGTATTAACCAAATATAAATTAAATATATTTGAACACGAAAAAAAATTAAGAACCTTGAAATTTGTAAAACAAAATTACTTTGAACATGCCAACAAACTGGAGAGGCTGCTTGGTTATAGATTAAGAAAGGAAAGAGAAAAAATAACAATTACAGGATAAAGAGGGGAAATTACAATATAATATTGAAAAGAAAAAAGAGATCATACAAGAGTTCTTCAAAGAGCTCTATAAACAAGAGAACATTACATATGAGAAAATAAATCAATATCTAAAAGGGGAGACCATGTCAGTACTAGCGGAAGATGAAAGGGTAATGTTAAATAGGGATATCACAATAGAAGAATTGAGGGAGGCAATTCAAAAACAAAAAAATAATAAAACACCAGGAACGGATGGATTACCAGGCCCATCCAGAAAAACAGGCTGTGCTAGTTTTTCTGGATGCCCAAAAGGTTTTCGATAAGGTAAATTGGCAATTTATGATCCAGCAGATAAAGGATATGAAATTCGGAGATAGATTTGAAAAAATGATAAGGTCAATTTACTCAGTTATGAAAGCTCATATAATAATTAATGGGGAATCTATAAACTCATTCGAAATAAGGAAAGGAGTATGGCAGGGATGTCCACTTTCATCTCTGCTCTTTATCCTGACTTTAGAAATTTTGTTGATAAGAATTAGATGTAACTGGGAAATAAAAGGGCTAAAAATCAAACAAGAAAAATATAAGGCCCAAGCATTTGCAGACAACCTTGTATTCTTCACAGAAGAACCAATAGAATCAGGACCAAAACAAATAAAAAAGATAGAGAAATTTGGGGAAGTAACCGGTTTAACAATCAACAAAGACTAAACTAAAATGATAATGAAAAATTTAACAGATAATCAGAAAAAGAAATTAGCGGAAGAAACAAATTACAAAGAAAGTTAAATATTTGGGCATCTGGCTTACAGCAAGATGCTCAATAAAAGAAGATAATTATATAAATTTAGTACAGCAAATAAAGAAAGACTTAGAAAAATTAGATTTTTGCATGGCAGCAGCTTCAGTCATCTAATCAGTCTCTGAAGAAAATATGAATGAAATGTACTTTCGATACCTGCTCTTTAAACTTCCCTTCTTCTTTCTGTTGACAAGTATAAAACATGTATACAAAATGTTTTATGAGTTGACCTTCAACTCCCCTCACTTCTTGAAGGTGACCTGTACAACAACAACAAAATGATTGCTAATTCATGTAGTACCTTGGATACTGCTTTACCATGGCATTCAATCTCTCTGCCCCCTCCCCCATTGGTGCTTGGATGAAAGGCCAAGTTAAGACCCTGGGATGACTCAATAGGCCGCAGGAACTCCCTCCAAAATTTGCCCATGAATTGGACCTCTCTGTCTGAGATAATTCTCTGTGGTACTCCATGCAGGTGGTAGATGTGCTTCAGGAACAGCTTGGGTAACTTGCGGGCTGAGGGTAGTCCACTGCACGGTATGAAATGCACCTGTTTGGAAAATAAGACTATTACAGTCCAAATCACCGTGTTTCCCCCACTTTTCAGCAACTCCACTAGAAGTCCATTGCAATCTCCTCCCATGGCCTCGTTGGCTCCGCTACCGTTTGTAGCAGGGGTGTTTCCTGGTCGTTTTTTCATCACAGTGCAGATGGAGCAACTTTTCACATAACTGTCCATGTCTTTCTTTATGCCAGGCCACCAGAACTGCCTCCAAGCCAAGTGTAAAGTCTTTAAGAACCCAAAGTGGCCTGTCAGTTTTGCATCATGGCTCCTCTGAAGAACTAGGGTGTGTAGGGATTCTGGGACAGAGAGTTTTGTCTCCTTCCATGCCAGGTTATCTCTTTTTGTCAAGGTGCATTGATTGTCCCAGAACCAAGGGTCTGCTAGCAGTTTGGTTTTGAGTTTTGTAGTTAGGTCATCTGCGGGTTGGCCTTGCCGATCACGGCATTGTCATCTGATGGTTACTTGAGCAGCTATTTGGGTAGGGGGGCATTTGTACTGGGGCATGCAGCATTTGTACTGGGGCATGCAGGAGAGGGAGTCAGCCAGAAAGTTCTCCCCCCACCCTCCCCGGAGTGTATTTTAGCATGAATCGGTTGAAGTATTGAGCCCATCGGACTTGTTTGGGTGAAAATTTTCATGGGTTCCTATGGGATCTTAAGGGCTTCCAGGTTTTTATGGTCGGTCCAGACTTCAAATGGTCTCTGCCCCCCTTCCCCCCAAGGTTTGCAGTGCCCATCTCACTGTGAAAGCCTCTTTTTCCCATGCAGCCCATCATCTCTCTGTATCCTTGAGTTTGCGGGAGGTGTAGGCGCAGGGCTGTAGGCTTCCTTGGTTGTTTCTTTAGAGTAACACTTCTCCCACTGCCACATCATTGGCAAGGCTTGAATGATGAAGGGTTGTTTGGGGTCAGGATGCTTCAGTACTGGTTCTTTTTCAAACAGTTCTTTCAGTATTTCAAATGCTTTTTGGCAGGTAAGGTCCCATGGTAGGGGTTGTCCTGGGTGGGGTTTCATTCCTAGAATCCCTGTCTTTAGGAGGTCCATCATGGGTTTAGCAATCCTCATGAAGGAGGAGATGAATTGTCAGTAGAAGTTTGCGAACCCCAAGAAGCTTTGTAGCTGTCTGCGGGTATGAGGGGGCTGCCAACCCAGAACAGCTTGTACTTTGTCTGGGTCCATCTCTATGCCTTCATTGAAGACTCGGTAGCCCAATTGTCCATGGTGAAATTTGCATTTCGATAGCTTGACATACAGATTTGCTGCTAGAAGTTTTTTTAGTACCTGACGGACTAGGGATATGTGGTCGTCCATCATCTCAGTGTAGATGAGAATGTTGGCCAAGTAGACAAGAATGTTGTTCATGTAGCATCTCATTTATTAACTGCATGAACACTGCCGGGGGGGCCTGAATTGGAAGCTCCTTGGGGGCAGTTGAACGCTGTTTTCCATTCATCTCCCTCCCTGATGCAGACTCAATATTACGCTTCTCCCACATCTAATTTGATAAAGACCTTTCCTTTGGCCAGGTGGAATAGCATGTCCTTTATGAGCGGGAGGGGGTATAGATTGTGTAAGCACAGTCCATTGTTTGCCCTAAAGTCCATGCATAATATCATAGTTCCATCTTTTTTTTCTTTGAACAGGACTGGGGCTGCAACTTGTGGTTTGGCTGGTTCAATGAACCCTCTTGCTAAGTTTTTGTCTATATATTTGCGCATTTCTTGCATTTCCCGGGGCGTCATGACGTACATTTTGGGTTTTGGTAATTTTGCCCCAGGAATGATTTTTATGGCACAGTCTGTCTCATGGTGGGGAGGTAGGATGAGGTCTTGATATTCTCTTGGGATCTGTCCGACCTCTGGGGTTTTGTCAGAGGTGGCTGCCAGTTGTTCTGGTGAACTCTCTGGAAGGGTTCTCTGTGTGGGCAGTGCTTCTATTTGATGGTGAGGAAGGGGTTGGGGTCCCTTTGCTATCCTCAGTCTGTGGCTATCCCCTTGCCACTAGATGGTCGGGCCCCACTTGTCTAGCCAGGAAAGCCCCAGTATGACTGCATCTGTCATTTTCAGAGCCACTACGAATCGAATGGTTTCCCAGTGATCTATTAGCTCTAGTCTCACTGGTTTGGTTAAGTGAGTGGCATAGGCTCCTCCCAACAGAGAGCCATCTATTTGTTCGAACTGGATCAGGTGGGTCAGCTTTTTTGCTCTGATCCCCAGTTTCAGAACCATAGTTAGGTTGTTCAGGCACCTAGGGCAGCCTGAATCTATTAGGGCTTGGAAAGTCCATATTGGGAAGATGAAAGGGGGAACTGGTCCACTCACCATCAAGTTGTTTTCGCCCTCGTCATCACTGTCATAAGAATATGGCAACTGATCACTGTTGCCTGGGGTTGTCCCCCCTTTGGCTGGATGGGGAGGAATCTCTGCCACCCAAAGGGCCATCTGGGATGCCTTGGTAGCACGTCTGAGGCCTTGTTCTGGTCATGCTCTGGGGGTTGGTTCCAGACTTGGTTTCCGGTCTGGGGTTGTGCACACTCTTGCCATATGCCCTACTCCCCCACATCAAAAACATTTTTAAATGGATTTCATGAGAGGGCTGGTTTGGGGGCTAGTTGTGGTGCTGCGGTGTCCTGTCGGCTGGGGGGAGGTCTCTGATCTGGCTGCCCTCTCTCTTTGGCTCCCAATGGCTTTCTCATAAAATTAACACATAATGCCCCATCAACTTTTATGGTCACTCCTAACCACTCAGAGTCAGTTTGGGATGTCCCAATAGGCAATTACTTTGCTAATTTGCTTGTCCAGCCTGGTTCTAAAAAAATGAACCAGCATCCACTTCGGCAAAAGGGGTATCTTCCCACTAGTTCTCCTGAATTCACAGATGTGTTCATTGATGGGCCACCATCCCTGCTTTAGGTTGCTGAGCTCATCTTCCACATATGGGTCCTCCTCTGCCTCCTCAAATCTGACCTCTAACAGTTGTAGGAACTCATCTACGTTATGTAGTTGGGGGGCCCTTCTCTTGTGGAGGGTTACTAGCCATCCCCTTGCTTCTCCCTCTAGCCCCTCAGAATTAGCATTCACCATGGCTCTAGGGGAGGGCTAGAGGTGTCCATAGTGTTCCAGGTAGATCTCAGCTGAGTCAAGGAATAAAGCTAGCTTGTCTGGCTCTCCATCAAATTTCCCCCTGAACTGGGGCAGTTTGTTGGGCTCTGCTCCTTCCTCTCCCCGTCGCCCTCTGTAAGCCTGCACTTGAGGTGGCTGACCTTCCTCCCCAGCTCAAGTTCTCACAGGAGGAAGGGACTGCCTGCTGCGTGGGGGAGGCACTGGCTGCTGCTGTGGGCTCTTCTGGTATATAGAGAGGGAGGGCTGTGGTCTTGCCTGCTTCTCTCCACATCAAAACGCCCTGTAATAATTCCCCTCTGTTTTGGGTGGCAGGACAGGCCATCATCTCAAATGGTGGCCTGTTCAGATCCCTCCGTCAGTTGCTCTATGGATCTCCACAGGGATTCCATCAGGAACTTATCTGGTTTTCTGCCTTCCAATGGAGCAGGTTTCTCCTCTTTGGAGTTGACGAGGAGCTGTCCTCCTTCTGTAATTATGCTATCAGTTTCTGTTTGCTTCTGGCTGGAAGCCAAGTTTTCTCCTGATAGCCTCTGCCATGGCTGCCTGAGTTTCTCTCCATGCACCCCAGACGTTGGGGAGCAATGGAAGAGGCACCTCAGTGATAAATTAGGAGAGTTGGATATTTGTCAGGATTTTGGCAGTTACTCCAATTAAATCATGAGCCTCAAGCCACACTCCCAAAACTAAAAAGGATATATTAGAAGTTAACATTCTGGCATTAGCCTGGGCATAACCAACTCTGAAATACATAATTCACTGTCACCCTTGATCCTTTACACCCCCTGGGTGTATCATTCAATGAAACATGTCCATAGCCAAGAGTCATCAATCATGCTCTCCAATTATATTTTTGCACAGCAGAAGCATCAGTCATCTGAAGAAAATATGAATGGAATGTACTTTCAGTTCCACACTGCTGCCTGCTCTTTGAAACTCCCCCCTTCTTTCTGTAAGCAACTATAAATTGTGTATGCAAAATGTTTTATGAGTTGACATTACGATTGTTAGTTGTAGGGGTCCTCTAAATTGTTTAAAGGCTACTTGGAAAGTCACAATCCCCAGGACAGGGATATGGTTCCCTTGATAGTCTTTCAGGTGTATGTGTAGGGTCTTTAGTCATCCCTTGGTGATGTTAAGAACCAGCTTCTTCATTGTAGCTCATGAGACAATTGATAGGGAGGATCCCGTGTCAACCCCATGTCACATGGTGTGCCCTCAATGGAGACAGTGTTGGTGATCTTCTTTGCATGTGGCGAGGTGGTTTGCCCAATTGTTGTTTGGAATGTCATTTTTCGCTCAGCATACTGGTCTTCCTTTTTCCACAGTTTCCAGGCCTGTCCTTTTTTAAACCCCACCTGTGGGGTGGCTTGACTTGTGTGGCAAGCTGCTGGTTGACTAGCTCAGCAGACCCTCACCAAATGCCCCTTACAATCGCAGCACTCACAATCGCGGCATCCTTGAATTGGCAGTTTGATCTTGGATGGTTCCCACCACATCTGGCATATGCGGTCTGAGTTGCATCTGTCTCAGTTGCCTTCTTACTAATTTTTACTTATTTTACTCATCTGTCGAATCTTCATGTTCAGTGTGGTCTTGGTGAGCTGTGACAATTTGGCACAAGGAGTTTGGACTTTTATTTTTTTGAATTGCTGCCATTGCCTTAATCAATGTCTCGGTAGCTCGGGCTTCATCTAGCGTTGTCTTCAGGTATGAGGTTGGGCTTCGTGAGCAGGCGCTGGTGGAGGCTTAAGTCTTTTACTCCACGGACAAGCCTGTCTAGTAGTATCTCTTCTAAATCATGGAATTTGCAGTATAAAGCAGCCTTTCTCGGGGATGCAATGTAGTCATTGATGGATTCACCCTCATTCTGGTTCCTCCAATGGAATTCATGTCATTGGAGGATTTTAGACGGTGCCGATGTGTAGTACGTTCTGAGCGTGTTTGAGATTGTATCTCAAAACACTGTACCACAGCAGGAGCTACCAGTGCTTTAGTGATATCAAAAATTTCTGAGCCTCAGTAGCTCAGAAACAAGGCTTGCTTCCGATTGTCAGAGAGTTCCTGGAGGTCATTAGCCTCCAGAAAGCATCCAAATCTTATAAGATAGGAGTCCCAATGTTCAGTGGCTGGGTTGAAGGGCGTGGGTGGAGTGTGCATGGTCATCTTGATGAAACTGAAGTCAGGGTGCCTGTGCTTGAGTGTCTTTTCTGATGACTGTTTACTGCTTGTTCCACTGTTCTGGCTAGAATCTTAGTCAGCTCTTTTTGATAATTGTCTTCTGATCCCATCCTCATTGCCAGTGTTAAGTTGTGGGGGAAGGAAGAGATGGAGATGCTGTTAACAGTTAACTCCTTATTACAGAACACAACCAAGCAAAACTCCCATCTGACAGTTCTGCTTTTATAGGAGCTGTCAGATGGGTCAACAAATCATTTTAAAGTATTTTCCTGACCAGTAGGCAGACCGGAGTGGAAACTTACTCCCTTGCTCTATCTATTTTTACTGATTCCCACATATTTATAATATAAAATGTATTAGTTGACTGAGAACTAATACAGATTGTTCATCACTGACCCAGATGCTTCATAACACAGAACGTCTAAGTATTTTTTAAATATAATGGTTTTCTGAGGTATGTGAATTAAACACAGTAAAACTTACATTTTAAAAAAATTCTACCGCATCAATGTGCTGATTTAAAAATGATCATACAACCTTCTGTTGATGATTCATATTCCCTAAAGAAAGAAAGGTCATACATTGTGCACATTATAATTTTCTTACTCATTTTAAAAAAAAAACAACAACACCACATCACATGCACAATTAAACTGGATTCAAGCACTAAATTAATCAATTACCACAACCCACAGATTTCCAATGTCTTTTTTATGGTCCCCAGGGCACCTGTCAGAATCCAGACCAAGAATGATACATTGAGATGCTTCTAAGCAGTTTCCTTTATTGTTCCACATCTATCGACAGAAATATTACCAAATTAAAGCTGAATACTTATACCATAAAACATATATTCTGGGATCTATTAGAGAGGAGCTGTTTCACCCTTTGTTTCCCATGTTGCACTGTCTCTTCCTTCTCTAAAATGTACTTCCTTCCTCCTGGGAATCCAAGTAGCACCTCCAGAGTGGATTAAAATTATTTTTTCCCTTGAGGATGACAATTTTAAGAAGAAAAATTAGGGTTGCTAAGCCTTAGATATATTTGGCTTCTTTAAAATCCCTTGAGAGGCTTATGGCATCCATTAGACTCTACCCCTCCCACCCTTGAGATGGAAAATATGGCCTTGTTATCAAGATGCGACTTATTTAATTTCCAATGATTTTTAGGAGTCTTTTACTGGTCTAAAGAAAAATTGTTGGATAACCCTGTCATAATTTATATTTTTATAGATTCATGATTTATAAATCATGTTGGCTGGTTGAAGGCATCATAGTAAGTAAAAACATCATAGTAAGGCTTAATTTGATGTGTGTAAATCCATACACTATAAAACGTTTTGACAAAATTAAATTGACTGCAACAAATAGTTATGTAGCATTGGATAAATCAGGTTAATATATGAAAACAGAGAAATACTTTGAAGTTCTGAATTCTACATAGACATTAGTCTTTAAGCAATAGTTGGAACTAAATGTATTTCTAAGTAGAGTGTAGATATACACTGATTTGCACATAGATTATTTTCAGAAAAGAAGAAGGAAATTAAGCATTTTTTTTCCATATAATTGGCTAATTATATTACCCTGTTTCTCCTAGATAACTTATTGAAATTGTGTTCCCTGATTCACAATGTCTTCTTATAATAACCCTTCTCAAAAATTCTGATATAATCCATCATTTTTCTTGAGATAATGATTTATGAATTTCCAAGTATTCATAAGGTGGATATATCCTCAATTAGGGGGTTATGAGATACTGTGCTTTGTTATTTGAAAATCACAGCATGTTCTCTGAGAATTTATCATCAAAGCTAAGGACATAAATTCAGCAAGCAGAAGGTGTTTTGTTTTGTTTTGTTGAACTTAATTTAACCAGCACTAAGTTGACATTTTTGAATAGGCTGGATTCACAGTGATGTATTGAAATATAATAGACATTTGCTTCTGAAATATGCTTGGTCATCAAAAATTTACTGCTGTTCAGTAATAGAAAGAAATTGCAGGGAGCTCCTCCTTCAGAATATCAAATTACACTTTTTAACTAACAATGTGCAGCCCCAGCATAAGAGGCAGGGAAAACAAATTGTGAGGGCAGTGAAAGAGGAATTGCTGGTTGCCTTTCTCTAGCCTCAGTTTCTCTCTGTTCATTTCTGAGCAGCTGATTTCCCTAGAGCAGGGGTCTTCAAACTTGACAGCTTTAAGACTTGACAGCTTTAAGACTTGTGGACTTCAACTCCCAGAATTCCTCCTCCAGTCATGTTAGCTCAGGAATTCCAGAAGTTGAAGTCCACAAATCTTAAAGCTATCAAATTTAAACTTGTCAAGTTTGAAGACCCTCGCTCTAGAGAGAAAAGCAACTGGATGCAAAAAGTGGCAGACAACTCCTTCCAATTTCCTGGCAGCTTCTTGTTCATCTTTTCTATCAAATAATCTTCAAAACAGCTAAGTGTCTCTTGGGAGGAAAAACAACTTCTGTTTATTTTAAATATCTGAGTCTAAGATTAGCTCACAAGATCAAGCAAGAGTGCCTTCTTGAAGTATGGTTGTAAAATACATACTGGAAATGCCAAATTCAGTTTTTAGAATCTCCTGAAAAGATCATGCAAGTAGAGGACAAGAAAACTGTACCTTTTAGGGGAAAGAAGCATATCACAATTTCATGATACCTTTTTTGCATCAGAGGGGTCTGCTAGACTCAGCACTATCACTAACTCGAACTCTAATTTAGCATCTTCAAAGGGAAACATTTCTTTTTAAAAAGGTATATGGTTAAGTCACATATAAAATCACCATTATATTAGTTAACCAATATATTGCACAACCAAGACCAAATTTGAACTCATTTAGAATCCTAAAACTATAATAAGATAAACTATAGGAGGAAAATCAGATTTTAAAGCTCTTACAAAAAGCTAAGAGATTGTGTCTGTAATGCATCCATTAAAAGCAGAACTCTGAGGCAGGTAGATTCCTCAAAGAACAATTTATTGGATATATCATATTGGCACAACTGGTGAAAACTGACTCTGACTCCACAGTTTTCACCTGATTAAAATGAAAGTTTTCTCCTTCTTCCAAGACATCAGTCGTCTAATAGAGGTGTTGCCAGTTGCTTGGTTACTTCACTCCTCCTCTCCTGGCCACTTATTGGAATGACATTGGTTCACACAGGAAAAACTTTTTGTTTTGACTGCAAAACCCCAGCTAATTATTCCCCCCTCTCTGTCTTGTGGAAACCCTGAAGCCACAAAGATGGCCTCAGCTAGGTCTGCTTCAGGGTTGACAGATTGGTTGATTGACTGATTGAATCGTCATGCACCATCAATATATGTTTGACCACTATCAACCACATAGAGAGATGGAGTGTAACAGGAGTGGGTAGCCATCCAAATTGTCAAGGCTAGGAATACTGGAGGAGGCTCTTACTTCCAACTGGAAAATATTCCAGAGGGTGCAGGCCACAGCAAAAGACTCTTCCAGCTAAAATCCTTTGGCAAACAGGATCCGGATCCAAAATAGGCCCTTTGTACTGGAACAAGTAGGACGGCTCTTCAAATAACCTTTATAAGGGTTTATTCATTTTATTTGTAAATTGAATCTATGGAATTAGATTAAACATTATTGGGTTTAATATAACTTATTCCACCAGTAATATTGCATAGCATTTAGTACCAGAATAATTTAAAATCTCTGTTCTTCAAAATTGTGTGTGTGTGTGCGTGTGTGTGTGTATTCTTTAGTTGTGCATAGGTATATACTTTTTGACTTAAATAAGTTAGGAATGAAAATAAGTCAGGAGTATATTAATTAGGCGTGAAATTAGTTAGAATCGCATTTGCTTAGAACTGCATTTTTATACTATATTTATGAAACTATAAGCAGATTTAATTTTTTTTTCTTTTGAAATAATCCTCAAAGTTAAAGAACTCTAAAGAATTTCCTTATAATCTCTACATAAAATTGTGAATATTTATTGGAATGTTATCTTTAAAAAAGAAATTAAATTGGATGTCTTTTAATAAATGCCATATATTAAAGTAATTGCCTCTTTATCAGTATGTGGCCTTTTTTTCTTTCACCATTTTAAAGCATTGTATTTTACAAGCAGTCTAGTGAACACATTGAATAGGTAAAAATGAATTTTGCGGACTTACAGAAATATTGTGGTCTTAGACAAGAGGTCCCTTGGCCATTGTTCTTTAACAAAAACCTAACACTTAAGCCTTATGCTTGTATTAGTAGCTATTTTGTTGATCATTTCTGTTTGCTTCTTTTATGATAATGATAGATATTATATTTGGAATCTTTTCCCTTAGAGAATAAGAGAATCTAGTTATAACTGAATTATGCTTTTCCAACAGCCAAAGTGCAAGATTATTTTATTTATTAAAATAACAAATTTCTCAATATGACAATACTACGAAATGGAAGTTCTCTATAATTTCATTAGAACCACCTCAATTTTTTTCATGAAGTTACTAGATATATTTTGAAACAATTTTCTAGTTCTTTTAAAAATCAGTTGTATAAATGAAGAAGAACATTGATAACTTTAGAGACAATTTTTTGCACTGTCCTAGAACAAAGGGGCCAAACATGCAACCCACAACATACCTGAATATGATTTGAATCATATTTAAATGCATTTGAGAAATATTCAACAAAATAAAATAAAAATACAAAAACATAGATGATACTATATTTTAAGACTAAATAGTAAATGTATTCACTAACTATCATAAAACTCCAATCTCATGAGAAATCCTGCACAGATTCATTGCTTCAGCTTAACTGCACCCACAAATATTGGTTGGCACTGCCATGGCATGGGCTGGGCAGGAGCAATGGGAGATAGGATGTTTTTTTCTTAGTACTGCAGCAGCCTCAAGCAACCTTGTGGCTGCCTTTGCAATGACAGCCAGGCTGTTCTGGACCTCAGAGTGCATAAAGAATCATCTCCCTCCAAAATATGTTGCAATTTCTCTCCTTCCTCCATAAATAGCATAGTTTCTGACAAAAGATGAAAAATTTCCAGCACAAAATATTAAGGTTAAATATTAAAACAGAAAATTGTATATTTTGTATCCATAATTAGTTCTTACTTGATTTATATGCATTTATGTAATAAATAAGTATATAGAAATACAGATGAATTGAAAACAAATAGTGAAATGTGTACTAATATATTTGTTTTTTAATGTAGTAGCATTTAGTTCTTTCAATTTTAATCAATGTGAATATTTTAATATGCTGATGTATTAATAAAGAAAGAAATATATGAATAAGTGTGGTTTTCTAAGTTAAATATATGTCATCCTTATTGGTTTAGTGGCCACCTATTCTCTGTGACAGTTTTAGAGGAAGAGTTTATTCTACATAAGAAATATTCTTAGAGACAGATAAGCCATTCTATATTGTCTAAGATAGAGCCTAAGAGAGTTTAAGAGAGTAACCTGTTCAGTCTCTTGGTTTATTCATAGCTAGATCATGGCAAACAGATAACAGTCAAGGCAAGCATTTGTTCCTTTAGATAACCCATTTGCTGTTGTGCTGCTTTTATTAGGGCTGTACACAATGTATTGTTTGAAACATCTTCAAAGGCTTAACAAATGCTCCTCACATCATCTAAGGACAAATGACTTTTGCTTTGATTGTTACTAATAAGGCAGCAAATCTTTCCTCACTCTTGCATTTCAATATCTGACATATTATCTAATTTAGGATGTGCAGGCAAAAATGGTAATTTGCTACATTTTTCAGCAGCTTTCTTATCTTTGCTGCATTACTTAATAATGTGCAAACATAAATAGTCTCTGTGTTGTAATTTCATATGAAATTTTATCTTCTCACAAAATATGCTGATGAATATATGTTAGATTTCCCTTCACTTGATATTCTGCTTGATTTTATATGACCATGAATGATAATTTTGCCCAGGCATTGGACCAGGATATCATGTGAATCTATATAGCTGTGTATCTGCAATTATGGTAATTATCTCTGGCATAATACATTTTAATGGATTTTTTATTTTATATACTGATGTGTTTATATACTCTGTCTGCTATCCAGAGCCACCTGATGAGTGGGTACTCTTAACAATCACACTGTAAAAATAAAAACAATGCAAATACGTATATACCAACTTAAATGGAAATGTTGATGTCACATCACTGCGAAGACTGTAAATATGTTGTTTTTATGTGTTGTTTTGTATGTGAAAAAGTTTACTAAAATTATTTTCTAAAAATAATAATAATAAACATTTGGGAGGTAAAAAGATCTTCAACAGTCATAGGTGAAAGTCATTCATTCCTTGGTCATCTCTCATTTGGATTATTGCAATGCGCTCTGCATGGGGCTGCTCTTGAAGACACTTGAAAACTCAGTTGGTACAAAATGCAGTGGCATCAGTGATGTAATTCAATTTTTTTTTACTACTGGTTCTGTGGCTTGGTGGATGTGGAAGGGGAAGGGTACTGTAAAATCTCCAGAGAGTGGTGGTATTTGCCAGTTTTCAGAACTACTCAAAATTTCCGCTACCGGTTCTACAGAACTGGTCAGAACCTGCTGAATACCACCTCTGAGTGGCATGCACTTTAATAGGGACCGTTAGGTTTGCCCATGGATCACCTGTGTTGCACAAGTTGTACTGACTTCCATTTTCTGTCTGGGTGTAATTCAAGAACTAGTCAACCCCCTTTATGGTCCTTTGGGCTATTTGAAGGACCATCTTTCCTTAAGGACATCTTTGCATGTCCTTAAGGAGCTACATCATCAGATGGGAGGGAGGGAGCATTGAAATGAAATTTTAACAGAACAATATTAAGTACTAAAGTACTCAAAGAACTATCATGTTAAATTTATTTATTTATTTATTTATTTATTTATACAAATAGCTTAAGGCAGCAAACATCCAACACAGTTTTCTCATTCCAACAAAAGGTGGGTTCGGGTGAGAGATAGAGTGACTAATCCAACATCATCCAACTGGCTTTTATGGCTAAGGAAGAACTTGAACTCAAGGTCTCCTGCTTTCTAGCCATTAGTCCTAACTGGTTCTCATAATTATTTTTGTTCTTTTGTGCAATTAGAATTTTTCCAAAGAATATAATGTAATATATTTGTCTATTGGATTTTGAGGCCGTCCTATTCAAAAAAGAGTTAGAGTTGTTTACAGTTTTTTTAAAAAAAAAATATGCCAAAGGTGCTTTTTTCAAGAGGCAATGGGACTTTCTGGTTTTTCTTTGAAGAGGTTTTGCTTCTCATCCATGAGCAAAACATCTTTAAAGTAAAAAAAAAAAGTCCAATTGGCTCTTGAAAGGCACCTTTGAGATGACCAGGACCTGGATGACTGAGAATCTCCATAGACAGAAAATAATAATAATGTTTTTTGAAACATAAAAATTGGTGGATAACCTAATTATTAAATAAATAAACAATGCCACAGCCAGCCCAAATACTGTAAGTCTGGGACTGGGAACACAGTCAGGTCTGAACAGAAACATCTGAATATTTAAAAGGTATGGTGCGGAGAAGTGGATTTTGCTTTTTGAGAATATTTTCACTCAGAGGAACTTATGAAGTTTAATTAAGAAAATTAATGCTAGATGGAGTCTAGTAAGTGCCGGGAGCTTTTTTTTTAATGATTAGGGAATCCTCGAGACCCTAAAAATATTTTTACAAATAACTAAAAAAAATTGATTGATTACTCTTTATTTCTATAATAATTAAGGTCAAATTAGATAGGCAACCTAGCAGACTACATGAGATATATTGAATACCCATAACACCATGGCCCCAAAATGTGCATCAAAAGTTGTTTCTGAAATTACAATAATCATGATAAAAACCTTGTATTAGTTGGGTAAAATAAGTATACAACCATCCTTTTAACACTCTTGGTATTTTAGAAGTTACCAGCCCTTTTGATTTTTCTTCAGTAAATTGTTGTTGATCTACGAAGATTACATCTTAACATTCTGACAACTTAACTTCTATTGTCTTTATCTAAAAATAATTCTAGTCTGCTTTGGAATTTTGAAAACATGTGCAAATGTAATAATTTAAAAATAGGCTTTGAAATTTCATTTTATCTTTTGGCAATGTTAGTTGCTATGGTGTTCAAGTAATAGGTTGTGATTTTTAACACTGAATTAATAACTACTTCTCACTCACAAAGAACATCTAATTATACATATTCATGAAAACAGTGTTTGGTATTCCAGTGGGAGAAAGAGAACTATTTTCTGTACTGTGTATATTGCATCTGATTTAATGCATGCTTCTGCTTTATAGATTTTACCTTCCCACCTCTCTCCTAGTTTTCAACTATCCAAACTTTGGGATCTATGATTTTCTTGACTTGTCCCTACTGGACTGCATGGAAATCAACAAAATATAAATTCAAATATTTATTGTCAGAATACTTGGGGACAAACTGGAATAGATACCATTCGCATTATGAATAATTTTGTGAACAATTTTCAAAAAACAAAAATTATCCCTACTTTAACACTGATATTTATTTATTTATTTATGTTCAACGTGGTAGTCATATTTGCAGATACAATCTAGATATGAGAAGGATGTCAAAATGTATGGTTTCTACAAAGAACTAACAGGAATAGACCAGTTGTTAGCAGGGACAGATGAAAAAATAATAAAGAAATTATATAGCTACTTATTAAGTATTAAGATGGAAGATGAACAAGTAAAAGAGACAATGATGGTACGGGCTAAAAATTTTGGCTATCCAATTGAGTTAGATAAGTGGCAAAAACTATGGAATAGAAATTATAAATTAACATCCATCATCAAGATTAGCAAAGATGTTTAAGGATAAATTTGCAAAATGTTAGAAATGCCACGAGACACCTGGCTCATATTATATGTGGTGGACATATCAAAAAATGAAAAAATATTGGTCAAAAACCCAACCAAACATGGCTGGAAAAAATGATAAAAAGTATATTGACCTGAAACCAGAGACATTTCTGTTGCACATTTTGCCCAATTGATATAATAGAGGGAATGCATATTTGATTTTGTATGTACTGACCGCAGCTAGAATTGTATTTGCACAACAATGCAAATGTGAACAGATCCCAACAGATGAAAATGTGATTTAAAAAATATTAGATTGTGCCAAAATAGATAGGCTAACACTTATAATCAAGGAAAAGAAGGAATACTTTTTGACTCAGGACTTATTTTATCAATGGCTGGTGAAAAAAACAGGAGCTAGAGGGAAATAGATCGATAAGATCAATGATATAAGAAAGGCATGTTGAATTGGTTAAGTAAGTAATATTGTTATTATTATTATTGATGCTACTATAATAACATCAATGTAATGAATATTTTGTAAACCTTGATTATTATATCCTAAAAATATTTGTACCCAGACAGCACACTATTCGATTGAAATTAGATTTTTTATATGCTATAAAAATAAAAAATAAAAACTTTGAAAAACAAAAAGGGCCAGATCAGACACAGAACTACCTGTATTCTACTTTAATATTGAAAGACAGTTTCTTTTTCTCTTCTTTTCTGTTAAAGAGAATCAAGATAGAGCAATCTTGAATTTCTTTCTCACCCTTCTCTTCCCCCTTTCAGGACTAAGTGTAACATTCCTCTTGAAATCTTTCATCAGGTTTCACTCAGTGTTAAACCAACCAGTAGATCCTTTGAAGTTAAAATCATTCATGATTTGAATCTTCAATTCAGAAAGTCTGGAACACCAGGGTCAAACTTTGACTGTAAACATACCTCAAAAAATTAGCCGACAACCTACAGTATGTGCTCAACACATTGACCTACCTATAAATGCTTCATCTATGAGATCAGTGGTGGGCTTCAGCTGATTCACACCCGTTCAGGAGAACTGGATGTTAATTTTCTGCACAGTTCAGCAAACCGGCAAATCCCACCACTGGCTGGACCCGCCCCTCCCAGGAGTCCCAATGCTTCTCAGCTCATTGGTGCACTATCAGCTGGGAGGCTGCAAATGGACCAGCTGTGCCAATCAGTTGTAAGGCTGGGGCACCCAATCAATCTATTGACTGCTTTCCCAACTGATTGGCTGGGTCTTCTTTTGCCCTGCACAGGAGAACGGAGCTGGAAAGCAGTGAGATGGGAATGGGGATTTTGCAGATCCTTCCCCCAGAAGAAATTCTACACTAGAATTAAGGATTTTCCATTCGTGTTTTATTTAGAGTTTGGTGCAATTAAATAAATCAGTTGTGGTTTCCTTAACAAATAGTGATTAAAGCGATATAAATCATTAGTTTTTGTGAGAAACTGAAATTAAATGTTGATCTGGGCTTTTATTATTAGATATGGGATTATGGAAATAATGTAGACAAATGTCAATCTTAGAGTAAGAGTTTGATATATTATTTACTTATATCTATACTAAAGAAAGTTGGAAGTCATTCTTTTTTAGTTTTCCTTTTTTCTTTCTTTCTTACATTTTCACTCTTTCTTTCCTGGGTCTTTTCTTTTTTCAAATCTCTTTTTTATTTGTTTATTTCTTAACTTTGTATTTTTTTATGTATGAAGGATCAAATACTTAGCCATTATAATTCTACATTCCTTATTTACAGAAATTGTATCAAAATTTGGAATAAAATCCACTGGGAGCCAGCTCATATAAGGCAGGCTCTGAGTACTCTAACCAAAAAGTGCTTATCGATAGAAGATAATATTTGTAGCTCAGGGTTGAACTGTGGAGTCTTTAGTGCTCTCTAAGCTTGATCGTTTTATTGCAGATGTTTCACTACCAAGCTAGATAACATCATTAGTACTAGAAGGGAGTGGAGTTTGCTCTTATTTTCATATACTAGTGGCGTACCCTATTAGTGTTGATTAGTTGTGTCCCAAAAATACAGAGTTTCCCAGCATTCCTTTAGGAACCTCCAACATACAAACTGTGGTTATTAATCCTAAAATGAATCCTCTTTACCTGGAGCTTCAAAATTTGCTGTTTTCTGGGAAGGTGTGTACCTAAAAGTCAGTCACATTTAGTGTACATCTGATTTGGGGAATCTTTCTTCATAACCAAACATGCCCATCATGGCCATGCCCACCATGGTTCATCCAGCCACACTCATTCATTAGGGCACAGAACAAATTATTAAATTATTTGAATCCCACCATTGTATGAGATATAAGCTATTTTAATAAGTCTCAAACAATATAGTTCATATATTCTGAACTAAACTTTTCATGGGCGGAAACTGAGGTAGTGTTTGAAATAATATTTTTGATATTACCTGGCACTTACAAAGTGAGTATGTCCCCTAAAATGAATTATGGGCATGATCCACAGTACTTCTGCCTTTTTGTGTAATGGGCTGGGCCTGGGACATGGTCAATATTTCTTTGAAAGACAGGTATTGCTGATTGCCTTGAAGGAAATAGTGATATGCTCTCTCCTCAAGAAGTCCTCCTTGAACCCAGCAGTCTGGGCAACCATAACCTCACTCCCAATCTTATATTTTTAGAGAAAATTGTTGAGAAAATGTGAACCAGCTATAGAATGTACTTAAAAACAGATTTCCTACACCAATTCAATCTATTAGTTGTTCTGGTTGATGCCTTCATCCAAACCTGATTGGAAAAATATATGAAAAAGACATAATTTTTATTACCTCTCAAGAGCATCAGATCTTATATACCAGGATTGAGAATGTTGGAACTTAGGGATACTATAGTTTCACTACTTCCAAAGCATAGGTAGATAGGTAAGTAGGTAGGTGATAGATGATAGGTAGATAAATGATAGATAATGATAGATAGATGGATGGAAGGATATAGATGATAGATAGAGAGAAGAGAGAATGAATGAATGAATGAATGAATGAATGAATGAATGAATGAATGAATAAATAAATAAATAAATAAGGAGCTTTTACCAATAGGAGACTTTAGCAATGGTGACATGCACTTATCTTCAATCAGATGGATTATTGCAGTAAGCTGTAGAAAGGGCTGAAGTTAAAGATCACCCATAAACTGCATGTTGATGAAAATTCATTACTTTTTATATAAGGAAATCAAGACAGTCATAATTATCTATTGTTGTTCCATTTATACTTATTAAATTAATGGCACCCTTCCCATATAGACAGGACAGGAAACACAACCAGATGAGCTAATCTGCTTTACTGTAAAGCTACAATAATACAGTCTTACAAGTCTGATAGTAAAAAATCTCCCATTGTTTCTTTTACAGCCTCATAAATTAGCAAGGTTCCTTTCTGAATTTTTTTATCTGCTAGTTATGTAGACCATGCCCTCTCTTATCCATGTTCCTAAGATAGCATCTGTTCCCCCCCCCGCAACATATCATTCTCACATATTCCACATGCAGCCCTAACTTGTCAACAGTTTCATGTGGTGAAGGCAATGCTATTCCACAGATAATGTTTGTCAATCGGAGTCATTGTCCCTTGGAATAGTTTCCCTTTCAGGATCAGATTAGAACCCTCATTTATTGTTCTAGAGAGCATTTGAGGGTTAAAAAGTAGTTAAAGTGGGTGGGCTCCTACCAGTTTGCATCGGTTCTCCAAACTATATGTTAATTTTCTGAGCAGTTCAGAGAACCAGTTGTTGGAAGAAATCATTTCCCACTTTACAAGGCTAATCCCCCAAGGAACACAGGAAGGAAAGATTCTAGTGTGCTTATATTTCTAGCCTAATCCTTATCTTAATTGGCACCCTTGCTGCTTTAAGTGTTTTCAGAAACTGCCCCTGGTTAAGATTTGTTACACTGTAACAGCCTTAATGGTCTTGGCAATATGCCCAGACTTTCTGTCTATAGCTGAGCTTCTCCAGAGTTTTTTCCCCCTCTGGAATTTTTTGTGGTACTTTTATTCCTGGGAATTGAACAGCTATTTACAGAAGGGTTGCCATAGCCATAGAAGAAATGGCTGAGAGGCAGGATGCAAGCTTGACATTCTGTGTGATTTTTTTTACTGCCTTTCTGGGGGGCATGTGATTTTTCTTTAAATCTGGATGATTACCTTAGGATATCTTGTGAGGTGAGTGAGACCAGCTGGTATATTTAAGTGGTGCAAATGGATCTAATGATTGCTCCTGGGTGCTTTGTCAGTTCACTGAGCACAGCAGTCTCTTGTCTATGGGGATTCTTCAGTCATCCAAGTCATGGTTGTCCCAAAGGTGCTTTTTTCAAGAGGCAATTGGACTGGTTGCCTCTTGAAAAAGCGCCTTTTTGACAGGAGTCTCTTGAATTGCTCCGGAGTGACCAAGGCACATGATAGTAAGTGGATCTTCCTTCCAATTTGTTTTAGTTTTCTCTCATGATAATATGGCATAGTAACATAGCACCAATAGAAAGTTAGCATCCATCCTTCTCCTAGAAGAATGAAATATTTTGAGAAATATTAAAAAGGAGGAATATATTTCCCTGGATGAGAAATGGAGAAACATGTTTTCTTAGAGGGAGAAAGCAGTCCCCAGATGTCAGCACTTAAGAGATAAAGATATAGATAGTTATATTCATAGGCAAAAATTCCCTGCAGCAAGGTCTGAACAAAGACAGGATGGGATTAGCCCTCAGTCAAGATGTTAATTTTTTAATTTGTCTCTTTAGCTCAGCATTTTGTAGCTCAATATGCCCACCCACTTTCTGGAGAGCTTAAATGACCTCTCTGCTAAAGGGTTTCAGTTTATAAGCAAAAGTTGGCTGTATTTTAACTATTTTAATTCCTCAATGTGCTCTGGCACCCTGATTTGTAACTCTGGGTTGCAAGTATTGCTGAGGAAAACGAAAATATCCAGACAGAATGTTTTAGCTTTCCATGACAGCTGTGCAGGAGTGGGATTCAATTTTTTTAACAACCAGTTCTGTGGGTGTGGCTTAGTTGGTGGTTGTGTCTTGGTGGTCATGTGACTGGATGGGCATGGACAACTCGAGATCACTCATGTCAAGGGGTGCTTCTCCTCACCTGGCCTCTCATGACAGTGGGGATGCTGCAATGGTCATAAGTGTGAAAAATGGTCATAAGTCACTTTTTTCAGTGCCATTGTAACTTTGAATGATCACTAAATGAACTGTTGTAAGTCAAGATTATCTGTACAAAAATACAAAAAGATTCTTTGCTTGCAAAAAGCTGTCCTAAATACCAATCTTTAGATTAAAAATATCTGCAAGCCAGAGTTACAAATCAGGCAGGATGCCAGGGCACCTTGAGGAATTAAAATAGTTAAAATGCAGTGATATCTATCAGCAGCCGACTCTTGCTCATAAAGTAAAACCCTTTAGCAGAGAGGTCATTTAAGCTCTCCAGAAAAAGCACACCCAGGAAAGCAATCCTTAGATCCATTTGCACTACTTAAAGATACCAGCTGGTCTCACTCACCTCAGAAGATATCCTAAGGAAATCATCCAGATTTAAGGAAAGGTCACATGGTCCCTAGAAAGGCAGTAAAAAATCAGTGCCAAACTTGCATCCTGCCTCTTGGAAGTATACCCCCAAAGGACAATACCACTAAAGCAGTGAAGGACGACCCCCCCCTCCCCAGATAGAAAAAGACAGAGGCAGGAAAAAATTCAAACACAATACAAATAATTAAATCGCAACAGTAGCTGTTGCTTGTTGAAGCTGAATAGGAAAAACTATCCCATCAATAAATACAGGATTAAACCTTCACCAAAAACCAGTTTTAGACCAAAACTCAGAAAGGGTATGTAAACTCATGTTTGAATGTCAATCTTTCTAACTAGCCAAGAAGCCTTGCTGAATGTCACTCATCTTGGTTCCCTATCATTTAAAGCTTCTTTCTGACAGCTCTGCCTCATTATTCAATTATTTCTTCAAAGTGTTGATTGTCCAGGGAAGTATTTCCTCCCAACAGCAGTGTAAAAATCTTAAAACAACCCTTCCCTTTTAAGAAAGTCAAGCCCCAGAAGACATGAAGTCTAGGCATACTGGCAAGAATGTAGTAAGGGCGGGGGGGAAAACAAAAGGAGATTGCTTCTTTTTAAAAAAACAAGTTCACCCAATCTTTTAGCCATACTAAAGAGGCAGCCATATAATACAATTCCCAGTTTGGAAGTGCCAACCCTCCCCTGCTCTTCAAATCCTGCATTGCCTTTAAATTTATTCTAGGTTTGTCCCTTGCCAAATAAATTTAACAGTTATTTTATTAAGTTCTTCAAAAAAATTTCTGTGTAGTTTAATTGGGATCGTCTGAAATAAGTATAAAAATTTTGGAAGAATATTCATTTTAATAGAAGCAATCCTGCCCAATAATGAAAGTTGCAGCCTGCCTCATGATTCTAAATCCTTCTTTACTTGTTGCAACAGTTTGTCATAATTATTTTCCTTAAGTGTCTTGCAATGTGTTGTCAGCCATATTCCTAAATATTTAACTTTCTTTGTCACCTGTATTCCCATAACTTCTTCTAAATCTTTTTTCTGTTTTTCTGTTAAATTTTTAGTCATTAATTTTGTTTTCTTTCTATTAATTTTGAGTCCTGCTACCGCTCCAAATTGTTCTAGTTCATTTATCAATTTTTGTCCTCTTTCTATTGGTTCCTCAATAAAAAAAAAATATCATTGGCAAACGCTTGCAATTTGTATTCTTCTTTCTTAACCTTTAATCCTTTTATCTCTGAGTTCTGTCTAATTCGTATTGATAGTGTTTCTAAAGAGAATATGAAAAGGAGGGGTGAGAGTGGACAACCTTGTCTGACTCCTTTTTCTATTTTTATTGGGCGGGTATATTCTCCGTTTATTATAATATTGGCCTGCTGTGTATCATAAATAGTTGTTATAATGTTTTCAAATTTTGTGCCTAAATTCATGTTATAGATTTTTTGAATTAAAAATTGCCAATTTAAATTATCAAATGCCTTTTCTGCATCTAAAAACATGAGTGCAATTTGTTTTTCGGGGTGGACTTCATAAAATTCTAAAACATCTACTACTGTTCTTAAATTATTCCTAATCTGTCTGGTCGGGAGAAATCCATTTTGATCTTCATATATATACAGATTTAAAATTCGTTTTAATCTGTTAGCTATGATAGAGGTGAATATTTTGTAGTCAATGTTTAGCAGTGAAATTGGCCTATAGTTATTAATATATCTGGGATCAGATTCCTCCTTCGGGATCAATGAAATCAATGCTCCCCTCCATGAGTCCGGCATTCTGGCTGCCAATAAGATGTCATTAAAACGTCCATCATAAGGGGTCCAATTTGTTCTGCAGCTGCCTTATATAGCTCTCCCGGAATCCCGTCTGGCCCCGGGGCTTTATTATTTTCTTGATTCTCTATTGCTGATTTCAGTTAGGACCAAGTAATATCTTTATTTAATAATTCTATCATTTCTTCCCCAATTACTTTATCTTTCATTTCATCTAAGTACTTTCTTATTCTATCCTCATTAACTTCTTCCTTTTTGTATAACTCTTCAAAGTATTTATGTGCAATGTCTTTTTTCTGTTCTATCTCTTGTTGTATGTCACCCTTCTCATCTATTAGTTGATATATCAATCTCTTTTCTTTCTTATTTTTAATTTATAAGATAACCATCTTCCTGACTTATTAGCATGCTCAAAGTAGGTTTGTCTAGTCATATTTAAATTTATAATCATTTTCTCTTGTTCAATCAAATTCAATTTATGTTTAGCTGTTATTATCTGATTTTGTACTCTTAAGTCCTTTGGGGTCTTTTGTAATTGAGTTTCTAATTCCTTAATTTGTTGTTGTAATTTATTTTGCTGGGCATATTTTTCTTTATTCCTTATAGCATTATAAGAGATTGTTATACCTCTTATTACTGCCTTCATTGTATCCCAAATGTTTTGTTTCGAAGTTACACCATTATCATTTTCCTTTAAAAAATAGTTTAATTCCTCCTTAAGTTTGTTAATATACTCTTTTTCTCTTATTAATTGGGTATTTAATGTCCATCTTTTCTTTGGTTTCTTCCTACCCTTCCATATTATTTGAATTGGATTATGGTCTGCCCATTCGTTCAGTAAAATTTCAGTTCCTTTTATCTCATTTGCTATTTCCCCATTCACCCATGCCATGTCAATTCGTGTCCATATTTGATGTGGATTAGAGTAAAGTGTGAATTGTTTTTCCTCAGGGTATAGTCTTCTCCATAAATCCACCAAATTTAACTCCTTCATCATTTCCCTACATGTCTTAGGAAGCTCTCTTTTCCCCTTTTTATTCTCCCCCCCATTACTATGGTCCTTTTGATAATCAGCAATAGAGTTGAAATCTCCTATAATACAAATATTCCTTTTTTCGAATCCTATTATTGTAAATATTTAAAAAATATTTAAAAAACTCTTTCTGATCTTCATTCGGGGCGTAAATTACCACTAATAGAATTGAAATAGCATTAAACCAGATCTGTAAAACCAAAATTCTTCCCTCAGGGTCTGACCATACTAAATCTGCTTTCAAATCTTCTTTAACATATATTGCAATCCCTTTCTTTTTTTTTCTCGTGTCTGCTGGTGTGGTAAATAGCTTCCCTAGTTTCGGGCAATCTAAGTATCTTTCATCTACTTTCCTTATGTGAGTTTCCTGTAGGCATATTATATCAGCATTTTGTTTGATTAATTTGGCTATTGTCCTTTTCCTTTTTGTCGTTGAATTTAAGCCATTTATATTAATTGATAGAAGTTTCTTTTCTTCTTCCATTTAATTAATTCTGTTTCGCTCTTTGTCTCGTAATAACTCCAGTCTCTCCTTATGCTTGCTGGGGAATAGATTCCTCTCTCTCCTGATGTGAATAGATATTCCCTTGGTTTCTTAAGGATCCTTCTTTTTTGCTTCTGTGGTAACTTTGATTTTCCTGTGAATTTATTTCCAATTCCTCTTTACTACTCTGATCTTCCGGACCTATTAGTCGTTCATAAAATTTTTGGGCCCTTTCCATAGAATCTATTTTAATTTTCCTTTCTTTCCATGAAACTAACATCCACTCTGGAATTAACCATTTAAATACAATTCTTTTCTGATTTAGATAAGCAGCTAAAAAATTATAGTCTCACCTTGTTTCTCTTACTCTTCTCGGAATTTGCTTGAGAATCAAAATTTCTTTGCCTTTATACATAATTTTTCCATCTCTGGACATCCTAAATATAATATCACGGACACTCCTTCTCACAAAGCGTATATGGACTTCTCTTGGACATTTATGGCATCTCGCATAGTTGGTGCTGACCCTGTAGACTTCATGAACTCCCTTAGGATATCATCTTTATCCTTTTCCGATAATCCGGCCAGTATTTCTAACATTAGCTGCTCCAGGTCTTCTTCCTTGGATTCCTCTACATTTTGGAATCTCAAGTATGTAGCCGCCTTGTCCATCTCTAGGAAGACCAATGAGTCTTCCATTTCTTTGCTCACATTTTTTAATTCTTCATCTACCCTTTCTAGTTTCCTTTCGGTTCGTTCAGTCCTTGTATCTACTTCTTTTTATTGTTGCTTCATTTTTCTCCAAGGCCTGTTGTAGTATTCCAATTTTGTCCTCTACTTTAGAGATGTCTGCTTTCATTTCTGCTTTTAATTTCCCCCTCTCCTCTTTTAATTCACTAATATTTGCTCTTGTCTCGTTATGATTTTTTTATCATTGTTTCTTGTAGCTTCGTCACCGATTCTTGTAAGGTTAACAAAATTGATTTAATGTTGGCATTCGAGACATTAGCTTGATTTTCAACTGGTAGCGTTTCTTCTATGGTTTTTTGAACCATGGGCGAAGCTGTTGCCAACATAGTTATTAATGTCAGGGTAGCCTTCCTTCCAGTTTTCAGAGCTGTAGTAGTTATAGAGGTCATTTCTTTTAATATTTGTTTCTGTTGTTGAATTATATTAATTATATTATCCCAAATTACCATTCAGTATTATAACCCCTATGTTAGAATTGTCCATTGTCTAATTGCCTAGTCCGCCTATCTACTGGGTAGCTGTATTCTTAACTGGTTACTAAAATATATGAATATATATTGTTTAAAATCCTAGTTCTAGATCACGTATATAATTTTATGGAGTCTACGTTCAACTTCTATGCAACACTATGCAACATTCCATATAATAAATATATATAAAAAATAATACATCAAATCTAACCAACTTTAGGTTTTATGAGTTTGTAAGTATGGTAAATATATATGTATTTTTATCTAACCTTATCTGATCTTATTTTAAGTATTAAATATTCTAAGTATTCTTAGACACCAGTATTCTTAAACATAAACAATTTTACTTCCTTCCCAAAGAGATTAATTATAATCACACAATAAATTATACTATTAAGATATTGAATATTAAATATTAAATCTTATATTTATTGATTAAATAGTTCTTAATGTTCTTACTATTTTCTCTATATATCTAGTCAAAATATAGCTATCCCTGTTATTAATAAGTTAATCAAACCAATTAATTCAGTTATTTAACAATCTAATATAACAGTCAGTACTCCTTTCCTCAATAGACAAATTTATAGTCGTTATAGGGAGAAAGTGAAAAAAGAGAGATAGTTCATCATAACACCAGAAAGTAAGTAAATAGAAGAAAGGAAAAGAATTAAGCAAATTTATACAAAAAAAAAAAGAAGGAGAACAATAGGAAAAAGGGATTTTAGGATCAGTTTTTAGTTCTCCGTCTCTGGGTTTGAACACTTTTTCTTCAAACGCACCAGAAGTGGGGAGGTAGAAAGTGCTGAATAATGACTGCAGTCAATCAGTATCTTCTGAATCTTCCAAGTTACTTTTTTTTTTAAGCATTCCTAAGTTCAATTCCTTAATTTCCTTTGAGTACAACCACCTCCTCAGTTAGAATAAAATTCTCCCAAGGATCTGTTAAGAGGTCTATTAAACAGTTGATATTCGATATTTTGTTGCAATAACTTCGGAGTTTCTAAGTATCTCATATAGTGCCATGCTGTCACTTCTCCGTCAACCTCGCTCCTCTTCCTGTCTTTGCTTTAATAAAGTTTATCCGAAAAAGTCTATCAAAGTAACAATCAAATAGAGCGTTCCAAATCCTCCACAACTTTCAGACTCTTTCCAAACAATAATCTCCTGCCCTCGTAGACTTCCCTTTTCATTTGTTGTAATCCACACTTTCAATTGGGTCTGCCAGACCTTTTTGCCCACGTTTGTCTAGCCTCCACTTTTTAGCCGCTTTCCTTTCAGGCTTCTGACAGACACTAGTACGAAAGATTATAACTTGCCAATCTTCCTCTCCACTGCTAAACTCCTTCTGCCTCCCTTTTCTCCACCGATCTCACAAACTGTCACTTACTCGCTTTTCACATCGGTGGCAGTCTGGACTTCAGAGCCGCTATTGGTAGGAGGCTGTTTCTTGCTCGCTGGGCTCTGGAGGGCTCCTCTTCGCTGCAGGGGGGTTGCCTTCCCCACACTGCAGCCCAAGTTTCCCCCACACTGACACGAATCTCTCCAGGATTCGAGCACCCTCAAAGGGTCGCACCAACTGCAAAAAGAGATTAACTGAAACCACAGATGGGCATAGACCTCTATTCGTCCTTGCCTTGCCACTGGAAGTTAAAAGGAGATTGCTTCTAATTACCAGTTCTCTGAACTGCTTGGAAAGTTAACAAGGGGGTCTATAGAACAGGCCAGAACCAATAGAATCCCACCCCTGCAGCTGTGACTCATTGATCTTCCATTTCTAATTTAATAGTTCGTATTTAGGGCAGCTTTTTGCAAGCAAAGAAGCTTTTTGCGTTTTTTGTACAGGTAATCCTTGACTTACAACAATTCATTTAGTGATCATCCAAAGTTACAATGGCACTGAAAAAAGTAACTTATGACTGTTTTTCACACTTACAACTGCTGCAGCATCCCCATGGTCATGAGAGGCCGAGCGAGGCTAAGCACCCCTCGATGTGAGTGACATCAAGTTGGCAAAACCCACCCAGTCACATGACCACCCAGTCACACCTACCCAGCCACGCCCACCCAGCCAATCATTAGGGCAGAGAACTGGTTGTTAAAAAATTTGAAGCCCACCGCTGAGTTACCCTTTATACTATATTTTCTTTTTATTAAGCCTATACTTGTTTTTCATATTTTATTTTTGTAATTATAGTACATGTGTTATATGTTTTTATGGATGAAAGCTGCTAGAAGTGCATTAGATTACAGTAGATACTAATTTAGTAAATAAATAAGTAACCTGGCAGCAAAAGCATTTCTAAATTAAGCAAGGAGACACTTTGGATATGGGAAAAGACTTAACTCTGTGACTGCTTTCTTCTTCTCAAGGAAAGATTGCTCATCAGATTTTAAACTATAGATTCAGACTTTCAAGTTCCATTTCATATACAAAATAGACATCTCAACAATTTTTAATGCAATCAACTATACTAATTACCTTTGTTGATTAAAGTTGATGTTTTTTCACTACTGGAAACAATATCTCATGGTAAAATAGTTTCATCTTCACCATCTCCTTAATGAATTTTCTGCATGATTTCTTTGTATTTTGTTGAGTGAATTGCATATAAATAATGCTAAATAAATAAATTATACAGGTATGATATATTAGAGCCCACACCCAGTTGGAACATAGAGAATGTTCTCAAGACTTATTGGACCAATGCAAGGTAGTGGTAGGAGACAGAAGACTGCTTGAGAAAAAATCTCAAGTGTTCTAAATACAGTTTCTAAGCTATAATATAGTGTCAGGCCCAGAGAAAAAGCCATTTTTAAAAAGCCATTTTATTTAGGATTACAAAACTGTTGTCTTGGACTAAATCTATTCTCTATCTAGTTTTGACTGTGCATATGCTAATGTGCATGTCAAAACAAAAAATATATCTGAAAATCTGGTGTTAAGGACTTACTGCTTCTTTTTCTGGTAGTCAGTCAATAGGAATAAAACTTATAATGCATTTTTCATGGGCAACTTTTATTTTATGCTGAGGATTTATTTTAGAAAATAAATGATCAGGCAAGTATCAGCTCATTATGACACTGTGTCAAGTCATGAGAGGTCTCAAAATGCTAATGAACTGAATCTTTATAAACTAATTTGTTTCTGTATTTCAGCAGTGAAATATTTCAGTACTTTCAGATTATGGAATTGATAGTTTTATGTCATGTTTTACTTGAAAAGAACTGGGCAAAAAAATGGAGGTGAGGCCAGAGTGATTTCTAACAGCTCTTGATTCAATACTGCCAGTGAAGCAACTGAATTCTCTGGCTGACACAGCTCTTTTTATAGGAAACTGATCAGCCAAACAACCAATCAGGAGAGAGTATTTTCCCACCAACAGAGGACCAGAATGAGAACTTCAACAGACATAACTGAAGACATCTGCATGATGCCTACATGAAGAGCTTCCAAAACTGGCCATCGTAGCCTCTGGGGTACCAACACATGACTCCCCCAGAGTAGGCACCCCATTGAGCAGACAGCTCATGTTGCCGGGTGTGGAAGAGAAAGAACTTTGTGCTGACTGCCCTCTTCGGCCACCCCCTCCACATCCTGTTGATCACTTGGGCGATGTGGAGAAGTGGAGAAGGCAGCACAGGCATTGATAAGGTAGCCGAGGAACTCTACCTGTGGAATAGCAATCTTGACTTTTCTTTTTTAACTTTGAGGCCAACTTCCTGGAAATGTGTTAGTACCACTCGTAGATGGTCGAGGAGTTCGGCATTGTTGGCCACTGATACTAAGACATCATCAAAATAGGGGACAACACTTGGAATGCCTTGCAAGAGATGGTTCATCAGGCTCTGGAAAAGTTGCAGTGCCACACTCACCTCAAATTGCAGCTGGCTCCTTGATGTGTTACAATCATCCAAGCCTCAGCTGTGGCATCATCAACTGGTAGCTGTTGATAGGCTTGGGCAAAGTCCAGTTTAGCTAAGACCTTACCCTCACCCAGAAAGTGCAGCAGATGTTGGACCATGGCCACTGGGTATGCATTTTGCTGTATTTAATGTACATTTATAATCTGCATAGATATGGACAGAACCATCTGGCTTCACAGAAGTCACAATGAGAGTCTCCCATTTTGCATGGTCAACAGGTTCCAGGATTCTTGGCTGATGAGCTTGTCGAGTTGCTCATCAACCTTTGAGCACAACGGTACTGTTTGCGGCTTCATTTGGATCAGAGCAACTTGGGGGTCAATGTTGAATGAGATGGGTGTGCCTATATACCTGCCCAAGTTTCCATTGAAGACATCAGCAAAGTCAGAGATTAAAGCCTCAATATCAGAGTCACTGATGGAATGGATGCCAATGATTTCCAGGCCCAGAGAGGAGAACCAGTTCAATCCTAGGAGACTTGGTCAGGAGCCGTCCACTATGAGTAGTCGCAGTGGGTCTGAGAAGTCCTTGAAAGATACTCTAAAGGTGCCAGTTTTGATGACAGGAATGCTGTTCCCCTAGTAGTCTCAGAGATGAATATGGTGGAAATCCAATTTTATTTTTGAGATTTTTGACATCAATCTCTTTAGTGTAGTCCAAGAGATGATGGTCATTGAAGATCCTGTATCCACCTCCATGTGGTAAGGGGACCCCTCAGTCAGATGGTGACATGGACCTTCTTGCAAGAGGAGACGCTGGCTTGATCAACGACTGCTTCTGCCTTGCAGTGCCTCTGGAGACAGTTAAGCAGTCCCCTCCATGACTCTGTTGTCTTTTCTGTATTCTTTTGGGGCAAGTTTCTGGGCTTGCAATGGTAGCTGTCTGTATGGCCAAATATCCTTTCTTTTCACATCTTTGACAAATGGCATTCTTGAACTTACACGCCATTCACGAGTGGTTGCCGCCACAACCAACACATGCTGGTTGCCTCTTTTTTGTGGCCACATTCCTCCCCTTGGTGAATTTGAGGTGATAGACATCATCATCATCATTTGCTGATTCACGTTTCATGGTGCACAGTGGTGCAAGTTCTGGACGAAGAATGGAGGTGAGGACAGAGTGACTTTTAACAGCTCTTGATTCAATACTGCCAGTGAGGCAAGTGAATTCCCTGGCTGACACAACTCCTTTTATAGGAAACTGATCAGCCAAACAACCAATCTGGAGAGAGTATTTTCCCACTTCAATAGAGGATCAGAATGAGAACTTCAAGTGACAACTATATACTGTATACAATACATAACAATTTGGATCAGAAATAGCACATTTGAAAGTAAAAATAATTTAAATCAATTTAGTTAAATTTGAGACTGAAGACAAGCATTGTGGACATGTTTGATGTGTAAAAAATTAATCATGTCATGGAGAAATTGGATAATTTTTCCTGCTCAGAAAACACTAGGAACAAATCCAGTCCATGAATCTGATGGAAGAAGATTAGAACAAATAAAGGAAAGCATCTTCATGGAGCCCATAATTAATTTGTGAACATCTTAATCAATCTTGCCTGACAGCCACACGAGACAATTACAGTATTCTGACGAAAAGTAGGATTGGCCAATTCTATCATCATTATCATAATCATTGTCATTTTGGCATTCCAGAAAATTGATGAAAAATGAGGACACATTGTCATAGAGAAAAATCTGTCTGTGTGCTCACTAAGAGTTTTGGCATATAATCGATCAATCTTGAATGCTAAGATGATAGATTAATTCATTCAGTCACAATTATGCGGCAAAAAAAACAAACTCTCAAGTCTTTATTTTATTTAAATGATGAAATTGATGGATGTATATATAGTATAAAGTATAGTATAAAGTAATGTACAGTATAGTATAAAATGCTATGTTATTATTCTGGGATAATAATTTTGCTCCATTTTGGCACTAAATTAGAAACACTTTTTTCTAATTAATAGTTTAGAATAATTCTAGATATCAAATTTAATAGATTCAGTAGATTGAAAGCTGAATGAAATCAGTAATTAGCTTTCTAAATGTTTTCATCAAGAAAAAAAGTTAATTATGTCTTTTCTAATGAGAAGGAAGGACTCACTGGAAAAGAATCTAATGCTGGGAAAGATGGAAGGCAAAAGAAGAAGGGGACCACAGAGAATGAGGTGGCTGGATGGAGTCATTGAAGCAGTAGGTGTGAGCTTAAATGGAGTCCAGAGGATGGTAGAGGACAGGAAGGCCAGGAGGAACGTTGTCCATGGGGTCGCGATTGGTCGGACATGACTTTACGACTTTTCATGACTAATGTCTTTTTTTTAATTAAATCAATATATGATTTTATAGTTCAGATTGATAAAACATTATTTTATTTTATATTAATGCTATTAAATAGTCTCAGATATTGCTATATTATTATCATAGCTATTTAAACAGAGGCATAAAATCCAAGGTACTTATTCTTTAGATTTAACTTACTTGGGAAAGTGCATTTAGGTTTTTTAACGGATGTTTTATTTTTTAATTTCAAAATTTTCCAAGTGGATCCTGGCATAAACATTGTCATAATCATGAAAGCACTGCAATTATGTAGCAAGATTTGAATTATTAAAGATTTTAGAAGTTGAAATAAGATCACAATATTTCAGACGAAATGATTAACTTTAGGTACAAATTCTCAACTTTAAAAATCCTATCTTTTCTGTGTCATTTTTCTTGTTAATGGTTATTAACAACATTCTGTGGCAAATTACTACAAATATATTGTAGTTTGGCACTGTGACAGAGACTAGATCAAACTCATATTCTTGTCCAAAATCAATTGGGAATCATTTAAATTATTTTTTCTCACATTCAGTCCTGGGAAAGCATCTAACAAACTTTCTGGCCGAGAAGCACAGCATCTGGACTCAGTGGTACATGACAAACTACTATTAAAATTAAAATCTTATGGTATTTCCGGATCCCTTCATAAGTGGATTAGTGCCTGTCAAGCAGGCAACAATTAGTAAAAATAGGAAACGCCTTGTCAAACCCTGCACCAGTTAACAGCAGTATCCCCCAAGGGAGTGTTCTAGGACCCACACTCTTTATATGCTATATAAATGACCTTTGTGATAACCTTATAAGCAACTGCATCCTTTTCACTGATGATGTAAAACTATTCAACACCACCGACAATGCGACCATCCCTCAAAGCAACCTTGATTATGTGTCTGGGTGGTCAAACAGTTGGCAACTCCAAATCTTGACCAACAAATACTCTGTCCTACACATTGGTAAAAAAAATCAATATACCAAATACAAGCTAGGTGGATATGACCTCGCTGCCAACCCTCACTCTGTCAAAGACCTTGGAGTTCTCATATTGAATGACCTAAGCACCAGAGCTCATTACAAAAAAGGCATTAAGAGTTGTAAATCTGATCTTATGCAGCTTCTCCTCTGGTAATACTGATTTGCAAACTAGGGCATACACAAGCTTTGCTAGATCAATACTTGAATACAGTTCCACTGTTTAGAATCTGCACTGTATATCAGACATCAATACAATTGAGCGAGTCCAGAAGTATTTTACAAGAAGAGTACTACATTCCTCTGTTCGCAACAGAATACCCTATACCACCAGACTTGAGATTCTAGGCTTAGACAACCTTGCACTACGCTGGTTAAGATTGGACTTAAGCATAGTACATAAAAGCATATGTTACAATGTCTTACCAGTTAATAAATATTTCAGCTTTAACCGCAACAACACAAGAGCACATAACAGATATACACTAAATGTAAACCACTCCAAACTTGATTGCAGGGAGTACAATTTCAGCAACAGAGTGGTCAATGTCTGGAACTCAATACTTGATTCTGTTGTCGCACACTCAAACCTCCACTCTTTTACCCTCAAATTAACCTCTATCGACCTCACCCCATTCCTAAGAGGTCTGTAAGGAGCGTGCATAAGCGCACAATTGTGCCTACCATCCCTGTCCTATTGTCCCCAATTATTAGTTCCTATTTCATGTATTTAAACTTAAGTTTATTCTTATTTCTATTACATTGTAAGCATTTGATAGACTTTAATTTTGATAAAAATTAACTACATACACTTATCTGTTGCGACTTTAATTATCTTCTCACCTGCAAGAATGTTTGTTAAAAGAAAGTAGAATAAGCAGATTCATGACAGCCGTCTCATCGGCATAGTCAAAGCCTGCAAGCACTTATATTAGGCAATAATATTATAAGAACATGCTAAAGGCATATTATCGTTTTAATGACAACATAAAAAGCATAATTTCATAGTGTGGGGAAGAAGGCAACAGTAAACGATTCTGTATTTGATCAAGGAAACCAAATAAGTTAACAAGAAAAAGCAATTGATGATTGAAGAAAAGAGAGAGAAGAGAATGACTATAAGCAAAATGGATGGCTTCAGTTACAGCAGCAATGATGCCACTGAGGATAGGAAGGGCCTGGAGAAGATCTGACTATGTGGTTGCTAAGAGTCAACTGCAACTTGCTGGCACTAACACAATTAAAAGCTAACAAAGCAAGTAAAATAGTGGTTTTTTTAAAAGGATAAAGATATTTTAATACAACCATTATAGATATAAACATATGAAGAAAGAAAATAAAGCATTTAGTACTAAAAGTTTTCTTAGATTAAAAGAGGAATCATAAATCATTTGAATCCCCTTCTCTTTTAAAATAACTGATTAATTAGACATTCAGACACTATGACATCTTTGGGATTGTCAACTATGAACTGCACTTGAAATGTACCCAGAAAAATTGATCTAATTACAAGCTGAAAAATATTTTATGCTGGAAGCTTTCAGGACTTTTTAACTGGTAAAACCAAAAATAATTTTAATCACCAATGGATATTGCTCACAAATGGATATTACCTTTTGGCAACTGCATTAGCTTAATTAGAGCATTCTCAGACTTCTGAGGTATATTTGTTCCTAGGTCTTGCAGAAAATGTAGAATAGCAGTCAAGTCTTCATTGCAAAAATGAAAGAAAGAAAAAAAGAAGAAAAATCAATTCAAAATGCAGGTATTTAATCATCCTAAACTAGTCAAACTTGCAGCCTATGAGCCAGGTGCATCACGCTCTGGCCATGAAGGGGGGAAAAGTTGCAATATGTCATGTGACAATGACATGAGGATGCAAGTTTAACACCCCTGTCCTAATTCTATCCTAGTTCTTTATAGCAGCTGTAATTGCTGACCGGAGCTGTTATGTTTGGGCAATGAGAGGCTGAACCAGAGCATGAATGCAACAATACTTTATTATAACAATAAAGGGCTGACCGTGCTTGCCACGCCTGGAACTGGCTCGCAGCAATCAGCAACTGGTTGGACCCCGCAGCCCGCTTTTATAGCTGGCGCTGGGAGAACCAACCAATGGGAGAAAGGGAAAGGTCACCCACGCAAAGGGACTGGACCTGAGTGAGAACTCCTAGAGTCCTCAGGACATAACACCCCTTCCCCCCAGATGCGAACATGCATAGTCCTTGAGGTAGAAAGGGGGCTTGTGTTGGCGCCCGGAACGGCGCAGCTCGGGAACATTGTCTGTCCGTTCAGGATCAGCCTGTGACGGTAGGGCCGGTAGGGTGTCGCCAACGCGCTCTCCGGCTCGGGCATCCCCAGGACTCGCAGGGTTGGTTACTGGGGACGAGCTCCCGTGGACTGGATCGGGCTGGTCAACCCTCTGGGCACTGTTGTCCGAGTTCGGGCTGTCAGGAACGACTGTAGGTGCGAACTGGTCGTTGGGCACGATGTGGCTGTGAGGCGGTTGAGGAGGTTCCCCTTCGTCTGGTGACTCTGGATCCCTGCTGGCAAGGGTGCTGAGGCGCCTCCACAGTTGGTCTATGTGCCTCCTCCAGACACGGCCATCCTCCAGCCTGACTCTATACGATCTCAGCCCGGTGATGGCTATGACCTCGCCTGGAATCCATAGTGGGTCCCCAGCGAAGTTCCTCACGAATACTGGCTCCTGTAACATAAAATGTCTAACCCCCGATGAGGAAGCAAGGGGAGAGTCAGGGCAGTATTGTGGGTGAAGTCTGTCCAATACAGTCCTCAGGCGCCGGCCCATCAGGAGCTCCGCTGGGGACTTATTGGTGACTGAACAGGGGGTTGAGTGCTGGCTCATCAGGAACCGCGAGAGTTTATGGTGCCAGTCATCCCTGCTGAACCTGGTGAGGGCTTCTTTAGTGGTCCTGACGGCTCTTTCAGCCAACCCATTACTGGCAGGTTGAAATGGGGCTGCGAAAATGTGGCGGATACCCAGGTTGGCAGCGAAACGGCTGAACTCGATTGATGCGAACTGTGGGCCATTGTCGGAGACAATGGAGTCGGGTAGTCCGTGCGTTATGAACAGGCGCGTTAACACGTTGGTGATTGCTAGTGTGGTGGTCGTGGATAGCTGTGCTACGTCAATCCATTTGGAATAGGCGTCCACGACCACTAGGAACATCTTCCCATGCAAGGGGCCGGCCAGATCGATATGGATTCTAGACCAAGGGGCGCTGGCGCTCTCCCATCTGGTAGGGGTGGCAATGGGGGGAGCAGGACGGGATTCCTGACAGATGTTGCAGGAACTTACCCAATTGACAATGTCCTCGTCGAGACCCGGCCACCACACGTAGGTGCGTGCTAATGCCTTCATTCTCACGATGCCAGGGTGTCCCTCGTGCAACGCCTCCAGGACTCGGGTACGCAGCGAGGTCGGGATGACCACTCGAGTGCCCCATAGTAGACAACCCTGCAAACTGGACAGCTCCTGCATGCGAGTCTTAAAGGGTGTGAATTTGTTTTCAACGTTGCCACCCGGCCACCCCCTCCTCACCCAGTCGAGCACCTGGGCAAGCGTTTGGTCTGCCTTGGTTTTAGCAGCAATGTCAAGGGCAGTGATGGGCAGGTCCAACTGGGTGATCTCGAAAATAGCGTTGACAGGAGCGGGGTCTTCAGCCGGAGCGGGTAAGGGGCAGCGACTGAGAGCGTCGGCGTGGGACAGTGTTTTGCCCGGGCGATGTATAAGTTTGTAGGAGTAGGCTGCTAGGAAGAGTGTCCACCTTGTCATCCTAGGGGAAAGGACCTGAGGGGTCTGTTTGTCCCTGGCCAATAGGCCCAGGAGGGGCTTGTGGTCCGTAACCAGTTCGAAAAAATGGCCAAAAAGGAATTTGTGAAATTTTTTCACGGCCGCAACAGCTGCTAGGGCTTCCTTGTCGATCTGGCTGTAATTGCGCTCCGTGGCAGAGAGCGTCCTTGAGAAAAAGGCGATGGGAGCCTCGGCGCCATTGGGAAGTCTATGACTAAGGACCGCCCCAATTCCAAAAGGGGATGCGTCTGCTGCCAGTACTAAAGGAAGGTTAGGGTCGAATTGGATAAGCACCGCCTCCGACGTGAGTAGTGATTTGACGGCGTTAAACGACTGGTCTTCTTTGTGCCCCCAGTGCCAAGGTGACTTTTTGTCCAGTAATCTGTGTAGGGGTTCGGCTACTGAGGCTTTGTGGGGCAAGAAGGAAGCGTAAAAGTTCAGCAGCCCCAAGAAAGCTTGTAGCTCAGTTTTGGAGGTTGGAGTGGGGGCCTCGTGGATTGCCCTAACCTTGGACTCCAGGGGGTGAATGCCAGAGGCGTCAATTTTATAACCCAGAAAGTCCACCTGTCTAGTGGCAATGGCACATTTTTCTTTTTTCAACTTGAGGCCATGCTGTCTGAACCGCTCTAACACTGCTCGCACTCTCTGGAAGAGTTGGGGTCTGTCCCTGGCCGAGACTAAGATGTCGTCGAAGTAGGGTACTACACCAGGGAGGCCCTGTAAAATCCGCTCCATGAGGGATTGAAAAATACCTGGGGCAACACTAACACCAAATTGGAGACACTTGCATCGGAAGGCACCCCTGTGAGTGACGATGGTCTGGAGTTCCGCTGTTTGGTTATCAACAGGGAACTGCTGATATGCTTGAGACATGTCCAAGTTAGCAAAAACACTGCCTGGCTCGAATGTGTGCAATAAATGCTGAATAACGGGCACAGGGTAAGCGCTAACTTGTAAATATTTATTGATTGTTGTCTTGTAGTCCGAGCAAATTCTCAGGCTACCGTCTTTTTTGAGGGGTGTGACAATGGGCGTCTCCCACTTGGCGAAATCTGTTGGCTCAATGACCCCTTGTTTTAATAGTTTATCCAATTCAGCATCTAGTTTTGGCCGAATAGCGAATGGGACTCTACGTGGTTTTAGTCTGATTGGGACTGCCTGGGGGTCAACTGAGAATGAGATGGGGGTCCCATTATAACACCCCAGCTCCTCGCTGAACACATCTGCGTAATCAGCGAATAAGGAGTCAGTGTCTAAGGTTGAGACAGCATGGACTCCTGTTAGCCCTAGGCCGAGGTGGGGAAACCAATCGAGCCCCAATAAGGTGGGTAGATTGCCGTTAACTACCACTAGAGGTAGGTGACCTTTAAAAGTTCTAAAACTGACAAGGAACTTGCCTCTGCCGATCACAGGAATGGTCTTCCCCTGGTAGTCCTTCAGGCCGAACTGGCATCTTTGAAGCCGGGTAGTAGATAGGCTGGGGAGGAGTCTCTTGAGGGTGTTCCACGAAATTATTGAGAGCGCTGACCCTGTGTCAACCTCCATGTGGCATGGTTTACCTTCTAGGGAAACGGAGAGAGAAATTTTACTAACAGTGTGGCAAGTGCGCTTGGCAAGGCGGTGCGTGCGACAGTTTAATACTTGCCTCTGTGGTCCCGAGTGCGAGGGAGGGTGTCTTTGTGCTGCGCTTTGGGGGGCTTGGCAGACTCTCGCGATGTGCCCCCTTTTATGGCAGTTGTTGCAGGTGGCTCCTTTAAACTTGCAGGTGGCCCTTTGATGCGATCCCCCACAGGCTAGGCACAGGGTGATGTGCTTGGGTGGACCGGTGTTTTCTTGTTTGGCCCCTACCTGCGGCCGTCTGTCGTTGGCGAGGCGGTGGACGTCGTTTTCATCGTTGAGGGTTTCCTCTGCTACCACCTCCTCGGAGTGGACTGGGAGTGAAGTCAGCTTGGCACTTGGGCCCTGTATTTCGGTGGCTGAGTTCGTTGCCAGCTCGGCTGCCAAGGCCTCCTCGACCGCTTGTGTGAGGTTGAGGTCTTTTTTTGCTAGAAGGCGCCTTTGTAGGTTGAGGTCCTTGACCCCGCAGACTAATTGATCGAGGAGCATGTCCTCCAGGTAGGTTCCAAACCCGCAATGCAGTGCTGCTGTTCTGAGAGCAGCCATATATTGATTGATGGTCTCTTTACTCGATTGCTTCCTCATATGGAAAGTGAACCTCCTGGCGATCTGTGAGGGCCTGGGAGCATAGTGGTTAGTGAGGATCTCAAGCAACTCGGACCACGGAACGTTTTTCAACTCCCTTGGAGCTACGAGCGCTGCGGCAGTATCGTAAACGGTGGCTCCACAGTAGATTAAGAAATAGGATTTTTTCCGATGCTCTCCCGCATCCGCCAGGCCGACCGCATCGATGTAATGATTGAAGCGGTTCTTATACGATTCCCACTTCTCTTCGTCTGGTTTGAGCGCCAGGAATACTGGATTGGAACTCATGGTGCTGGAACCGGCTGAGCTACCTGTGGAAAAAATCTCTCTGGGACGACGGGCAAGGTTTTAGTGCTCGTGGTATGCAAGTGATTTCAGCTCTGGAGAGGCTTTTCGCTATCCTCTCTCTCTCTCTGGGTTAACCACGTTGGCTGTTAGCCGTTGGTGGTGTCTAGGTTCGCGCCAGTGTGGGCGTTAGTGACTTTGCTACAGCGCTGTGCTGTGTCTCTCTTAGGTTTGAAATTCAAATGACAACCGTTTGAATTTCGCGCCTGATACAGAGCGGCTGCGGCTCGCAGCGCTTCACTTTCCCTGTAGCTGGGCTAACAAGCGGCTACAGACGCTTCTAACTTTCGAACCTGACCGCTTTCTCTGGCTGCGGATCAGCGTTCGCTTCTCTTTGCTTGCTGACCGCTTTCTCTGTCGGCGGATCAGCGTTTGCTCTTTTGTTTGCTCTTTTTGTTGGCTGACCGCTCTCTCTGGCTGCGGATCAGCGTTTCTCTTATCGCCGGCCGATCGCTCTCTCTGGGCTGCAGATCGGCGGCTAGTGACTCAGCGGTTGCATGGTGCTTCTGGTAGCCATCCCACCTTCGTCGCCAGTGTTATGTTGGGCAATGAGAGGCTGAACCAGAGCATGAATGCAACAATACTTTATTATAACAATAAAGGGCTGACCGTGCTTGCCACACCTGGAACTGGCTCGCAGCAATCAGCAACTGGTTGGACCCCGCAGCCCGCTTTTATAGCTGGCTGCTGGGAGAACCAACCAATGGGAGAAAGGGAAAGGTCGCCCACGCAAAGGGACTGGACCTGAGTGAGAACTCCTAGAGTCCTCAGGACATAACAGGAGCTGAAAAGGAACTTCTGCAATAAAAGCCTTCTAGCAAAAAGTTCATATATTAAGTTTACTAAAGAAAATTCCCTGTTCAGATAAATATTACCTGATAAAAGCAAAACCAACATCACTAAAATGACTTTTGTGTGCTTTAGCAAAAATGTTATGGCATAGATTAGGTTTAAATGGCACATACGTTCTTTGAACTTTGCACAACTTGGTTCCTTTTTAATTTTTGTAAAATGTTCCTAACAATATTTGGAGTTTACTGCAAAACAAGGAGCCATTTTGAGACTTCTACTCCTATTTTCATAGTAACATTTCCATGTTATAGGAAATTATATTGGGAAGCACTATAACAATGATAGATCATATGTTACATCCTGGAGCTCTCAGATTTGATGCTATAGTGTTCTCCTTGCAAAGTAAACAAAATTCCAGGGGTTCTGCTGCCAGACTCTATAGGCAAAATTGGTTTAAGTCAACAGAGCAGTTATTTGATTTGGTATAGCACAACTGCCAATGTATCCAACATATCTTTACTGCACAGAACTAAAATTGATTTTCAAATTTTATGTATCATATTTTCCTGCTATTTTTTTCTCTCCCAGAATATATGTGAAGTTTTCTATAGTGGAAAATTCCATTGTTCCAATATTTGATGTAATCTGCAAAACAGATGAAGCAATTGAATTATAAATGCTGGGCAGCAACTTGAAATTAAAATACTTATTTACTTACTTACATGTTTCTTGGTTTCTTTGTTTTTCTTCTTTTATTATTTTTACAAATAATTTAGGGCAGCATACATATCTTCCTTCTTCCTTCTATTTTCTCCACAACAATAACCCTATGAGGTCAGTTGGACTGAGAGAAACTGACTGGCCAATAATCACCCAGCTGGCTTTCATGGCTAAGGTGGGACTTGAACTTACAGTTTTCTGCTTTCTATGCTGGCACTAGAACAAACTGGCATTCTTTCATTTGGTTCTTATTTAAATGCAGATGAGCCATGGTGGTGCAGTGGTTAGAGTGCAGTACTGCAGGCTATTTCTTCTGACTGCCAGCTGACTGCAATTTGGCAGTTTGAATCCCACCAGGCTCAAGATTGACTTAGCCTTCCATCCTTCTGAGGTGGGTAAAATGAGAACCCAGATTATTGGGGGCAAGAGGGCTGTAAAGCACTGTGAAGCAGTATATAAGCCTAAGTGCTATTGCTATTTCACATTTCTGAGCCAACTCTCATACCAGAAAATAATATGCAATGAAATTCACACTGAAATTTCACTTGTGTTGTAGGCTCCTCTGATAGGCCGAGTGCTCTGCAAGTGAAAATGGGCTCCCAGCCTCTATTGTGACAGCCTCCTGCAAGCCTCTGCCAGCAAAAATGGAGCTTGGAGGTACCACCTATGGCACTCGCAAATTCCATTTTCAGTTGCTATGGCTTCCTGCAACCCTTCGCCTGCAAAAACAGTTCAGGAGGGCTTCATGAAGCCCTCCTGAGCTCTGTTTTTGCTGACAGAGGGCACCGCAGGCCAGTCCTTTGTTATTTCCAGGGTAGCCCTGCAGGCCCGATCTAAGCATCCCATGGGCTGGATCCAGCCCATAGGCCTTGACTTTGACACCCCTGATCTAAAACAGTATCTCTGGACATCATCCTGAACCACAATAGTAGCATGTAGAAAAAAGAGTGATACTCCAAATCTAAGAGAAAAAAAGGAACATCAATGGTTCAAAATGAAACTGGACATACATTTCTATCTAAAAAAATAATTTCAATTCTTTTGTAATTGTGATTACCTTTTGAGCTTTATATATAGTAAACTAAGGCACTTAGGAAGCTCACAGCAAAACGATTATTCCCTAGACAGCATTAAATGAGGCTAAATCAGTGTCTACTTACAAGGAAAATTTACCTTTCTAGTTGATATAAACCATATTTGGAATAATATTCTTTTCATGAAGCCACAAAAATGGACTTAATATTTCTTAAGCTCCATGTTTGATTTGATGTTCTGTGTTTGCAAGTTGTTTCAATACAGTTGTCATACCTGTAGGGGTGGGTGTGGGTGGGTGTGGGTGGGTGTGGGTGGGTGTGTATGTATATATACCATATATATATATATGGTTTTGCTATATACCTAGACTTTTCCCCTTCAACCAAAAAAGAATGAACTTCTGAAAGCTAGGCACTTCAAAAGGAATTCTTTATTGAAAGGAAGTAATCCCAGTACTAGTCAAAGAAGAATCTAAGATGCTTCCAGGCATACAGTAATAGATAAAGGTAGTTAGAACTCCTCCCCTTATTTAGATGTGGATTTAGTCAAACAAAGAACAAGCCTGTTAATTCCCCCCTCCCTTTTTCTGGGAACATTTCTTAGAAGAGTTTCCCAGGGAGTATCTTCCAGAGCGGGAATTTTTATGGCCCCTTCTCCTCTTGTTATCTCTCCAAGAGGTGACAAGTTTCTAGACATTTGACTCCAATCCTTCACTTGTATATCATGTGCAAGTTATACAGATTCAATATAAGATTTAATATATTCAGGTTACATCAAAAAGGATTACTTGTACCAACTCCCCCCCTTCTTCTTCCGTTGAAGAATGGCAGATACATGGATATGACATCTAGATTAGAAACAGAAAGCTTCTTTGTTTTTCAGTATGAAAAGTGCTGGTGCAGGTGGATAAATTAAACCATCTATAGTCTTTAATGAAAGTCCAATTTTATTAGTTTAGTACCTCTTTTCATAACTATTGTATTTTATGCTGAAAAAATATGTAGCTCTCTATAATATGCAATGAACTTGCTCTCAAATAAACAGATGAGTCTAACTAAAAAGATATATGTTTATTAAGTTTAAGTTAAATGCATTTGTTGATTCTGTCATGGTCTAACTGTCCCGGTGTCAGGGCAAGATTTTGGGGCAGATGTATCTGATGTATTTTGATCATTCTAGATCATTCTAAACAAAAAACAGGACAACTTCAATGTTATGAAAAGTTATATCTGCTGACATTTCCGCTCATGTGTAGAAAGTCTAATCTATCACCTTACCAGGATAACAGAATTACTAGGAGAGTCTCCACAACCAAGTACCACAACTACATTTTGAATTTGAGTGCAATAATAGCAAGTATCTCATGGGCTGTATTTAGTCCTTAAAGTCAGAGTTTGAAAGATTCCCAGATGATACACATAGAATCAACTATTAAGCCAAGATACAAGAAAAATATCCTAAAGGCTATAGGATTTTGAACATAACCGCACAGCAAAACACGTTTCTGTGATCCATGATCTAATCTAAATATGCCAAAATTGATTTGGCCTGATTAACTTTGATGTTTTATTGTGCTATGTTTAATAATTTAGTTCTGATCACTTCATTATTCATATGTGAGACTTTGTTTTAAGAATGACAACACACATATATATACAAACATGAAACAAAAAAACTTGTAATGAATCGGATGATAAAAATTGTTGAAAATATCACATATCTGGCTCTGAATATTAAATACATGAGCTTACTTGAAGAAATGAACATTAGTTTATAATAACTTCATACATTAACAGGAATTGTGAAATCAAGTAATGGTGAATTGTTGCTTGCAAAGATGATTGTCTTGTGTGTTAACTTGTGCTTCAATCATATTGAATATCTCAGTTAGTATAGAAAGTAAAAAAAAATAGACTCCAAAGAAAACTTAGTCCAAGCCAGTTTTACAACAGTTGACTTTTATTGAGTACAACTCCCAGAATTCACAACTTATTGGACATCACAAAACCAGCAGATTAGAGAATATTTATTCAGAGAACTAGTTTCAACAATCCAGGTTCTTTGGAGCACATAAAATGGTATTTCTCCATCTCAGTAGTTTTAATTTCCACTGGCTAGGGAATTCTGGGAATTCATAGAAATTCATAGAAATTTATGTTTAAGAAGTTCACATATCTTAAAATTACTGAGGTTGAGAAACACCAAAAAGATGCAAAGATAAGATCTCTGTCTGTGTCCCCCCCATACAATTGAACATTTCATTCAATTAACTATCAGTCCAAAACAACTAAAATAGATCTGAGCATCATACATTTATCATAAACCATAAAAGCTTATTTTAAAATACCTAAGCCTAGCCTTTACCCAACTCCATAGGTTTTGCATCCAAAAGATAGTCTTAATCTAAAGTGGAACAATACACTGTGTTCATCATCCTTTGTAGACCCTCCAAAGGATTGCAGAAAGAAGCATTTTAAATATTTGTACCATGGATTAAAATTGAAATTCATATTTGGGAGAAGTTCATGACAATCCTATGGAAGGATGGGGGGGGCAGGGGGTTGGCATAAGAATTTCAGAAGAAATGCCTGAATTTTTTTTAAAGCACTATTAGAATCTTTTAGCTTGCTCAATAGCAAGAAGCAGTATTTTTTAATTTATTTAGTTTTTATCCATTCCTTCATTCAAACACTCAAGGAGACAGTAACTAAAAGAGGAAGTATAGATTGTGTTGTGATTGGAAGGATCGGTCCTGTTAAGAGTTTTGAATCTGATGACTGTTAGATCGTGGATTGACGTCAGAACCAGGAAACGTTAATCTGAAGGGCAAGCCAGTTAATTAGCACGTTGCCTTAATGGGTATAAAAGGACACAGCTGAGCTGGTGCCTTTTGCCAGAAACAAAATGACTATTTTGAATGAGGACGTTACTGCAAGGAGATCTCTGTTTGTTTGAATTTTGAAGGAGAGTCCTAACAGTTTCTGCCAGCCGTTAACTTGTTATTTTCCTTCAGTTTGATTTGATTGTGAAACGGCTGCTTTGTGTTTGTTCGTTTGAATCTCCAAGAGGAGACATAACATTATTGTTTCTGGCCTAAACAAACCATCTTTCAAGCAAGATGGATTTAAATCAACTGCAGCGTTTGGTAGAGCAGCAACAACAACAAATTAATCAGCTACTGCAAAGCAATGTGACGCTTCAGAATCAGGTAACACAATTGCTGAATTATGTTTCCAGCTTACCAAGCCCTGCTGCTGTTCCTCCTGCCCCTCCTGTGAGGAAAAGCCCAGTATCCATGCCGGAGAAATTTTCTGGGCAAACGGGCATGTTTCCGGCATTTCTGGGGCAGTGTCAATTATTTATGTCCTTGAGGCCTGAAAACTTTCCAAATGATCGGGCCAAGACAGGATTCATTCTTAGCCTTTTATCTGGGCAGGCTGCTAATTGGGCTACTCCTTTGTTAGTTCAAGATAGCCCGTTGTTGAATGATTTCCAGGGTTTTCTTCAACAAATGAGAGTGATGTTTGAGAACCCAATTAAGATACAAACTGTGGACAGACGTTTATGGGACATAAATCAGGGGAAACGTTCCCTGCAGGATTACGTTGCAGAATTTCGTTTGTTGTGTTTGGATTCCAATTGGAACGAACCGGCTCATATGGCTGCATTCCAGGAAGGCTTGTCTGATGCCATTAAAGATGAGCTGGTCCATGCAGAGAGGGCTTTAACTTTGGATGCATTGATAGTTCAGTGCTTACGAATTGAAGCTTGTTTACAGCAACGTGGACGCAAACGGCTCAGTATGGAACCATCTTCGTTTTCTCGTGCACAACCCACGCCACTGAGAGTTTTCCAACCCACGGTTAATGTTGAGGAGCCGATGGAGTTAGGCGCACTCCGCCCTCACTTAACGGTGCGAGAACGCTCGAGAAGGTTCCAGGAAGGCTTGTGTCTTTATTGTGGGGGGTCTGGGACATTTTGTTAATTCCTGCAAACGGAGAGGGACCCGCAGATCCGTACCTGAAACCACTCTTGGCTCGTCAGGAAAACAGGGTAGACCTGACCTCAAGGAAACCCTAGGTCGGACACATTTCACATCCCCACCTCAAATTGCTGAAGTAAATTCTGGCCCTCCTCGGCATTTACTTTTGGACACTCGAATTTTTCTACAGTCACAGAAGGAGGGAATTCCTGCTGTTGCGTTGGTGGACTCAGGGGCTACAACCAGCTTTATGGACCAAGCTTTTGCTACGCACTATGGGATCCCATTGGTTGCTGTACATCCACCCATTAAGGTGGAAACCGTGGATGGGCGTGAGCTCAAGTCTGGGCCCATTCGTTTCGCCACCCAGCCAGTGCGTATGATCATTGGGGATCATGAGGAGGCGATAAGTTTTTATATCACCTCGAACCTTCATCTCCCTTTGGTGCTCGGAATGTCCTGGTTGCGTTTGCACAATCCGTTGGTGGCTTGGTTGCAGAACGGTATTTCTTTTCCAAGTCTCCAATGTGTAGACCACCTGAGACAAATGGAACGAGCGACGCCTCCATTGGCTGTGGGAGACAGAGTGGGGTTGTCAACGAAACATCGTCAAGTTAATCATCAGACTTGGGGGAAGGGCCCTGCGGTGGGGGATAGTGTTGTGATTGGAAGGATCGGTCCTGTTAAGAGTTTTGAATCTGATGACTGTTAGATCGTGGATTGACGTCAGAACCAGGAAACGTTAATCTGAAGGGCAAGCCAGTTAATTAGCACGTTGCCTTAATGGGTATAAAAGGACACAGCTGAGCTGGTGCCTTTTGCCAGAAACAAAATGACTATTTTGAATGAGGACGTTACTGCAAGGAGATCTGTTTGTTTGAATTTTGAAGGAGAGTCCTAACAGTTTCTGCCAGCCGTTAACTTGTTATTTTCCTTCAGTTTGATTTGATTGTGAAACGGCTGCTTTGTGTTTGTTCGTTTGAATCTCCAAGAGGAGACATAACAGATTGTCTCAAATTATGACCGCTTAGTGACCATTCAAAACTACAATGGATCTCCCTGGGGGATACTTATGATCAAGATTCAAAGTTGCAACCAGTTGCCACTCCATAGTCACAGGATCAAATTTCAAGCATTTTTATGGCCATTTGCAGTGTCCTATAGTTATGTGACTATATTTATAGCAGTTTTGCTGAAAACCAGCATTTACTTTTGGTTTTTGGCAAAACTAGAAACCATAGCTTTGGTTAATGATTGTTTAATGATCACAATGGCTGCTTTATGACTGCCATGTTTGATTAATAACATCTACAAACACATCAGACACATGATGGACAGAGTCCATTATGATCATAAGTTGAGGACTACCTTTAATAAATTATCTCTTCAGAAACATGTCAATATTGGCCAAGGATATACTGTATGTTTTTTGACTGTAACATAAAAGAAGTATGCCTATGCCTTCATCTGGGATGTTTGACTTCTAATCTGTATCTCTTGGATTGTGAGGTATTTCCTATATATGTAATAAATAGTAAGTAGCTACACCAAAAGCTGCCTCACCGGACATGATTCTCCCAGTCTGATCTGGTTGAGAGAGGGCCTATTTGGCATCCTACTCCCATGTGAAGCAAAAAGAATATTACCAAACTATTTAAAAAGTAAACATGATAAATTCACAAATAATGTGTTAACTCAAGACTTGGTGACCTTGGAGAACTTTTTTGCCTCAAGACTTTATCATTTTAGAGGACTTTGAAAGGGAATTTAGGTAACTTTGTGAAAGGCGGATCTATCTTCAAATGCCATTTGGATGTTCAGTGTTAACACTAAATAGCTTGTGAGCAAATGTCAGTTGCAAGGGAATCCTGGCAGGAGAAAGTATGCCTCAATATCTTTGTAAGTGCCCCAGAAGTTTCTGGTTACTAAGACAAACATATTCCTGAATGGAGTTGGTCTTTACTCTTGGTCTGATCCAGTAAGGTTATTCCTATGTCATTGCATTGTAGTGCCGTCAATAACAGAAAAAAAAAGAACTTTTTTTTAAAGTTTTAAATCTGCATTTATAAAACTCTAATAATTGGTTTATCTAATTCTATCACATTGTCCATTATCTGCTTGAAAACTTTGTCCATGATTTATTTGAAAACATAATCATAGCATATATTGGGAATCACACACATCTGTGTATGCATTAAATGGTACACAAATATGGTATCTTTCTATCCTACCTGCAGATGGTTGCCTACCCTGCAGTTAGCTAATTGTTACCAATATGACATGCCCCTTAATTCCTTTTGTTCCTTACTATATAATGAGGAAAAGAAAATGACTAATGTAATGTATCACAGGCTGAGAAATGTGATGTGATTTTATTTTTAAGTGTGAAGCTGTAAATAGAAGTGCCAAAAATTAAGGCTACCAAGACAGATGCATAACAGAAGTTACTGACTGACTTTACCAGGAGAGCTTTCAGATTATTTAAGCACTGAGAGAAATACTCTTGCCTGTAGTGGATATGTCCACAAAACTGTTTTTTTATACCTTGCAAACTAGTATGATTTGATTGCTTATTGTACTCTATGACTATTATTAAGTGTTGTACCTAATGATTCTTGACTCTTGATGAATGTATCTTTTCTCATGCATACTGAGAACATTTGCACCAAGACAAATTCCTTGTATGTCCAGTCACACTTGGCCAATAAAGAATTCTGTTCTATTCTATTCTAAATGTTAAATTCATTGCAGATACAATCAGATTATTAGATCATAAGTCCCTACTGTCTCATAACATATTATAAATATTTGTTCATTTGTGTCTTCTGTTTGGTCAGATTTGTTTATTTCTATTTCAAAAGATTTGGAGTAAAGTCAAGTGAAATGAATGATATAAACAGTTCCATGGATGTGATTTTGGGGCCAGTGAAAAATGTATAGTATTCCCCAATGATTTTTAACTTCTCAGTTTAATTTACAACCCCGTGACTTCAGTAGTCTCCCACCCTAGTTTTGCCTCTGCAATTTTTCTTTAAGATCCGCCAAGTTTCTTCAGTGTTGCTGTGACAGGTTTCTCTCTGAAGATAATAATTATTGAAGTGTAATGTAATAGCAACAACATATAACAATGATTCTGTATTCAGTCCATATATATCATCTTAAGGTCTGATCCAAACTGCTATGTACTATATGTTTTCATTATTTGCCTTAGTGAATTTCCTTTTTTTTTCATCCCTGCATAACTTTTCGTGTTATTTTGGAAGAGTCTAACAAAAAACATTTTAGACAATTTTTTTTGCCTTGTTATAGTCAGATAAGATTAACCCTTTGAGATAGGCCAGGTCAGAAAACAGATTACCCCCCCCCCCCCCAAAAAAAGCCAGATACCTAGAAGATATAGGATATAGCAACAGAATTTTGATAGCCTGATATCATTTTTTCCTCCTTCCTTCTTGTACCAAAAAGAATCAAGTCAGGACAATATTTGATTTCTATCTAAGCTTCCTTGATTTCCTAGTTATGCCCATATTATATTAGCAATTGCCTCCTGTGTTTCCCAAGGTCATCTTTGTGCTCCTTTATGTGTGTGTGTGTGTGTGTGTGTGTGTTGTGATTTCTTTAAGTCAGTTTTGACTCCTGGCAATTGCCTTAACTGATTTTTGCTTTTTTCTTGGCAAGGTTTTTCAGAAGTGATTTGTCATTGCTTCCTAAGGGCTAAGAGGCTGGCCTAATCTAATGATGATTAATTTGATTAATGTATTTGTCAAGCATGTATTAAATAACATGTATAAGTATAAACATGATAATGAATACCTGAAATGAATACAAATAAAAAGGAACATTAGGACAGGGACAGTAGGCACACTGGTGCACTTATGTATGCCCCTTACAGACCTCTTAGGAATAGGGTGAGGTCAACAGTAGACAGTCTAAAGTTAAAGTTTTTGGGGTTTGGGGAAGAGTCAGGTAGTGTATTCCAGACATTGCCCACTCTGTTTCTGAAGTCATATTTCCTGCAATCAAGTTTGGTGTGGTTTATCATGAGTTTGTATCTATTGTGTGCTCTTGTATTGTTGTGGTTGAAGCTGAAGTAGTCATTGACAGGTAGGATCAGAGGTGGTGTTCAGCTGGTTTGCAGCAGATTGGGAGAACCAGTAGCGATTGTTAGATCGGGTAGATCGGTTCCAATCAGAGATGCGAGACCAGTGTACTTCAAGCTCTTTATTTCATTGTATAGACCTGTACAAGATCTTGGAGCCATGGCACCCCTTCATATAGGGATTGCTCGCGGCTCGCCGGCCAATGACAGTACTATGAATCTCCCGCAATCGGCTCGACCAATCGCAGTCGATTCTAAGTAAGCCAATCATGGTTGTTGAGTGGGCCAATCAGAATGTAGTTTGTGTAGACCTATCAGAATTTACCTTTTGGAGTATGTTAATACAGAACACCCCTCCCCTCTTGGTTCAGTCCAATGGGACGTGGTTATGTAATCACGTAGATAGGCGGTGCTCCGTACCTGCCTATTTGACCTGCACGGCTCAGTTGTAGTTTGGTCTTCGACCGGTTCAGATGGACTCTTCGTCGCTCTTGTCCTTCTCGATTGAACCGCCTGGAAGGGTGAGCCGGGCCTACTGTGGTAGCTTCCACCCGGTCTACCCGGGTTGGTTGAGCTGCCGGTTCCGTTGTTCCCGCCTCGTCTTTCCAGGCTGGTTGAACTGGCTTGGCTGCTCCTTCCAGGTGAAGCTCCTGGTTGTTCGTCTGCTGAGGGGTCGTCGTCTGTCGGTGAGTATTGCTGGTTTATTTTGGTTTGGGGGTGTTTGGTTTGTGTTTTAGAGCAGTGGTCCCCAACCTTTTTTGTACCAGGGACTGGTTTCATGTGGAAACACTATTTCAAGGACTGGTTAGGGTTTGTTTGTTTATTTATTTGTTTGTTTGTTTGTTTGTTTGTTTTTAGTTATTTTATTTTATTATTTTATTTTATTTTATATTCCACTCATTGAAAAGCTAGTTATGACTTAATTTAATTATAATCAAAGTTGGATTGGATTTAATAATCATGGTTAATGCAGGCATGATATTCCCCTCTGAAAAAAAATCGGGGCTGGCCAAAAGAGACCCCGCGCCGTGCACCAAGAAATCGCACACACAACACCAACGCTACACACCCTTCCTTTCCAGCCAGTCAGGTGTGGATCAGCTCCGGAGCTGGGCAGCTGCTTCCCTGGTGGCGGGGCCGAGGCCGCCTCCCGGGGAGCACCCGCTGCTTTCCCTCGCCAGGGCCAGGCAGTGGCGTGTTGCCCTGCACCGCATGGCTCCCGCCTGGCAGTGCGCTTCTCGGCATGAGGCGGCCGGGTTGCCCAAGGAGCCCAGCCGGCCAGGCAAGGGGAAGGCAGCGAGGGCCCTACCGGGCTGGGGCAGAAAACCCGCTTGGCAAGGGGCTGGGGAAGTTTGTGAGCGGAGGACCAAGCACGCTGGAAGGCAGAGATTCAGCCAAGCCCGTCAGACAGAGAGACAGCTGATCTGTGGCCGCCCAGCTCCCTTTTCCTGCCGCTCATCTGAGTAGCCTGTTGGTGAGGCGATCAAAGAAGAGCTTCACCAGAGCCTTGAGCAGGTCGCCGGCCGCTTCCGAAGAGGGCAAGGGCAGTTCCTTCAGCCTGGGATCGGGGTAATTGGCGGCAGTGTATCCTCCCTTCACCAGCGCCCCGCAGAACTCCTGGCATAAGCTCGGCGAATCGGGAGCCTCCTTCTTAGGGAGAGCAGCTTCTCCATGGCTACCATGTTCCCCTTTTCTCCAGCCACGCATGGCGTGGAGCCAACGTTTTTGGTCGAGGCTGAGGGACGGCAGCAAAACCAGCACCAGCACATCGGAACAAGATGGCGGCCAAGCAAAGTAGGTGGCCCGGTCCCAAATGATTCAAGGACCGGTACCGGTCCGCGGACCAGTGGTTGGGGACCCCTATTTTAGAGTTTTCTTCTCTTTGTTTATTGCTTGAGGTTCCCTCCCTCTGGTTTCTTTATTAGTGATTGTATGTGGTGTTTGTATGCTGTCTGTGTTGTCGGTGGTTGTTCTTGACCTTAGTTGGTTGGTGTGCCGCTTCCAGCTTCATCTGTCGTCCGTTTGTAGCCGGTACGACCGGGGGCCCGTTACCTGGTTTATTTTTGCTGGTACCCAGAGCGGGTCCCCTGTGAAATTCTTGGCATATACCGTGTCTCCTGGGATAAATGTTCAGTGTTTGCTTGAAGAGTCTGGGGGTTTCTCGGGGTTGTATGTGGGGTACAGTCTGTCTAGCTGGGCCCATCATTTTCTTCCCATAAGTAGTTCAGCTGGGCTTTTGTTGGTTGTTGTGTTGGGTGTTATGTGCTGTATTAATAGCATTTTGGGGGCATCTCTACTGAACTGGGGCTGAGAGGGCAGTGGAGGTGCCCATGTGCAGCAACCCCGGTACTTCCACCCACCCTGCCCTACTGGAATACCACCGCTTCGCTTTTTTCCTTTCATCTCCCGGGTCCGCTGCCACCTGCATCCTCCTTCTCCCAGGAGGGAAAGAAAGAAAGGTGCACCTGCAGCATGCTCCAGTCTCTGTTGCCTGCATCTTCCTTCTCCCGAGGGTGAAAGGAAGAAAGGAGCGGCCAAAGCATGCTCTGGCTCTGTTGCCCACATCCTCCTTGGAGGTTACCAGCGTTTCCAGCTTCCTGTGCCGGATCGGAATGCCCCATTTTCTGGGAGTCAGTGGGGCTGCAGTCAACAGAAGGCTCTCCTCTTGATCGGGGAAGGGAACTGGGCTGTGGGGTCCTGCTGCAGCTGATCGAGAAAGTGGCATTGGGCTTTTTGTGAAGGGAGGAAACATGAAACATTTTGTCCCCCAGGAGAAGCTACTGGTGACAGACTGCTCTGACCAGGAGGGCGGGATCCTGGCTGCCTCCCATAACAGCACCCGCTGCAGTAGTGCCTCTGCCGCCTTCCCAACCGTGTGTGTGTGTGTGTGTGTGAGAGAGAGAGAGAGAGAGAGAGAGAGAGAGAGAGAGAGAGAGAGAGAGGAAGTGT
>NW_020769477.1:410171-451760 GCF_900518735.1 Pseudonaja textilis | reverse complement strand
AAATAATGAGAAAGAAAGAAAGAAAGAAAGAAAGAAAGAAAGAAAGAAAGAAAGAAAGAAAGAAAGAAAGAAAAAAAGAAAGAAAGAAAGGAAAAAAGAGAAAGAAAGAAATAGAAAGGAAGGGAGAGAGAGAAAAAACTCTGTGCTATTATTTTTAATTGATAAGGAAGGGCTGGGAGGGGAGGGGCCAGGTGAGGCACCCCTTGATGTGAGTGGCATTGAGTTGGCCACACCCACCCAGTCACATGACTAAGCACATGACCACCAAGCACCAGTCACATGACCACCAAGCACCCCCCACCCAGTCACATGACGAAGCCACGCCCATCCCAATCACATGACCACCAAGCCATGCCCACCAAATAAGCCACGCTCACAGAACCAATAGTAAAAAAATTTGAATCCCACCACTGGGCAGGACATTGCAGTAGATAATTTAATGTATTACGTTTAAGTTGGACCAAAAGTGGCATAATTCTAGGTTTTCTAAGCCTAAAATTTCAATTCTCATCGCATAAGGTATTCTGTTGCGAGTAGAGGAGTAGAGGACTCTTCTCATGAAATATCTCCGGACTTTCTCGACTGTATTAATATCCAATATGCAATGCAGGTTCCAGACAGAGGAGCTGTATTCAAGAATTCGTCTAGCAAATGTTTTCTGTGCTCCAGTTAGTAGCACAATGTTACCAGAGAAAAAGCTATGCAGGATTAGGTTAACAACTCTTAATGCCTTTTTGGCTATGTAGTTACAGTGGGATCTAGCACTTAGGTCCTTGACATAGTGGGGGTCATCTTCAAGATCGTGACCATTCATCTTGTATTTTATTTTCTGATTTTCTTTTCCAATATGTAAGACAGAACATTTGTTTTTTGAGATTTGAAGTTTCTACTTGTTTGACCATTCTGACACATAATCAAGGTCTTTTTGAAGGGTAGCAGTATTGTCAGTGGTGTTGAATAGTTTTACATCATCAGCAAAAAGAACACAGTTGCTTTTAATATGATCACAAAGGTCATTTATGTAAAGTATAAAGAGAGTTGGTCCTAGAATGCTACCTTGGATGACACCTCTGTTGATATGTATGGGATTTGATAGGGCACTCCCTATTTTGACCATTTGTTGCCTGTTTGACAGGAATGCAGCTATCCAATTATGCAGGTGTCTGAAGATACATAAGATTTTAGTTTTAAAAGTAATTTGTTGTGTACTACTGAATCAAAGACTTTACAGAAGTCTATGTAAATAGTGTCTATTGCTTTGCCCTGATCGAATTGTGTAGTCCATATGTTTTTACAGTGTAGGAGTTGCAGATTACAAGATAATATTTTTCTGAAACCAAATTGTTTGTTAGAAAGTAGGTTGTTTGTCTCTAAGTGAAGGATAATAGTTTGGCTAATAATTGAGTCCATGACTTTGCAGGTGACACAACATAAAGAGGTTGATCTGTAATTTTCAACTAGGCTGGGGTCTCCCTTTTTGAAGAGGGAGATGATCATGGCTATTGACCATAGGTGGGCAAGGATTTTACTGAAGGATTTTTCAAAGATTATGCTTAGAGGTTCTGCTATGGCAATGGAAAGCTTTTTTAAGAATTAGTCCATCGGATCCAATAGATAGAGATGGTTTTAGATTTTGTAGTGCTTTTTCGATGTTATCTTCTGTAAAATTGATATGTATTAGATCATTGTAATTGTTAGACTATGAAATATTGGCATGAGCCATTGCTGTTTACAAAGACTGAGCTGAAGAATGTGTTAAAGAGGATGGCTTTGATGGTTTCATCGTTACAGTCTTTACCATCAGGTCGTTTTAGGGGTGGGATGGATCTTGAGACTTTAAGTTTGTTGTTTATAAAATTATAGAAAGCACAGGTGGAATTCGTGCATAGAAGGTTTTCCTCTTGTTTAATATGATAATTGGTGCATTCAGTCTTTATCTGATGGCATAGGTTTTTTTAAAAAAAATTTTATTTTAACAACAAAACAACAAACATAGACATACCACATACCACATAAAACATAAAAATATCATCCTTCATAAATTTACAAACAGTGCATCGATTGGTTTACCACTTTTTTTTGTGCATCCATTTCCTAGTCACTAATATAATTATATTACATAATAGCTCATATTATCAATCAATAATTGTATAACCTAATATCATCACTAAAAAAAACATTTATCTATAATTTTGTTAATTCATATTTTAACGAGATAACTATAGTTTACTTAGTTTATTTTGCAATAAATCATAAGATCATACCAAATCTATCTTGATAATATTTTAGAAAGATAATATCAAGAAGAAGAAAAAAGGAAAAAAAAATTTTTTATGCTAAATCTGAATATTCATATTATTATGTTTTATTATCTAACCATTGATAAAAAAGATCCCAAACTTCATAAAATTGTTTATCTTCTTGTTCTCTAATTTCAAATGTCAATTTACTCATTTCAGCACAATCCAATATTTTCTTAATAATTTCTTCCTCTGATGGAGTTTTCTCACTCTTCCTGTTTTTAGCAAATACAATCCTAGCCGCTGTTAATATATTTACAATCAAATACTTCAAATTTTTATTATATATATCAGGTAAGATTCCCAATAAAAAAATCTCTGGTTTCAAGTCTATATGTGTCTTTGTCATTTTTTCCAACCATATGCGAATCTTAGTCCAATATTTTCTAGCGTCCTCACAAGTCCACCACATATGGTAGTATGAGCCAGGTATCTGATGACATTTCCAGCACTTTTCAGATTTGTTCTTAAACATTCTTGCAATTCTTGTCGGGGGAAAATGCCACCTGTAAAACATCTTATACAAGTTTTCTTTATAAGCTGTTGACATTGTCATTTTATAATTTTGAGACCACAATTTTTCCCATTTCTCCAAATCAATCCTGTTAAATCTGGGAGGACGGTTCAAGAACGGAGGCAAGACTCAGATAGCAAGAAACAGCTCTTTATTTGTGACTTCAGATCTGAGCAACTAACCCCAGCCGCAGCAGCCCCTTATATAGGGCTGGCTGCGGCTAGGCAGCCAATGAAGGCGATTTGAGTTTGCTGCTCTTGGCAGGGCCAATCGCGGCAGCCCATTTACTGGCCAATTGCATCAGTCTATGGCGACCAATCACGATCGGCTTTCAGCGGGCCAATCAGATTTGCAGGCTACGAGCCTGCTAGTCCGGAACACCCCTCCCCTCTCGGTTCCGTTTAAGGGGTGGAGTAATATAGTCTCGCAGGTAGGCAGGTCTTCGCACCTGTCTGCCTGACTTACGCAATTCCACTTGTCCCTGTTCAAACCCGGGTTCAGATGGACTGCTTGCTGGATCAAACAGGAACGGTGAAACGGTGCCATGGTTAGGGCTCTCCTCTGGTGCCCCCGGGGTGATAGAGTCCTCAGCCTCACTGTTACTGCCATGGCTCCCGCGGCTCGCTGAACCTGCCTGGTTGCTGCTTCTTGGTGAAGCGTTTGACTGTCCAGTCTCAGCTGCAGCTGGTGAGTGTTGCCAACCATGGTGTGGTGATCTCGGTGTTAGCTCGGGATAAACAGGTGTTGGTTCTAATTCTGAGTTCGCTGCTTCCCCTCCCCCCCTAGTGTCAAAATTAGGGTCAGGGTTGGAAGATGTGGTTAGTCTGGAGCGCAGTTGGTCAATATGGTGTTTCCATGGCCTGCCATCAGTGGTGAGTAGACGGTAGGAGCGGGGACCCGTAACTTGAGTTACTTGGGCAGGAATCCAAAGGGGATCTCCAGAAAATTTTTTTGCGAAAACAAGGTCTCCTACCTTGAAAACACGGTGCTTGCTGCTGGAACCCAGGGGCTTTTCCGGGGTGTAGGCAGGGTGCAAACGATCTAGAGGTGATCTGAGTTTCCTGGCCATCAGGAGTTCAGCTGGGCTCTTGTTGGTCGTGCTGTTTGGTGTGATGTGTTGTAGGAGCAGCATTCTAGTGACTTTGTCGTGGATGTGGCCTTGATCCATTTTCTGTAGGGTTTTCTTTGTAAACTGAACCATTCGTTCAGCCCGGCCATTCGCCGCAGGATGAGCCGGCGACGTGAGTGCGTGTTGGATGCCCCGTTCCGCTAAATACTGTTCAAAAGCTAAGGCAGTAAATTGGGGCCCATTGTCAGAGACCAGGACATCTGGTAACCCGTGTGTGGTGAAGAGTCTGTTCAGTTTTTTAATGACCGCCTCAGTAGTGGTTGCTTTCATCTTATTGACCTCAAGCCAGTTTGAGTAGGCATCAACAGTTATTAAGAAGGTGTGGCCTCTCGTAGGTCCCGCAAAGTCAATATGAATGCGAGACCAAGGACCCCTGGGTGTTTCCCATTCTGCTGGTGGGGCTTTAGGTGGAGCTGAGTGGTTTTCCTGGCATTTGTTACAAGAGGCGACCCAGGTTTCAATTTGTTTGTCCATACCTGGCCACCAGGCGTAACTTCTTGCCAGCGCTTTCATACGCACGATGCCTGGGTGTCCATCATGTAGCATTTGCAAGACCCTTTTTTGTAACTTAGTTGGTACAACAACTCAGTCTCCCCACAAAATGCACCCCTTTTGTGAAAAAAGTCCCGTTTGTCTGTTTTTAAACAGCTTAAACATTTTCTTAGTGTCATAATCTGGCCATCCCCTCTCCACCCAGCCAAGAACTCGTGCCAAACAAGAGTCTCTTTTGGTTTCAAAGGCGATGTCTTGGGCCGTTAGTGGAGGCGATGGCATTGTCTCTATTTGCAGTACCGGGAGTGTGGGAGCTGGGTCTTCCTGTGGCTCGGGTAGCGGTGAGCGGCTCAAGGCATCTGCGTGGGGAATAGATTTCCCCGGGCGATACTTTAATTGATAGTCGTAGGCAGCGAGAAATTCTGACCATCGCGTCATTCTGGGGGAGAGAATGTGTGGAGTAGGTTTGTCGCCCGCCAGAATACCAAGTAATGGCTTATGATCCGTTATAAGAGAAAATGGTCTCCCATAAACATATTCATGAAATCGTTTAATTGCAGAAACAATAGCAAGGGCTTCCTTATCTAATTGGCTATAGTTTCTTTCTGTTTTCGATAGAGTTCGTGAAAAAAATGCAATTGGTGCTTCTGAGCCATTTGGTAGGACGTGGCTCAGGATGGCCCCCTACCCCAAATGGTGAGGCATCACACGTGACAGTCAAAGATAGTGTCTCATTATACTGAATTAGTACTGCCTTTAAGGTAAGGAGGTCTTTTACTTGCTGGAAGGCGTGTTCCTCCCGACGTCCCCAAATCCAGGATGCCCTTTTATCGAGTAGTCTATGAAGGGGCTCAGCAACAGTCGCCTTCTGGGGTAGGAAGATGTTATAAAAGTTAATAAGTCCCAGGAAGGCTTGGAGGTCGGTTTTGTTTTTGGGTCTTGGGGCGTTTTTGATAGCTGTCAATTTTTTTTCTGTGGGGTGGATTCCTTGCTTGTCAAGGAGGTAGCCAAGAAACTCCACCCTTTCTGTGCAAAGCTGGCACTTTTCCTTCTTAACCTTGAGACCAGCGTTTTTGAACCTCTGTAGGACTGTTCTGAGGCGTTTTTCTAATTGGTTTTTTGTGGGTGCTGCTATTAATACGTCATCAAAATAGGGCACGACCCCTTTTATCCCTTGTAATAGTCTCTCCATCAGGCTTTGAAAGATGCCTGGGGCTACGCTTACACCAAACTGGAGCCTGTTGCATTTGAATGCACCACGATGTGTGACTATAGTTTGGGCTTCTGCAGTCTCGGGATCACCTGGCAGCTGTTGATACGCTTGGGCCAGATCTAATTTTGCGAATATTTTGCCACCCCCAATTGAATGCAGGAGATGTTGAACAACTGGTACTGGGTAGGCGCTCTGCTGTAGCGCGTGATTGAGGGTGGCCTTGTAGTCACTGCAGATTCTTATGGACCCATCAGGCTTTATGGGGGTGACAATTGGTGTCTCCCATCGGGTGTGGTCAATAGGTTCTAACACGCCTTGCGCAATTAATTTGTCCAGTTGCTCGTCAATTTTGGATTTGAGAGCAAAGGGAACTTGGCACGGCTTTAGGCGAATGGGTGCAATGTCGGGGTGAAGATTAGATGAAATAGGGGACCCCTTGTACTTGCCTAGGCTTTCGTTGAACACTTCTCGGAAGTTGTGGATGAGAGCCACCTCCCAGTCATTGTCTTGAGTATGATGGATGCCAGCCATTCCGATTCCTAATGGCGCGAACCACTGAAGACCCAATAGACTTGGCCGGTCTCGGTCTACAATGGTGAGTGGAAGAATTGCCTTATGTCCCTTGAACGAGACCTGCACATGGCGGGTACCTGCGACTGGAATCCGGTTGCCTTGATAGTCTTTCAGTATGAGTTTCTGACTGCTGAGGTCTTGGCGTCGGATGTTGGGGATTAGCTGCTTGAGTGTTCTCCAGGATACCATGGATAGTGATGACCCAGAGTCAACTTCCATGTTGCACGGTTTGTTTTCAATCGAGACCTCTACTCGGATCTTTTTAGCGTCAAGTGATGAAGCGTGGCCGATGGTGATGGTTTGATGAGCCTCCTCTCGTCTGGGGGTGTCGTTAAACCTTTGGGGTCTGCTGTACCGGTTCCACTGGTTGCTAGGGCGGTCCCTCTGCGTGGTGGCGTTGCCATCATTTCTCTTTGGGCTGCTCCCTCTCCATCTGGGGCTGGAATTTCTCTTGTTTCTGCATACCTTCGCGATGTGTCCCCGTTTCTCGCAAAAACGGCATATGGCGTCTAAGAATCTGCATTCGGATTGGGGATGGTTTCCCCCACATCCGGCGCATTGGTAGTTGGATTTGCGACCCCGCTGGTCCCGTTGCTCACGTTCTGACCGGAGCCTTTGGACTTCCTCTTTCTCGCTGTCTGAGGATGACTCGACATCTTCGTGATGGGTGGTTGATGTGTACTTGTCTGAAGGTTTCCCAGCATCGTTGGTGGGTTGGCGGTTGGTCCCGCTGGTTCGACGCATTCGTGCTGCCGATTTACGAGTGGCTTCGGCTGCTGTGGCGTCTGCTATGGCATCTGCAAGCGAGATGTCTCCCTTGGCCATAATCTTGCTCTGGACGGTTGGGTCTCTGAGGCCAAGGACGATGCGATCTCTCATGGCTTCTTCGAGGTTGGCGAAGCCACACAAACCACCCAGGTTCCTCAGGTCTGCCACAAAATCTCCAATGCTCTCACCTTCACGTTGGTCCCTCTGGTAGAACTCATGCCTGCGAATGAGAGTTGGCACGGCTGGGGCATAATGGTTGCGCAGGATGGGAGCAAGGGTGTCCCAATCCATGGTTTTAACTTCAGCTGGCTTGGCTAAGGCTTTAGCCAACTTAAAAACGGCTGGTCCACAATGGGTTAGAAAAACGGCTCGTTTCTTGCTGGGCGTGGCATCTTTGAGGTTGTTGGACTCCAGGAACATTTGAAATCTGTCCATGTATGAGTCCCAATCTTCGCTAGCTGGATCGAATGGTGCGGGTGGTATAGCGCTGCTGGCCATGTCGCCATCGTTGCGCTCTGTCAGCCACGTGCTCCTTCGGCTAGCTCAATTCAATAGCTTCTGTTGCCTCCGCATCCCATCCTCGTCGCCAGTGTTAAATCTGGGAGGACGGTTCAAGAACGGAGGCAAGACTCAGATAGCAACAACAGCTCTTTATTTGTGACTTCAGATCTGAGCAACTAACCCCAGCCGCAGCAGCCCCTTACATAGGGCTGGCTGCGGCTAGGCAGCCAATGAAGGCGATTTGAGTTTGCCGCTCTTGGCAGGGCCAATCGCGGCAGCCCGTTTACTGGCCAATCGCATCAGTCTATGGCGACCAATCACGATCGGCTTTCAGCAGGCCAATCAGATTTGCAAGCTACGAGCCTGCTAGTCCGGAACAAATCCCATATCCAAAATTCTTCCCCCCATGGCATAGGTTTTTGTAGTGGCTTTTAAAGTTGGCAACATGGCCAGATTTGTTTTTCCACCAAAGAGATTTCCTTTTGGATTGGAGCTTTCTTATTGTTCTTATAAAAGTTTTTATTTTTATCACAACAACAAAAAACAAACATAAACCTTCTTTCTGTTCCGCAGTGTGTCACTTGAGTACATATTTCTTCGTGCACAAAATAATATTATCATACATATTTAACTTGTATATATTTATAATCATTCTTATCAATATTTTATATCACATATGTCACATATTCTTTTATCCTTAACTTTATAATCATTAACTTTCAATAATATATTTCAAGTTCATTTTCTTACTCTATCTAGCTCAACTATTTATCAGTAACAATATATTATGCTTTACTTATATAGTTCAATTCTTTACTCTTCTATCCAACCATTTATAAAATAAATTCCAAATTGTATGATAGTCTTTTTCTTCTTGTTCTCTAATCGCCATTGTCAATCTGCTCATTTCTGCACATTCCATTATTTTCTTAATTATTTCCTCTTCTGTCGGAATTTTTTCATTTTTCCAATTTTGTTCAAATACAATCCTGGCTGCTGTTAATATGTTAATAATCAAATACATTAACTCTTTGTTATAACCTTCAGGCAAAATTCCCAATAGAAATGTCTCTGGTTTTAAATCTATAGGTTGTTTTATCATCTTCCCCACCCACATGTATATTTTAGTCCAATACTTTTTAGTCTCTGTGCACGTCCACCACATGTGGTAGTATGATCCTGGTAACTTCTGACATTTCCAGCACTTCACCGACTTATCTTCCAACATCTTAGCAATTCTCATTGGAGATAGATGCCACCTATAAAACATCCTATACAAATTCTCTATATCATTGGCATAGTTAACTTATAATTTCTAGACCATAATATCTGCCATTTATCAAGATCTATTCCATAGCCAAAAAATTTTCCCCACACAATAATTGTTTCTTTTACTTGTTCATCCTCTAATTTCACTCCTAGTAAAATAACCATGTAGTTTTTAAATCACTTCTCATCAGTGCCTGTTAGGATTTTATTCAATTCAATCAATTCCTTATAAAACCCAGTCATCTTAATGTCCTTTTCATACCTTGTATGTATTTGCAAATACGAATACCAATTTATATTTACCCCTTGTAATTCAAATTCTTGCTTTGATTTGAGTTCACCTTTTCATTTAATATTTCATCATATCTAATTATGTGTTATTTTTTAAATAGCTGTGGATATATATGTAAACGCTTCTAAAGTTGATAACCAGACTGGTATTTTCAGATAATGAGAGTCTCTTATTTTTTCCCATACTGTGCCTTATTTTCTTTGTACCATAAAAATGCATGCCAACCCAATTGTAAATCATGCCCTTCTAACAGTGGTAATCTGGCATTTTTCAATACAATCTATTCCTTCATCCACATCCATATTGTTGCCTGATAATATAATTCCCAATTGGGTAATCCAAAAACCCCTCTCACTCTTGCATCCTGTAATAATTTTATCTTGATTCTTGCCTTATCTCCCTGCCAAATAAATTTCATCATTTTATTTAAGTCTTCAAAAAAATTTTTTTTCAGTCTTATTAGAATCGTTTGAAATAGATATAGTATTTTGGCAGTATGTTCATTTTTATTGTCGCTATTCTACCTATTAAAGATAGTTGTAAATTTTTCCATTTTTCTAGATCTATCGCCATCTGTTGTAATAATCTGTCATAGTTATTTTCTTTAAGAGTTCCACATCTAGCTGTCATTTGTATCCCTAAGTATTTCACTTTTTTGTAATTTGTATATTTAGTTTGTCCATTAGTCTTTTCTTTTGTTTTTCTGTCATATTTTTCACCAAAAAATTGTTTTTTCTTTATTTATTTTGAATCCTTTGTTTATTTTTAATCTTTGTTTATTTTGAATTCGCCAAACTCCTCTGTTTCTCTGATGAACTTTGAGCCTGTTTCCAATGGTTTTTCCAATATGAAAACCAAATCGTCTGCGAAGGCTTGTAATTTATACTCTTGTAATTCATTCCCTTTATTTCTCCATTTTTTCTAATATTTCTATTCAAGACTTCCAATGTCAATACAAATAATAATGGCGAAAGCGGACAGCCTTGTCTAGTTCCTTTTAGGATACTGAAGTTTTCTGTCAATTCTCCATTTATCATTACTCTTGCTGTTTGGTTATTATATATCACTTTTAATGCATTCATATACCTGTCTCCAAAACCCATCTCCTCCAATTGCATCAACATAAACTGCCAATTCAGATTGTCAAATGCTTTATGTGCATCTAAAAAGACTAAAGTCATTTGTTTCTGAGTGGGTTTCCTAATATTCCAAAGTGTTTAATATTATCCTCATATTGTTTTTTATTTGTCTCTTGGGCAGAAATCCATTTTGATCTGAATAAAATAGTTTAAATATCTTTTAGTCTTTCTGCCATTATTGAAGCAAATATTTTATAATCGGCATTTAGCAGGGATATTGATATATAATTCTTTATTTGTTGTGGGTCAGTATCTTCTTTTGGTATAAGTGTAACATATGCTTCTGTCCATGAATCACGTATTTTATTTGTTGTCAAAACTTCAATATTTACAACATTGTAGTAGAAATTGTTTCCTGAATTGCCTTATAAAATTCAGCTGGTAGCCCATCTGGGCCAGGAGCTTTTCCAGTATTTTGTCTATTTATTGCTTCTGCCAACTCCATCATTGTTATTTTTTCATTTAACATGGTTTTTACTTCCTCGGGTATTTTCGGTAGTTCTGCCTCTTGTACATATTGCTGTACTTTGTTTTCTAATATTGCCCCTTGATCATATAGTTCCTTATAAAATTTCTGTACTATTTTTTTCTTCTCTTCATTTTCATAACATAACATGCCATTTTCATCCATTAATTGTGGTATTCTCTTTGATTTTTTTCTTTCTTTAATTTGTATGCTAACCATTTCCCTGGTTTATTTGCATTTCAAAGTAGTTCTGTTTAACTCCTCTAATCTTTTGTGACAGTTCTTCTTTTTCCATTAGTCCAATTTTGTGTTTAATTATATCCATTTGATTTTTGGTATTTTTGTGTTGTGGATATTTTTGTAAATCCTTCTCCAGTTTTTTATACACTTGTTCTAAAAATTGTTGTGTTTGTCTCTTTTTAGTATTCTTTTTTTCTTGTATAAGTTATGATTACCCCTCTGGTATATGTTTTCATAGTGTCCCATACATTTTGTAATGAGGTTTCTCCTGGTTTGTTTTCTTTAAGGAAGAAAGCGAACTCTTTTTCCAGGTGTTTAATAAATTCTTTTTCTTTCAAAATCAAATTATTCAAAGTCCATCTTGATCTTTTCTTCTGTCCTTTCCATTTAATCCTTATTGGATTATGGTCAGCCCAAATGTTTGTATCAATACTTGCTTCTTGGATATTAGGTATTAAATCTGTTGACATCCAAATCATGTCTATTCTTGACCATGATAAATGTCTATTGGAGTAAATATAAATTGTCTATTTTTGCTATTCAATTCTCTCCATATATCTTTGATACTGAACTCCTCCACCATCTTAAAAAAAGATTTAGGTAATATTTTCCTGTTCTTCTTATTTGTTTTCTGTGTTTTATAGTCCAGTTCAGTATTTACAATTGCATTAAAATCTCTGAGAATGCATATCTTATAATAATCCAGTTAAATTATTTTATTATGTAAATTCTTATAAAATTGGTCTTGCTGGTTATTAGGAATATAGATTGTGATTAAAAGTACTTTTCAGTTATTGTCTACCCTGTTTCTCCAACAATACGGCCTCCCCCAAGAAGAAGTCCCAGCATGTTTATAGGCATGAAATGAAATTAAGCCCCTCCCCCCAAATTAAGGCCTATATTAAAACATGCAAAATGGGGGAGAATGGTGGTGGGGGCTTGCCATTAGGAAGTATTTTTGTTGCATACCTGGATATGGTGCTGCCTGCGTTGACCCCGATAAGAAGTGCCCCACCAGTGCCGAGGTCAACATCCAAGCCATCGCCACCCGCCCACCCAAAGATGCAAAGGGGGGAATTAAGTCACCCCTGAAAAGACAGCCTAGCCATTTTTTCAGGGCTCAAAAAAAAAGAAAGACCCGGCCTTATTATATGAGAAACCCGGCATTATTTCAACCATCAATATTCTTCCTTCTTCATCTGCATAGATTTGCCTGGCTTTAATTGTATTTCTAATATATAAGACAACTCCTCTTTTATTTTGTTGTGCCAATTATGTAAATATAGTTCCAATTCTAGAACAAGTCAACAAATGTGTGTGTTGTCTTTTAATATGTACTTCTTGTAAAAAGATTATATCCATGTTTAATTTTCCTAATTTATGAAATATCTTTTTCCTTTTAATAGCCGAATTTAATCCATTTATATTTATAGAAATCAGTTTCCTTTCCTCTTCTATTATTTATACTTTATAGTTAGGATTTATTGCTCTTGTTGTTCTCTGTTCCCTTGGTTCTGTAATTATCATTTGGCTACTTACTGCTCCGTCTTCCTGTCTCCCTTTGTTCTTTCTCCATTTCCATTGCCATTTCTGCTCATATTTTGAGTTCCTCTTCTCTTGCTCTCTCATTTTCTGTTCCTCCAAAATATTCATCATAAAATAATTCTACGCTCTCCACCGAGTCAATTCTGTGTCTTTGTTCTTGCCAAATAAATGTCAAACCTTCTGGAATCAACTATCTATAGTTAATTTATTTTTTGATTAAAATCTTTGTCAAGAATTGATGTTCTCTTCTTAAATCTCTCACTTTTCTTGGTATTTGTTTCAAGGCTATAATGTTTTTTCCTTTGTACTTCAACAGATCATCTCTTGCCTTCTGCAGTATCTCAGTTCTTATTGTTTTCTTGGTAAATCTCACATGTACTTCTCTGGGTAGTTTGTTTCTCATTGCATATCTTGTAAATACTCAATATATTTCATCCATTCCATCCATCACCTTTTCTTTAGTCATCTCCAAGGGTTCTGCTAGTATTTCTGTCATAATTTCTTTAAGGTTTTCCCCTTTTCTTCCTCAATATTTTGAAATCTTAAATAGAAATCAACTTTTTCCATTTCCCAAAATATTGAATCTTTCCCTTTCTCACTTTCAACCCTTGTCAGTCTATTATCTATTTCTCCCACTTTTTTATCTTTTTTATCACCTCTTTCTTCTATCTTCTGTATTTTTTCTTCATATATCATTAATACCTGTTGTATATGTCCTTCCATTTTCTCCATCCTTTCCTCCAGCTTCTCCATTCTATTCTCTGCATGCTTCCCTTGGTCTTGTATTACTTGTAACATTGACTTGATTTCTTGCAAAGAAGTCTGCTTTTCTTTATCTTTCTCCTGCTGCAACATTGTTGTGATAGATCATTGATCTCGATAGATCATTGATCAGCTGGGCTCAGTGACGAGGAAGTAAGAATTGATGATCCTTACTCATGTCAAATCAAATTATATTCCATTCTCAAAAACCCAAAAGAAGATAGAAACCAATCTTCAAATTCTTCTCTGCCTTAATCCACTTTTATCCAATAAAAAGGAGCAAAAAGAAGAAGAAAAAGAAAGAAAGAGAAAAAAGAAGACAAAAAATCAATGATGGAATCGATGAAATCCAATAGCAAAAAAGAAAACTGTAAATCCAGTTTAAAAAAAATAGAATAAGAGTTGTATAAAATTCAAAATGCCCAATAAGAAGACCAGAGGAAAACTTGCCCCCCAAAAATAAGGGGGGAAAACGAACTAGCAATGCAAATCCATCCACTTCTGCATAAAATAGAAAGAAAAAAAGGGAATGCCAAGAGAAAAAAAAGAGCCACAAGTCCAAAGATAGTAAACTTACTAGTTGATCAATCTATAAGGGGAAGAAGAAAAAGTAAAAGAGAAAAGGAAAAAAATATAAGGAAAAGATGGGGAAAAAACCAATCCAAAATTAATCCATATTAAAAAACTGGACCAAAAATAAAGGAAGCCAGTAAAAAGGGGAGGAGAAAAAAAATCCAAAATGTACTTCAACAAAATAGGATAATCAAACAAAACAAAGACAGCAAAAGAAAAAGGAAGGTGCCAACTATAATTTATAAAACCATTATATCTAAGTAAAGCAAAATCACAGTGTAACATTCAGTCAATCCAGGAAGCCAAAGTCAAAAGCAAATATCTTGTTCAAGGTCATAATGTTCTTTCTTTTTCATAATCTTTTTTTTAAATTTATTTTAACAACAAAACAACATAGACATACCACATAAAACATAAAAATATCATCCTTCTTCATAAATTTATAAACAGTGCATCGGTTGGTTTACCACTTTTTTGTGTGCATCCTTTTCCTAGTCACTAATATAATTATATTGCATAATAGCTCATATTATCAATCAATAATTGTATAACCTAATATCATCACTAAAAAAATCATTTATCTATAATTTTGTTAATTCATATTTAACGAGATAACTATAGTTTACTTAGTTTATTTTGCAATAAATCATAAGATCATACCAAATCTATCTTGATAATGTTTTATAAAGATAATATCAAAAAAAAGGGGAAATTTTTTTTATGCTAAATCTGAATATTCTATTATTATGTTTTATTATCTAACCATTGATAAAAAAGATCCCAAACTTCATAGAATTGTTTACCTTCTTATTCTCTAATTTCAAATGTCAATTTACTCATTTCAGCACAATCCAATATTTTCTTAATAATTTCTTCCTCTGATAGAATTTTCTCACTCTTCCAGTTTTTAGCAAATACAATCCTAGCCGCTGTTAATATATTTACAATCAAATACATCAAATTTTTATTATATATATCAGGTAAGATTCCCAATAAAAAGATCTCTGGTTTCAAGTCTATATGTGTCTTTGTCATTTTTTCCAACCATATGCGAATCTTAGTCCAATATTTTCTAGCGTCCTCACAAGTTCGCCACATATGGTAGTATGAGCCAGGTATCTGATGACATTTCCAGCACTTTTCAGATTTGTTCTTAAACAGTCTTGCAATTCTTGTCGGGGGGAAAATGCCACCTGTAAAACATCTTATACAAGTTTTCTTTATAAGCTGTTGACATTGTCATTTTATAATTTTGAGACCACAATTTTTCCCATTTCTCCAAATCAATCCCATATCCAGAATTCTTCCCCCAAACAATCATCGTTTCTTTAACTTGTTCCTCCTCTAATAAAATTTCCAACAAATAACTGTATAATTTTTTCATAATCTTATTCAACTTTAAAGGCAACACCTGTCTTCATTGCTGGCTTATTATCTTTCTCAGCTTCTCTGTCGTCAAAATAATTAGTTTCATGTGACCTCCAGATGGCAGTGTTGCTTAGCTTTCCTTATAGTTGTTCCTTAGTTACACTGTATCTCTATACTCTTAAGCAGTGAAAGTAAAAAGTACAAAGGAAAATCAAAAGAAAAAGGGAAAGTACTTTGTATATTTAAAAGTAAGAAAGATTCAATTTCTTCTTGTTTTTAAGTTCAGTCCAATCCAGTTATTTAAACAAAGAAGCTATACAGAATAATCCTTCCCCCCCAAGAAATAAAAAAAAATCCAAATAAAATTGACAGTTCCTTGCCATTTGCCGCTATTCTTAGTTTTTCTGTCTTCTCTTTCTTTAATAATTCTTTTATCTGCTGTACTCCTTTATTTATTTTTTAAAATAAAAGTTTCTCACCCAAACCAACACACTGTTTTCTTTCTTTCTTTCTTCTTCCCTTCCGAGGCTGGCACAGCTTCTTAGCTGCTCATGATAAATGGCCGCTTCCCACCGCTGCCGGACTGCAGGAGCTTTCCTGTATCTACCAGGGACTTTGCGATATCCCTGGGATTGGCAGGATGTGCTCCTTTCACTCACCATCTCACCAGGATGGTTCAGGTCCCTGGGACCGTCTAGCTGCGGGGTATCAGCAGCTTTCTCAGAGCCCCAAGAAAACCGTCTTTCTGCTGCCATTCAAGCCCCGCCCTCCGGAGCTTCCTTATTGTTATGGATAATTTGTTTTTTCTGGTTTGAGGGGTTATTTTGGGGGTATGTATAGTTTGATGACTCTTTTGACTTCAAGTAAAAAAATATTGTAATGGTTTTTGGCAGTATTGCATCCAGTGAATAGAATTTACCAATCAAGAGGTAAGAAGTTAGTGTCTATGAAATCATAGTTGGCTTTCTTAAAGTTATAGTTAGGGAGCCTGTCATTATGATGATTTTTATGAGGATGTATGTTGAGACAAAAGTCAATCATGTTGTGGTCACTGTTAGAAAAGCGTTTTTTTTATTTGTAGTCCATCAATTGAGTTCAAACTGTTGCAGAATATGAGATCGAGACAGTTGTTAAGTCTAGTGTTGTTGGTTACTAACTAGTCCCAGATTAGTTACAGCATTGTACAAGGTTTAATGTATGGGTTCAGTTGTACATTTGTTTTGGGAACAATTGATAAGAGGTAGATTGAGGTTACCAAGAAAGATAAAAGTGTGAGGGCAGGAGGATTCCCACGTTAGTAGTGAAGTTAACTGGTTCGCTTGTATAATGTCATAACCATTCGTCCATGCTAGGAATTGAAGTATTCTTCCATTTAATAATTTTACTGCTGTCAGCATATATAGTGTCAAAGTTTTAAAAAAAATTCTCCAAGTCTTTTTCCATTAGATCTAAAAAGAAAGTTTCTGGTTTCATCTTTATCTTCATTTTCAAAATTTTCTGTATTAAAATATGAATAATGCTCCTTTTTTTCTTTATCACATGTCCACCATAAGTAATAAAAAGTCCCTTCTTTATTTTTACACTTCCAGCATTCATTTGACATACCTTTATACATCTTAGATAACTTATCTGGTGTTAAATACCAATGATATATTATCTTATAGAAATTGTCTTTTAAATTATAATTTAATGTAAATTTTAAGCCTTTTGTCCACATATTTCCCATGGTTCAGGAATCACATTATATCAAAAGTTCCTTGCCCACTGAATCATGCAATGTTTTACATATTCAATTTCTAAATTCATTTTCAATAATATTTTATAAAGCTTAGTAATAATATGTTAATCATTTCCACACAGTAAGATTTCCAATTTATTTTTAACAAAATCAAATCCATAACTCTTTTTATCCAGTTTAAATCTTTGTTTCAATAGTTGGTAAGTAAACTAATGGCAAACATAGCCTTCTGATTCAAGTTCTTCTCTCAGCTTTAGTATAAGGTCACCAGTTGAAAAATAAAATTTTACCATATGTCCACCAGTCTGGCTTTGTCACCATTTTTTTTCTTTAAAAAAGTTTCCTGGGTGACGCCCAACGAGGCAGCTTCATAGAGAGCCTTGTTTATATTCATTCCAAACTCTTAATATGGCACATTTAATAAAGTTATTATTAAAATCAACTTTAGCTTTAATTTTATCATACCAGATAGCCATGCCATCCACATTCATGGCTCTCTAGTTCAAGTAACCTCTTGTTCTGGAGGTTCACCCATTCTTTTTACCAGTCAGACAGTATATATCAAAGTACAATTTCCCAAATCCCCTCTTTCCTTAGTATCTTGCAGTAGCTTATATCTAATTCTTGTTTTTTTCTCTTGTCATATAAACTTAGAAATATCCTTCTGCCATTGTTTAAATGGATTATCGGTTGCAAGTATTGGTAACGTCTGGTAACGTTAGGTATTGGTAACGTATAAAAAAAGCATATTTGGCAAAATATTCCAAGATTCTCAACTTTAAAACTCTTTTTTTTTTTGTCAATTTATCACTGTCCTGGGAAGACATATTCTTGATCAACATTGTTTTCTGTTTATTTTAAAATCTGCTAAACTTTTTTTATAGTCATTTTAAATGATAAATTACCCAGCTGTAACTCATAGATGTAAGATATTATTTTATAATAATTTGGTTTTATTGATGAGATAAACCACGGAGCATTCTGAATTGCTGAACAATCAACTCAGATCTATAATATAATACATGAAGTATTTATTCTATTTTAATACGTTTGGTCCAATTTATAAGCTAAAAAGCATATGTTGTCTTTTCACTTTGATATTCAATTCACAATATTGTCTGCAGGATTTTATACTTATTGGAGACAATTTAATCAGTGGCAAATGTAATTATTGAATACTATTCAACTTTCTTTCTTTTTTAATTTTTTTTTATTAATTTTCCATAAACAAACATATACAAACAAAACACAAAACATGAAACGTAAAACTTCTTTTTGGAAAGCGGCTTAGTCCCGGGTTACATCTTTTTGTACAGACATAAATCAAATTCATGCTCACTTTATATACCATTTCATATCTTATTTACCATTCTACATTTTCTATATAGCTTCTCCCCTCTTTTCACTTTCTTAATTCTATTTTATTTATTTCATCTCAATTTAAATCATTATACTTGTATCTTTTGTCTGTTCGATTTCAATTATCTATTATCTTTTCTCATTAACACAATATTTCTCCTGTAATCACTGATTGAAGTATGACGCCTTTATATCTTTCCCCTAAATTTAACACTTAAAATAATATATAATTTTCATTCTGATTCTGCTTAGTACATTCTAAAGCTACGTACTATATTTTAAAATAGGAAAATAATAAGTTTATAATATAATTAAAACAATAATCCATAGCAAATTAAATGCTATCATTAAATCTTAAGCATTTTACACATTCCTTTTAATATTTTATCCCATTTTATAATCATATAATGTTCCAGTTTTCTAACATTATTTCAAATACAAATACAACAATACAGTCTTATGTACTTTTGCAGAACCTCTTTTTTAATTATATTTTTACCCATTACCTCTGAATAAATCCTGTTTCTTTACATCTTGTTTCAAACCTTTGTAACTTCTCTTCCTTTTTTCCCTTCCTTTCTTCTCCAATCTAGCCTTTTTTCCCCCCCCCCCCGTCTCTTGATCTCCACCCTCTTAATCTCCACCCTCTTCTGTATTCCTCTTTTCTGTTGCTTTCTGACATTGTATTGATTTTTCACCTTATTTTTCCCTTTTTTGGTTGTTTTTTTAAGTCTTAAATTCTCCATTCTCTTTCCCCTCTTTCCCTTTTCTTCCCCAGATAAAGTTGTTTGTTCATTAAAGATGGCTTCTTCTTCATCATCCCAACCTTCTTGTTCTTGTAATTTCTGATAGGTAGAAATCGCCATTTCTAAGAAATGAAAAACAGATCCAGAAGAGCCCTTCCCTTCTTGTTCCTCTTCTTTTAGCTTTTTAAATTCCATTTTCAGTTCATCAACAAGTAATGCTATTGTGAAAAAATTTTAAACAACCCAAATGTTTTTACTCTTTCAAATAATAATTTCCAAAGGTCCCAAAGTCACCAAGCAATCCAGATAGACACAAACTGTTTCATTTAGCATTTTCTTCTTTTTATACTTTCTCTTCCTGGGGTACAGTTCAATTGCAAAGTTCCAAAGTATATCTTTTAGAAGTCTTGTTACAATTTAACTCTGATCTTATAAGTTCCAAGCAGCCTCCTCCAGCAAAATCTTAATATTAATTCTTTTCCTCTCCCTTCCCACTTATAGCAAAAAAAAATATTTTTTTTAATTCCAATGTTCAGAAATCTTTAATGTCCCCTTGGCTTTAATTTTCAAATTTAATTACCTGCTGGTGCCAAAACAGGTTTTTCCGATTTCCATCTGCTATCACCGTAAGGAAGGAGAGTGAAAAAAAACAAACTTTCCCTTTTAACTTTCATCGCCGCTTTTTCTGATCTTCGTTGGGAACAATGTATCTTTAATGAAATTAAAATTCCAGGGTATTTAAATGTTACTTGTTATCCCAGTTCAGCCAAAACCGTTCACTTTCTCAGCTTCCTCCTGCACATTCTTGTCTGGATGAAAGCTTCTTTGTGGCGGCCATTGCTGACCGCCGCTGCACCGCTTTTGGAAAAGGGAGTTAAGCCAGCTGAGGAGGGGGGGTTGCGATTCCCCCGGACTCCTGCTGGATCTCCCCTATCTTCAGTTACCTCTACGGGGTAACTATTAGCCCCCAAATCCGGCTGGATCAGGAGCACTCCAGCGGCGAGCGCAGCAGGAAGCGCGCACGATCGTGGATTCCTGCTGCTGCCGAAGCCTTGCAAACCAGAAGTCACTATTCAACTTTCTTAATTAATTTAATATGTTAGAACTGACAGTGTTTGTTTGGAGTGATCATCTTTTAAACTAAAAAAAGAACTCCAAACATTCTACGTAATACCCATCGAGTTAAAACCAATTGTAACATGAAGATTTCTAATAAACCTTTTTTTGTGGAAAGGCCAAATTTGATTAGTAGATTTTTCTCCTTTCCTAGACTGATTCTGAAATTATATTAACAACTTACATAATAAAAAAATAGTTTAAATGTTGTGGATTTTATGATTAAAGACTTTCTGAGTCTTTAGATATGCTATATATTTAGTAGCAAGAATATTAAAAACTTTTAAAATCTAGTTGAGTACTTTAGTTAGTTTAGATGCCGCAGATTCCCAGTGGTAGGTAGTTTAGATGCCACAGAATCCCAGTATTAAACATGTAGGACAACAAAAGAAAACAGATACTATGAGAGGCCCAAACATAATACTGCTTCAATGTGCTCTTCCTGCAGTTGCCCCTGAAGAGCATTTAGAAACTTCAATTAATGTAGAATGCAGCTCTATGCAGGTAATAGATAGTGCCAGATATACAGCACACTAACACCACTACTGGATTAGCTGTATTGTTTACTGGAGTACTTCCAGGTGCAAATCAAGGTGCTGCTTACATGGCTTGGGACTGGGTTACCTGAGGAAGAACCTTTTTCCAAGAATCTCTACCCATCCAGTTTAATCAGGAGACTGGGCATGATGCAAATCTCATCAGCCAAAAAGTATCAATTTGCAGGGGTTAGAAGGTGGGCCTTTTCTGCAATAATCCTTGCTCTGTGGAATAGCCTCCCCTCAGACATTAGAATGCCCCAGGGGTGGGATTCAATTTTTTTTAACAACTGGTTCTGTGGATGTGGCTTAGTTGGTGGGTGTGGCTTGGTGGTCATGTGACTGGGTGGGCATGGCCAACTCAACATCACTCATGTCAAGGGGTGCTTCTCCTCGCCTGGCCTCTCATGGGGATGTTGCAGTGGTCATAAGTGTGAAAAATGGTCATTAGTCACTTTTTTCAGTGCCATTGTAACTTTGAATGGTCACTAAATGAAGGGACCAAGATTACCTGTACAAAAATACAAAAAGATTCTTTGCTTGCAAAAAGCTGCCCTAAATATAAATCATTAGATTAAAAACACCTGCAAGCCAGAGTTACAAATCAGGCAGGGTGCCAGAACACCTTGAGGAATTAAAATAGTTAAAATGCAGTGATGACTATCACCAGCCAACTCTTGCTCATAAAGTGAAACCCCTTAGCAGAGAGGTCATTTAAACTCTCCAGAAAAAGCACACCCAGGAAAGCAATCCTTAGATGCATTTGCACCACTTAAAGATACCAACTGGTCTCACTCACCTCAGAAGATATCCTAAGGAAACCATCCAATTTAAGGAAAGATCACATTCCCTCCAGAAAGGCAGTAAAAAATCAGTGCCAAACTTGCATCCTGCCTCTTGGAAATATATCCCAAAAGAACAGTGCCAGATACCACTAAAGCAGTGAAGGAAGACCCCCCCCCCTCCCCAGATAGAAAAAGAAACCATGAGGCAGGAAAAAATTGAAACACAATACAAATAATTAAATCACAACAGTAGCTGTTGCTTGTTGAAGCTGAATAGGGAAAATTATCCCATCAATAAATATAGGATTAAACCTTCACCAAAAACAGTTTTAGACCAAAACTCAGAAAGGGTATGTAAACTCATGTTTGAATGTCAATCTTTGTAGCTAGTCAAGAAGCCTTGCTGAATGTCACTCATCTTGGTTCCCTGTCATTAAAAGTTTCTTTCTGACAGCTCTGCTTCATTATTCAATTATTTCTTCAAAGTGCTGATTGTCCAGGGAAGTATTTCCTCCCAACAGCAGTGTAAAAATCTTAAAACAACCCTTCCCCAAGCCCCAGAAGCTCCGGAGACAGGAAGTCAAGGCATACTGGCAAGAATGTAATAAGGGTGGGGAAAAAAACAAAAGGAGATTGCTTCTAACCACTGGTTCTCCAAACTTCTTAGAAAGTTAACAAGAGGTTCTATAGAACAGGTCAGAACCAAAAGTAGTATTCAGCAGGTTCTGACCAGTTCTGAAGAACCAGTAGTGGAAATTTTGTGTAGTTTGGGATACCATCTGTGACTGGCCCTGTCCCCATCTATTCTCTGTCTCCTGAGTCCCAGAGGATCGCCTGGATCTTCTTTTGTTGCCCTGCACAGGAGAATGGAGCTGGAAATCAGGTTAGGGGGTAGGGAGAAAATGGGGATTTTACAGTATTCTTCCCCTGGAGTGGGATGGGAATGGAGATTTTGTGGTATCCATCCCCTGCCACGCCCACCAAGCCACACCCACCAAGCCATGCCATGCCCACCAAGCCACCTACAGAACCGGTAATAAAAAATTTTTTTGAATCCCACCAGTGGTCAGAACCGGTAGAATCCCATCCCTGGAATGCCCCAATCCTGCTTGCCTTTCACAAGGCTTTAGAAACACCACTATATTTCAGAACTGGGACATGAAATGTGTTAAGAACCCTGTTCTTGGCTTTACTGTTAACTGGTCAAGTATCTTAGGTGCTGGATATATTTCTTCTGGATGTTTTTCATTGTTTTTTTATTGCTTTTAAAATGTCTTTTATTATTTTAACTGTTTTATACTTTTGGAATTTTAACACCATCCCCTCAAAGATGGCCCCACTCAGATGGCAGTTATAAAAATTGAATAAATAAATAAAAATAAACATATAAACAATTCAACAGACCTCAACTATCAACCCACCTCAATACCTGGGATAATAGCCAGATCTTTAATAGTATCCTGAGTGTCATCAGGGATATAGCCTCTTTGTCACCACTGAAACTATCAACAGTATAATTTTAGTCAGCAACAAAGTGGTCTTTATTAACAGCTTACCTCTGTTAGCCATAGCTGACATCTTTATGATTTTACATACATCTAACAATTGAGGAAGTAAGTTGAGCTACCACTTGAAATGTTTTAAAATGTCCTAGAGTAATAGCAGATCAGGGACATTGTGGGAAATCTTAATTGCCAGTAAGTTCCAGGCCAGCAACCCATTTAGGTTAGACAGGATTTTTTAAAGTTCCATCAGTCCTGGCCGTAGTACTAAGCCATGTACAGCTTGCATGTAATGGAAAGATATATAAATAAATGATATAGAAGAAATCTATAATTTGAAGCCAAAGTAGCTGGTAGCCCTTAAGGGATGTTGCTTAATCTAAAAAGCTACATAGGTCAAAAGTTGAATTTGAGACCTCCTGAAAATTCCAGGATTATAAACTAGAATGAGAAGTCAAAATTAAAGACTGTGATAAACCCTTTCTGAAACCTTTCAAAGAAAACTGCTACAAATAGTTGCACTCAACTCAAAAGCAACTTATTTACTTTGAAGTTGGAAACACAAAAAATAAACAGCATTTTCATTTAAAAAATAAGCAAAGCATTAAAGTAGCAATTGGCTTACAGCCTATATTGTATTGCCTACATGTTACGGAGAATGAGATAATTTTTTGAAAAATATTATATAAGCAGTTTTCCATCAGTTTCCTATATTTAAAGGAAAAATCTGGAAGATGCATGGAAATTTTTTTATGGAAAGAGAGATCCGCCACTAGTTATGCATCAGTTGTGGTGGCCTTTATCTGCATCTTAAACTGTATTAAAACAATCTTCCTTAATTTGGGAACAGATATTCTGGGAGCTGTTGTCCTAATACATCCAAAGATGATGAGTTTGGGAAATACTGTTCCATGTTATTTTTCATCCATGTCTAAGAAGAGTTAATAACTGTGTCAAGCTGGAGAATCTTCGGGTGAGAGGTGCATGTTTGCAATACTGAATTGAATTCACCCCATAAATTTAATATTTCTTATTATATCTCAGTCTTCAACTCATTGTCAACCTTTTAGACATGGCGTTCTTTTAATTAAATGTTGTTCTTTTATAAAGTAAAAGTGTTTTCATTTGCTTGTCAGTAAAGATAACAAAGTAATAATATAGCATTAGAACAGCTAAAATGAGAAATAATAAATTTGTATATTTACTAGAGCAACCTTTTCATATATCTCTCAACTGAAATTGTGACCACAAAACAGGCAATTAAAAATGTGAGAGTAAATTGATTTTTTTTAAAGCAGAGATGAAAACGTTTAGATCTACAACAGAATGGTCAAATAAAAAACCCTATGTTTACAACTCATAATTCAGATTTTAATTTTGCCTCCTTGACAGAATATACATGGTTGGCTCCAGTAGTAGTGGAGTGATAAGTTTCAATAGTGAAACTTATTAAAATCAGAACTAATATGACTTTGAATCATATTCAACCAGCTTTTTTGTTATTCAATTTCAAAATAATGAAATAACTACTGTTCAAATAGTCAAAACAAATCATTAATAATATTTCACATAGAAATTCATGTGACATGATTGAAATCCTATACATACATCCTATACATACATAATTATCCGTGGGTATTTCTCCACTGAATTTATTGTGTGTAATTTACTGCTTTGGCTTTGCTGTTTATTCAATTGGTGAAATGGACTGAGCTGCAAGATAAAAATTAATTTTAATCAATTTAAAGGCAATCTATAGCTTTCTGTCAGCAGGGCAAAGTTTGTATGTCCATTGAGGGAGTTTGTCCAGTGGGAGAATAAAAAAATAGTAGAAAACCTTCTTACCTCTTTCACTTTATAAAGAAGGGAATGCCATTAATAATCTCAGGGTCTAAGAAGTTGACATTATCATCTATACTCTGTAAGACAAGGAGGGTATGCTCTGTTTCTCCTTCCAGTATATTAGCTCTAGCCATTGCTGTTTAAAGGATACAAAGTCCAAACCCATAAAATAAGTATGAGGCTATGGCTATGGCTGGACTTCCTTTTTTGTTCGTTTTTGTTTTTAAATAATTTTATTGTTCTATTTGAATGTTACATTGAATAATTTTTCTGTGGAGTGTGAGAACATGGAGCATCACTTCATACTATTAGGAGATTAAAATAACATAGTATTTCCAAATGCAACAATTATGTTGTCCTTCTGAACATAAACATTCCTGATAATGGCTGTGTCATACAACATGCCTAGCCATGGTTTAACTATGATTTGTTAAATAAATCACTATGGATGGAGTTACAGAAGACAATAAGCCAATTCTCCCACCCAAAGGCACTATGTTATAGCAGTGATGGGATGGGATTCAAATAATTTAACAACTGGTTCTCTATCCTAATGACCACTTTAAGTATGAAAAAAAAGATGTACAAAAGGGTTTGGGTTAGGGCCTGAGTGTTAGGGCTGTGACGTGGCCTGAATATCAAGAGAACCAGGGGCGGAAGCAAGCATTATATACCTGAAGCTGAAGTCTTACTTTTCTTCTGTTTATTGTTCTTGGGGTAAAGATTGCCCATATATTTGTCATAACATTTTAAAATTAAAAAAATCAGATAGCTAAGTGGAAAAGTAACTTTTCTATGTACTTTGAAAGTTCTGCCACAACAAGTCACCTTAAAAATGTTTACCTAACCCATTTCAAATTAAAAAAAAAACTAGTAGTCTGAGTTGCAAAAAAAATCAAGAGCTTAAAACAGTATTTTAGAAAGGGAAAGGAAGGGAAGGGGGAAATGAAGGAACTGGAATTTTTACATATCCATCAAGCTTGTCTTTACAAAAAACCATTCTTCTACCTTAACTCTTTTTCCTTACTGTCTCAATTGACCAGAGAAAATACATAAACTGCTCAAGGATTTACAGAGACACTTTGGATTTCTCTTGCAAAGTTCTTTAAATGCTGGTAACTAAAAACCAGAGGAGTAACCCTCACCTGGGGCAATCGTAAACCCGGGTGGAAATTGGAACTGGATGCCCTATCGGATCAGGAAGAATAGGATGAGGAGCCACCGCCCGAGGACCAAATAAATAAATCGCCTCGTACATAAATCGCCTCGTGAGAACCTCGACATGAGGGATGCACCAGGACGACAACGCAGGAGAGTGAGGGAACCAGATAATGAGAGAACTCGAGCCGCCACCCCGGATCCAGAGGAGATTGAGCAGGCAGAGGGACAAGCCGAAGAACCAGCAGCCATACCAGGTACTCAACCCCTAAACCCCCCGGATCAGGGGATTAACCCTGGCCAACCCAGAAATGTACAACTGCAGAGGAAGATCCCGCCCTTGGGAGTAAAATTCAATGGAGACCCCCAGAAATTGGAATTTTTCCTGGCGCAAGTGCTCACCTACATGCAAGAATATGGGTGGGATTTCCCAACCCAGGGGTCCCAAGTACGGGTCATCACCCTGGCCCTTGAAGGGGCAGCAGCCAGATGGATGGTGACACTCTACAACGTCAGTGCCCCAGAATTAAGAAACCTCTATCACTTCATGACAGCCTTATGCCACCGCTTTGAGGACCCCCTCGCCGATAGAAAAGCCCCTGACCACAATTAGAGTCATAAAACAAGGCCGTCGCCCAGTAGCAGAATACACCGAGGAATTTTGTGACCTGGCCAGCCGGGTAGACTGTTCCTAGTCTGTTGGTTCAAAGATGGATTAAATAATGACCTATATGCTGCCTGCCTGGCCCGTGGGGCTCCAAACCTTTTGCACAAATGGTACATGATGGCAGAGGAGGCAGAGATAGACATGACTCGAAACCGGTACCGCACCGGCAAATCTTTGAAAAGATCCCCACCCCAGAAGAAACAGGAAGTCTTCAAACCCCAATCCACCATGACTCCAAGAACGTCTGGTTGCTTTAAGTGTTGAAAGGAGGGACACCGCACAGCCGAATGCCATTCGAATAACCCTGCCAGAAAGCTAGACCACCCATCAGGGGAGAAACCTGGAACATCCAGCCCTCAAGGAAAGGAGACTGTCCTGAGAGGCTGAGTAGATGTGGGATTCTGATCGCCCCCCAAACCTGAGAAAGATTCCCAAATGCTCTGAGGGGACCTGAGCCAGTCCAAAAGCAATCCGGAAGATGACCCACTGGTAAGCAATCCAATTGAACCAATCACCCTACCCCTGAGACTGTTTATCCCCAGCCGAAGGAAGGGGAAGGAAGTTGCAGCGTTGCTGGATTCGGGATGCACCTGATACCTAATAAACTCCTCCCTTGTAGATGAATTGGGAATCCAACTGAAAGAAATGGAAAATCCCATCACTTTCTGCCAATTAGATGGAACTATAGCAGGGGATGGGGAGCCAGCCAGGTTTACCACATAACCATTGAAAATAAGACTAGGGAACCATAGGGAGATGCTCCCATTCATTGTAGCCCCAGGAATGAAAGAGCCATTAGTCCTAGGTCTCACAAGGCTGCGGAAATGGAATCCAAAAATTGGAGGAAAGGAACCGTACAATTCCAGAGAGAGACATAATATTTGCAAAAAGCTCAGAGGAAAGGATAAAGAAAGGAACAGAGAACAGAGAGTCAGCCATGACCGGACAGTCGGCTGAACCCATTAACATCCCCAATGAAGTACCAGGATCTGACCCAAGCATTTAGCAAGGAAGCTTGTGATGAACTCCCAAAACTCATCCAGTATTTCACTGTAGCTTGCTCAAACCAGAGATCACTTCAAACCTCAGACACCCACCCCCTCACACCTCCAACTCCCATCATGGTACATTGATTTGTTATTGGATTATTCAATTGAAAATGAATTAATAAATGTTTCATTAAGAATGTGTCATTAGCAGGTAGTATTTCTTAAATTAATAGCTACACTGGATCTTTATCAATTGATACAATTCATCAATCCATCTCAGAAATAATATTAGTAATGTTTTGGTTATCCAAGTGTGTTAAGCAGCATTTAATGCTTAACTACATTGCTATTTATAGGCAATTTAATAAATTGCAAATTACATGAACAATGTAATGAGATTTCACTCCTTTTCATAATCAAATAAAAATCTGCATAATAATAGCACCATTGTACTCTATAAAAAAGAACATTCTTTTCTTCAAGACAGGTGACAACACGATGGCAATATTTTCATATTGTGGCAATTGCTTTTAAACAAAATCAAATACTTGTGCAACACAAACCAAGTAAATGACTCAATTTAAAAGCATGGATCTGAAAACAGACATAGTATTTAAAGTCTGCCATGTTTAACTGAATTTGCCTAAGAATATCTGTTCTGGCCTTAAGATCTTTAAATGCAGATAAGGGCAGACCAATGGGATTTTCAGTGGTGGCATTAAAAATGGAGTGTAATAGGAACATACAGGTGAAACTCGAAAAATTAGAATATTGTGCAAAAGTTAATTTATTTCAGTAGTGCAACTTAAAAGGTGAAACTAATTTATGAGATAGATTCATTACATGCAAAGCAAGGTAGTTCAAGCCATAATTTGTCATAATTGCGATGATTATGATTATCATGAGTACAACTCATGAAAACCCCAATCCACAATCTCAGAAAATTAGAATATTGTGAAAAGGTTCAATATTCTAGGCTCAAAGTGACCCACTCTAATCAGCTAATTAAGCCATAACACCTGCAAAGGGTTCCTGAGCCTTTAAATGGTCTCTCAGTCAGGCTCAGTAGAAATCACAATGATGGGAAAGAGTGCTGACCTGACAGTTGTGCAGAAAACCATTATTAACACCCTCCATAAGGAGGGAAAGCCTCCAAAGGTAATTGCAAAAGAAGTTGGATGTTCCCAAAGTGCTGTATCAAAGCACATTAATAGAAAGTTATGTGGAAGGTAAACGTGTGGAAGAAAAAGGTGCACAAGCAGCAGGAATGACCGCAGTCTGGAGAGGATTGTCAGGAAAAGGCTATTCAAAGGTGTTGGGGACTTTCACAAGCAAAATGTGTATGTATATGTATAAAATGTATATGTGGTACCTTGCTCAATAGTAGTAATTGTGAAAGGGGTCTTGGAATCCTAGTGGCAATCATTTAAATATGAGCCAACAGTGTGCTGCAACTGCCAAAAAAAGCCAACAGAGTTCTAGGCTACATAAACAGAGGGATAGAATCAAGATCACATGAAGTATTAATACCACTTTATAATGCCTTGATAAGGCCACACTTGGAATACTGCATCTAGTTTTGGTTGCCACAATGTAAAAAAGATGTTGAGACTCTAGAAAGAGTGCAGAGAAGAGCAACAAAGATGATTAGGGAATTAGAGTCTAAAACATATAAAGAATGGTTGCTGGAAGTGGGTACGTCTAGTTTGATGAAAAGAAGGATTGGGGTGACATGATAACAATGTTCCAATATCTCAGGGGCTGCCAGAAAGAAGAGGGAATCAAGCTATTCTTCAAAAACACCTGAGGGTAGGACAAGAAGTAATGGGTGGAAACTAATCAAGGAGATGCAACTTAGAACTAAGGAGAACTTTCCTAATAATTATAAAAAATTAATCAGTAGAACAACTTGCCTCCAGAAGTTGTAAATGTTCCAACACTGGACGTTTTTAAGAAGAGATTGGATAACCATTTGTCTGAAATGGTATAGGGTTTCCTGCCTAAGCAGCGGGTTGGACTAAAAGACCTCCAAGGTCCCTTCCAACTCTATTATTCTATTCTATATTTAATTGAAATAATTATAAATTAATGGACTAGTCTCAGTGCAATTTGTTAAAATTTCAAAAATTATATTTTGTTGCTTCAGTTGTTTTAAATAAAGTGTTAATAGTTTATCTTCTTTTTCATCAGATTACCAATATTTTAAATTTAATCCATTCAAAAAGAATTCAATTTAATCAGAATAGAAATTGCCCATCAATAACTTAACTAATTTAAAGCTTTATACTAAGCCTGTTCCATAGAGTTTCTTGCATATGCCAGTAAAGTAAGTATTTTAGGATGTGATATATTAAGAACATTTTTACAGAATTTTAGAATTTTGTCTGGTAATTTGTTTAATTTTTATTTTTTTATTTTTGTTCATTCTGATATTAAAATTTTATAATTCATTTTTTGTATACTTTTTTCCTGTACTTTCTTTTTAAAAATTGCAGTAAAGGTTATTTTTAAAAATGTTGAACCAACATACTTTTTGAATTCTGTGAAGTCAAAACATCCTTTCCAGGAATGGAGTTCTTTTGCCTTTCCTGCTCTTGTAAAGGGATATCTAAAAAAATATTGGATTTTGAGTCATCTTTCCAAGCTGCAGCTTTACAGCAAGTAGTTGAAATTCTGAATACAGTTAAATCCAGAGCACAATTTAGATGTGGGTTCTTTTCTGCACTTATTTATATAGCTGTCCATTTCACACAGTGACTCTGTTTAGTATATTGTGTGTGTATGTGCGTGTGGTACACATTATATACAGACACATACATGCATCTCCTTTTTAAGCAATTATTATAGGTACTATAATTACCAAAGTAATTATTATGTTCATATTCACAGAATCACTTGATAGAATTGCTTCCTCTTTTCCATTTTCCTAGAGTTTTCTGCCCTTTCAGATCTTTTCCAGAAGTTCCCTTTAACCAATTTATTGTTCTTTTTATAGAATTTTTTTATTTAAGTACTATATTTTTTGTTGGAAACTACTGTTTTTTCCACACAGAAGAGTAGTAGTCCTATCCCTATATACGTTCCTATTAATGTGTAAATAGTATTTTGACTGAATGTAATTATCTGTATATTATCTGTGCTATTCATAAAACTGGGCTAAATTGGTTATTTATCTCTGAAAGTAGTTAGAAAGTTAGTTTTGATAGACTTGTTGTTCCACTGATTTCAGTGAGGCTAAAGCAAAAGCAACCTATCCCAAAGGTTCTTTTTCAAAAGGCAACTGGATGTTAGCTGCTCAAGTAAAGCTGCTTTTTGCAATTGACTCAGGTGAATTTATCAGTGCCGATTGTATTCAAGTGGTACTCCAGTTGTTTTGGTATTGCACCCAAGGCAGATATTATTGTTGCTACTTCTTTTGCTTTCTTTTGGCACAATTGTTCTATTTCTGTTTGCTTGGTCTTTGTAGTTTGTTATCTTCTCTAGTTCTTTCTCTTCCATCCTGCTGTGTCCAAATATTGCCTTGTCCACTAGGCAGACAATTTTTTCTTTCTTGATAACCATTAATTCTGAGGTATTATGTGGCAGGTGGCTGTCTATTATTGTAGTAGTTGTTGTTATTGTTATTATTTAATTAAGCATGAAACTCAGTCAACTGAATATTTTAAAAATGTTTAAAAATTAAAACATAAAATAATAATAATTATTATTATTATTATTAGCCACACCATTTACATTTTTCATCCTTTTTTACATTTCTTACAATCTCATTATTATATCATCTCCCCTCTCTTTCTCTGCAATTTCCACTCTAACACAAGTTGAACACTTTGAGATTGGAGTTGCTATTGTATTGGCAATAAATTTATACTGTATTGTAAAAAGGCACCAGGATGGTATTTTCTGAGTAGTCCAGATTTCAGACCTATATTCTCACAGAACACTCAACAAAAATCCCATCAAAAATCATTATATTACTCCCAGTAATCTCTATGCCTAGGCTCATAAATAATACTAAATCAGAGTTTTAAAACTATGGCTTTTGAATAAATCAAAAGAGTCTGGTCCATATGCAAATTAAGCCTTTGTGTATGGTTTCACACATTACATACATCACAAAAAATAGCAACTGTGTTATATTATGTGTGGACCAATTTATATATTGACCTTGCTTCCTTTAAAAATGCAGATATGCTTCAACTCTTCTTGTTGCTGGATATTGCACTCCTTGGCAGGAATCACATTTTTATGCAACAGTAATTTTTCAATATGCAATTATTACTCATTAAGGCCATAAAAACACTATAATATAATACCCCTATGAGCATAAAGTATATATATCTCATAACTACAAGGTATGGGAAAGATCACATATTTTTGGCAACCAATTGAACTTCAATTGCAATCTCTGATTGGGTGATTGTTTCAATCCATACCTTTTTTTTTTTAATCATGCATATTTTATACTATCACAAACCAAATGAAACAATTCTTTCTCGATCTCCTGTCTCTTGTGAAAAATATCTTTTCTTAGCAGCATTCAGGTTTTAACTGGATGTGAAAAGCACTAAATTTGGAGAACAGTATGTTGTGTTCTGTGAAGGAGACAGTCAGAACTCTTGTAGGATATAACCAGGGGTGGGATTCTACAGGTTCGCACCTGTTCTGTCCCACCTGTATCCACAGGTGAGAATCTCAAGTTACAGAGTTCAAATACTTTATGCAAACAAAACCAGAGACAGAAGATTCAATTGCTCTGTTATCACAGTCCTTTGGCAATCCTCCTAGAATTTGTCTGGCAATTCTGTATAGTTCGTAAATCACAACACTATAGTCAGATGCACTTCTTTCCAAGGCAAAATCCACTTTGTTTCCAGCAAAGATTATGAACTCGTACGCTCCCTTATATCCTCTGAGAGAGGGCGTGTCAGTCTCATTAATTAATCCTTTGCTGGACGTCTCTTTTCTAATTGAGATTGACGTCTTAATCTTCTCCTAGTTCTGGCATCCTGCCAGCATCCAGCAGTTTCATCTCCGCTTGAAGCCTCTGACACACTTTCCTGATTAACAGTTAACACCTGAGGTGCAATCAGGGAAGTAGATTCAGGGGAGGGAGTGGACTCTGAAACCTCCAATAAATCAGGCTCATATCTCAGATCCAACTCCTCTCCCTCTATTTGACTCCCCTCTAAGTCACTTAATAATGCAGGCTCGAATCTCAGTGCCAGATCTTCCTCCTCACTCGAGCCTACATCTGCTGACTGACCTGGTTCAAACCTCGGAGGCACAACACGTACCTATTCTCTAGAACCGATTGTTAACATTCTAAGCAGTTCAGAGAACTGGTTGTTAGAAAAAATTACCGGCCTAATTCTGTAAGGAAGGAAGAAAGGAAACATTCTGGTGTTGCTTACAGAAACTGCCTCTCCGTTGACCCTTATTACATTCTTGGCAGGACTGGACTTCCTATCTCAGGAACTCCTCTGGAGTTTTTCCCCCCCTCCTTTCTGGTACTTTGCTTGTGTCGAGTGACCATTCAAAGTTACAATGGCACTGAAAAAAGTGATTTATGACCATTTTTCACACTTACGACTGTTGCAGCATCCCCACGGTCATGAGAGGCCAGGTGAGGAGTTGTGTGCCTCAATGTGAGTGATGTTGAATTGGCCACACCCAGCCAGTCACATAACCACCAAGCCACACCCACCAACTAAGCCATGCCCACAGAACTGGTTGTAAAAAATTTGAATCCCACCCCTGGATATAACATCTATGTAACGATGTTGGTCATTTGCCCAGCCTGGCTAAAGATATGCAGTATGTTATAACTTACAAAACTTTAAATAGCTTAGGAAAGTATTTTTTGATCTCAGCAAAAAAAATTTGATGTATGGGCTTCAACTCTTCAACCCTGACCAGCATACTGGCAGGGGTTGTTTAATCTCACACATCTTAAGGTTGCAAAGATAAGAAACACTGCCATAAAGGACCATTCTGCAATCAAAATAAACTTGTTCTCTGGTGAATTCATGGACACCACCATGCAATTTTCCTGGCCACAGTGCAGAAATGATTTAAAATTGCTTTCCTCTGGGATGCTTTTCAGCTTCCTGTTCTAGTATATAGCATTGGCTCTCTAGAGGGCTCCTGTCAAAGTATAAGAGGAGGTATAATTCTCTTTTGGAGGCTGCCTCTCTCTCTCTTCCTCAGGTTTTGTATTGCAATTACAACAGATCGGTCATGTGAAAAGAGAGTTGTTTCAAAGATATGCATATGTTATTGGCACTAAAAAGTACTACATTAATTGAAAAATAAACATTGAGTGGTTACATTCAAGAGTCCATTCAGGGAAGTAGAAACCTTTTCAGCACAATTTTAAAAAGAGAGAAAAAAGTATGCTTGTGTACATGGGAATGAGAGACATTAAATGGAATATGTGAATTTTCAAAAACATATCATTCTATAGTTTGCAGTGCATGGCAGCAGAACCATCTTTAGGTTTGAGTTGGCACTGCCTAGTGTGCCAAAACTTAGGAGATACCAATGCTGTTCTTTCTTCCAAAACAAAGTGTAAAGTGAAAGACGACTTGAGACCAGTTAATCTTTACTTGCTTTTAATTTTCTCTCTGGAACTGAACAACAACGGCGCCGTGGCAGCCTCTCTATAATGGCTGCTCGCGGCTCGTGGCCAATGATGGCTATTCAAGTTTCCCGCCGTCTGGCTGACCAATCAGAACGGAACATTTAAACATTCAAATATATAACACCCCTCCCTATGTGGTCCAGTCCCACCAATCAGGCCATCCCTATGTTATGTAGTCATGTAAATAGATGGGGCTCTTATGGTTTCTACTGGACCTGCACAATTCAGTCATGGTGTTGTCTTCGGACTGCTCGGATGGGTTCGCTGTTCCTCCCGTCCTCTTCAGTGGAACTTCCTGGAAGGTGGAGTCAGCCATGCCGTTCCCACCTGGCCTTTCCGGGCTGATTGAGTCAGCTCGGCTGCTCCTGCCAGGAGTGGCTTCACTCGCTTCCAACGCCCGCTCCAGTCTTCCAAAGTTTTTTACTTCTTCAGGTACGTGATTTCGATTTCCTCTCAGGGCTAATGGTGGTATTGGTTGTTGCGTTGTTGTTAGGGTTTGTTTTGTTATTTCTCGTGCTTGTGGAGGGTCTCCGCCTCCACTCTCGTTTGTGTTTGAGGGGTCTCCCCCCTCTCTGGTTTGGTTATTATTTTGGTTTAATGTTTGATTTGGTTCCTGTGTTTTTTGGGCTCTTCTCCTTCTTCCCTTTGATTGTTAGTGTTTCTTAATAGGGCCCTTGATCTGAGTTGGTCTATATGTCTCCTCCAGCTCTTTCCATCCTCTGTCTCTACCCTGTATGACCGGGATCCTGTTACTTGGATTATTTTAGCTGGTATCCATAATGGCTCTCCTGTTTTTGCATAGACCAGGTCCCCCATTTTAAATGTACGGCACTTACTGGAGGAGTCTGTTGGCTTTTCTGTGCTATATGTGGGGTGTAGTCTATCTAGACTAGATCTAAGTTTTTTTCCCATCAATAGTTCTGCTGTGCTTTTATTAGTTGTGGTGTTTGGCGTAATGTGCTGTATCATTAGCAATTTATATATTTTTTCCTGGATGTCCCCAGCTTCTAGCCTGTGTAATCTTCCTTAGTATAATGGACCATGCGTTCCGCCCGTCCATTTGTAGCCTTTTGCCCGGCGCTGTTAAAGCGTGTCTTATGCCCTGTTCAGCCAGGAACCTCTCAAATGGTAGTGCAGTGAATTGCGGTCCGTTGTCAGATACAACTAAATCTGGCAATCCATGCATTGCAAAAAGCTTTCTTAGTTGTCTAATAACAGCTTCGGTTGTGGTTGAGTGCATAATGCTTACCTCTAGCCAATTTGAGTAAGCATCTACCACTATTAAGAATGTGTGCTTTAGTTGGTCCAGCAAAATCAATGTGTATTCTAGACCATGGGCCCTAGGTGTTTCCCAGTCAAGTGCAGGCGCAGAAGGGGGTGCAGGTCTAGATTCTTGGCATCATTTGCACATTGCTACCCATTTCCCTATGTCCGTATCTATCCCTGGCCACCATACATAACTCCTAGCCAGGGACTTCATTTGGACAATACCCGGGTGACCTTCATGTAATAATTTAAGTATTTGTTCCCTCAATCTGTCCAGTATGATCACGCTATACCCCCACAGTACACATCCTTTTAAAATAGATAGTTCAGTTTGCCTATGCCGAAATGGTTTAACAGTCTCGTCACTTTCGGTCTCCAGCCACCCTTTACCTACCCAATTTAAAATCCGTGCCAGGATTCCGTCTCTCACGGTTTCCTTCGCAATGTCTGTTGCTGTTATGGGTAGGTTTGCCAGGGTCTCAATGTGCAGGGTTGATGTGGTTGGTGCTGGATCATCATCTAACTCAGGTAGTGGAGAACGGCTCAGGGCATCAGTGTGTGTTATGTTCTTTCCTGGCCGGTAGATTAATTCGTAGTTGTATGCAGCGAGGAATTCGGACCACCTCGTCATCCACGGTGACAATATGTTGGGTGTAGGTTTGTTTCCTGCAAGTATTCCTAAAAGAGGTTTATGGTCTGTGACCAGTGAAAATTTCCTGCCATAGATGTACTTGTGGAACCTTTCAACTCCTGTTATTGCGGCCAACGCTTCTCTATCCAATTGGCTTTAGTTCCGCTCCGCTTTTGATAGAGTTTTAAATAGAATCAATCGCGATCGGTGCTTCTCTTTCATCAGGTAATATGTGGCTGAGTATAGCCCTGACGCCGAACGGTGATGCATCGCAGGTTAACGTTAGTGGCAGGGTTTCGCTGTATTGGATTAGTACACAGTCAGATGTAATTAAGCCTTTGATCCCCTGGAATGCAATTTCTTCTCGTCGCCCCCAGGTCCAGGTAGCTTTCTTATCCAGCAACCTGTGTAGCAGTTCTGCTATCGTTGCCTTCTGCGGCAAAAATACATTGTAAAAATTAATAAGTCCCAAGAAGGCTTGTAAATCTGTTTTATTTCTGGGTCTGGGAGCTCCCTTGATTGCTCTGATTTTCTTTTCAGTGGGGTGGATCCCTTCTTTGTCTATAAGGTATCACAGGAATTCAACCTTACCGGTGGCTAATTGTCACTTCTCTCTTTTAACTTTAAGTCCCGCCCCTTTAAATTTTTGTAAGACCTTCCTCAGGTGGTCTTCCAGTTGTTCATGTCCTTGGCTGATACCAGCACGTCATCAAAATATGGCACTACCCCTTTAATTCCTTGCAGTAGGCGCTCCATTAGACTCTGAAATACCCCTGGGGCCATGCTAACTCCGAATTGTAGTCTTTTGCTTTTGAATGGCCCCCCTATGAGTCACTATTGTTTTTGCTTCCATGGTTTCTGAGTCAGCTGGCAACTGTTGATAAGCTTGCGCAAGGTCTAATTTCGTGAAAATTCTACTTCCCCCCAAAGAGTGTAACAGGTGCTGTACCACCAGAATTGGTTATGCGCTTTGTTGTAGCACGTGATTGACGGTGGCCTTGTAGTCTCCGCAGATGCTTACGGACCCATCTGGTTTAATAGGAGTCACAATTGAAGTTTCCCACCTTGCGTTGTCTATTGGTTCTAATACCCCCTGTGCGATAAGTTTATCTAATTGTTCATCAATTTTTGGTTTTAACGTGAAAGGAACTCATCTCGCCTTTAACCTTATTGGGGCTATCTTAGAATTAAATGAGATAGGGGACCCTTGGTACTTGCCCAGTTCTCCATTGAAGATGTCCTGGAATTCTCTCAGGTTCTCTTCCCAGTCTGTCTCGGTGACGTTGTTTATTCTGGTCACTCCGATTCCTAGCGGTTCGAACCATTCGAGTCCCAGTAGGCTGGGGCGATCCCAGTTGACTATGGTCAGTGGAAGGACTTTCATGTATTTTCTAAATTTGATCTGGAAATGTCCGGTTCCGACTACGGGAATTCTGTTTCCCTGGTAGTCTTTAAGTGTGAGTTTTTGTTTTTTTAGTTCCTTTCTTTTCATGTCAAGTATAAGGCTTTTAAGAGTGTTCCATGATACCATTGATAGATACGAGCCAGAATCCACCTCCATCTCACATGGTTGGCCTTCTATGGTGACTTGTACCAGTACCTTCTTTGCATTGACTGCACTCGAGTGTCCAATAGTTATTGTCTGGTGTGTTTCTTCTTTTCTATTGGCTTCTTTCCACCGCTTGTTTCTGCTTTCTTGGCTCTAACGGCCCCCTGTCTGCCTTTCTCTCATTCTGGGGGGGCGTATTTCCTCTTCGTCTAGGACTATAGTTATTTCTGTTTCGACATGCCCTAGCTATGTGTCCTTGCCATTCACAATGCCTGCAAATAGCATCAAAGAAACAGCATTCGGAACGTGGGTGGTCCCCTCCGCACCAGGCACAATGAAATCCAGACTTTCTTTCCCTTCGCTCCCGTCTGCCTTTCTCCAACCGAAGTAGATTTACTTCTTCTTCTTCCTCATCAGTTTCGGATAGGGATTCGATGTCTTCATGGTGTGTCGTGGTGGTGGGTTTTTGAATTTCCTCTTGCTTCTTGTTTTGAGCTTGGTTAGTGTCTTTTGGGGTTTCCTGTGTTACTTTATTCATCTGTCACATGGTGGCTGCTGATTTCTGTGCTGCTTCTGCTGCGGTGGCTTCTTCTATGGCCTCAGTCAATGTTATTTTGGGTCTGATCAGTAACCGGCTCTGTAGTATAAGGTCTCTTAATCTGAGGACCACACGATCCCTCATAGCCTCGTACATGTTTAGGAATTCGCACGCTCCTCCAATGTCTCTTAGGGCTGCAACAAAATCTCTGATGCTTTCGTCTTCCTTTTGGTTGCGCTTGTAAAATTCGTGTCTCTTGATAAGGCATGAGACAGTTGGTGTATAATGGGCTCGCAGTAACTTGTCTAAGACCGACCATGCCATTTTCTTTACATTGTGGGGTGACGCCAATGCCTTTGCCATTTTGAAGACGGTGGGTCTGCAATGGGTGAGGAAAACGGCTGTCTTCCTATTTTCGGATATTCCTTGGAGCTTGTTCCCTTCTAAAAACATGAGGAATCGGTCAATGTATGATTCCCAGTCTTCCATTGCTGGGTTGAACGGTGCGGGTGGCGAGTTGTTGCCGGCCATCTCATCTAGCTCGGTTCTTGTTGCCACATGCTCAACTGGTCTCCTTTGTCTCAGTATCCCATCCTCATCACCAGTGTTAAGTTGTGGGAAAGGTGACTCAAGACCAGTTAATCTTTAGTTGCTTTTAATTTTCTCTCTGGAACTGAACAACAACGGAGCCGCGGCAACCTCTTTTATAGCGGCTGCTCGTGGCTCTTGGCCAATGACGGGTATTCAAGTTTCCCACTGTCTGTCCGACCAATCAGAACGGAACATTTAAACATTCAAATATATAACACAAAGCCTACTGTAAAAATAAAAATCTTTTTAATTGTGGAAAGTGATGCTGCCAATCAATATGACCTAAGGGCAAAGCAGTTTGGCTATGTATTTCTAAAAGTTCAATTTTGTTAGGATCAATTTCTCTTTTCTTCTGGGTTTGGTATTATTTATTTATTTATTTATTGAATTTACATTCACCCATGGTGACTCGATACGGCCTACAGAATGTAAAACCATATTTAAAATTAAAAACAATAAAAATGAACAAAAATAATCAAAATCTGGGGAACAAATAAATTAAAAATCACCCCCAACTCCCACCTTCAGCCACAATGACAGCAGATCACATTAGCCATTTGATGGGTTCCATCCCATTCTGGGTTCCCCAGGCCTGCTGGCAGAACCAGGTCTTCAATGCCTTCTGGAAAAGAATCAGAGTGGGGTCCAGTCTAATCTCTGGGGGAATGATGTTCCTGAGAGAGGAAGCTACCTTCTTCTGGGTCCCACCAGGTGTATCTCCCTCAGGGATGAGACCCGCAGCATTCCCTGCCTCCCCGCTCTAATGGGTCAGGTAGATGTGACCAGCAAGAGATGTTTCCTCAGATAACCTGGTCCCAAGCCAGTAAGGGCTTTAAAGACAACCAGCATCCTGAATTGCACCTGGAAGCAAATCAGCAACTAATGCAGCTCCCGCAGGAGAGATAAAACATGTGCACACTGGGGTCTGCACAAAACCATGCAAGCCGCTGCATTTTGCACCAACTGGAGCTTCCGGGTGTTCTTCAAGGGCAGCCCCATGCTGCCTTTTTATTAATTAATGCTAATTTACTAATTTCAATTAATTTTACTAATTAATGCCCTTGATGCTCTTTTACTAATTGTTTTAGTATTGTATGGTACTTTTCTAATAGTTATATTAGGTTTTCAGGTATTTTATTTACTTTTACCTCCCAAAAGTATAAAAATGATTATTTTTTAAAATGGATTGGTATGCAGGTTGCAGTTTACATGTTCTTCTCTATATCATAGGTCCTCACATAAACAAAAAATATGTACCACTGAGATCTTATAAAAAGTCCATGACTCTTCATGCAATAGTATTTTTAAAAAATCATAAATCTGACATTAGCAGAAGGAATATAAACTGTTTGTGTACAGGGCTCTAAAATTGTTCTCTTAAAATGTACACAAAGAAATAATTTTTGCATGTGGTTCATTTTTATTTTTGTTCTCTTCTAAAAGGGAAATGTGAAATCCACTTGAGATAGAGATCATATCAGAGTGCGCACAGCTTTATTACATGAGACAACCCAGAAGCAGTAACAGCAAGCAGAGGTTTGTAATAAATAGTGGTTTTATCTACAAAAGAATATATACTATACATATACGTACTACAGGCAGAGGTCCAACAAGCAGCAAATTACAGCAGGGAAGAACACACAGCAAGAGAGATATGCCCTAACAGGGCCTCTTCTTAGTATACAGGCTATTAAAGGGATAACAGCCAAAAACCTTGTTGACTCATTCCTATCATTGCATCACTGCATCAGCTGGTCAGCTCTTAAATCACTACCCTGACACTCCTCCCATTTAAAGCTGAACAGTTGTCAATCCAAATCCTTTGGCTTAACATATATCCTCCCTGTTGTGGATTCCTTATCTCCACACCTAGGTAATTATTTATTTCTCCCAGGCTTTTTAATTGAAATTTCTTTTCCAGCTACCTGATAAAGGAGTAAGCCTGTGAGTGATGTTTAACAATAAAACATATGTAATCCACATATGCTAACAGCAAACATTCTGCTCCTTCATACTGTGCTGTGTATAAACATGGATCTCCTTTGTTACCTCTGAAACCTAACTTTCTGAGAATGGCATCTAGGTGGTGATTCCAGTTTCTTACTGACTGTTTTAATCCATATATGGCTTTATTTAATAATATCCAGGGGTCTCTGTTTCATAACCTGGAGCTTGAGCCATATATATTTCTTCTTCTAATTCTGCATTTAAATATGCAGTAGAAATATTGAAGTGATATATCTGCATGCAGCTGCTAAAACCAGTGCTAGGCTTATGGTCTCGCTTCTTACTGTTGGTGCAAACACTTAATCATAATGAACATTTTTCCATTGTGCAAATCCCTGCTCAACTAACCAGTTGAACCTGCAGTTCATTGTTGTGTAACACCTTCTTTTTATATACCCATTTACATCCTACTGCCTTTTGTCCTTCTGATAATCTCATGGATGTAAAAACCTGATGCACATTCATAGACTCCATTTCACTGTCCATAGCTTTCTTCCATTTTACCTGTTCTGCCCTAGGCAACAACAATAGCTCTTAGTAATTATGAGGTTCATATCAAACACTACATACTCTAACCCCACTTGCTGAAAATTGATCAGGAGGTACATCTTTATTACTTCTTTCAAATCTCCTCGGTATCATCTGTTCTTGCAATTCTGTGACTTCTCTTTTTATTTCAGGTCTATCATCTTCTATATCTACTACTTCTGATCTGCTTTCCTCTTTCTCCTTTATCGGTGTGGTAATATATTTTATTCTGCAAGTCCTTGTATAGCTTTGCATAG
>NW_020769477.1:385315-410161 GCF_900518735.1 Pseudonaja textilis | reverse complement strand
TGTGGTAATATATTTTATTCTGCAAGTCCTTGTATAGCTTTGCATAGATCTAGGGACTAAAAAATGCCCCTGGTGGGGGGGCATTTCCGCCTGCTATGGGTGTTTTTGTCCTGTTATGACCTGCAAAGCTTAGGGGACCAAATATGTCGGTGAAAGGTCATAGTATATAGCTGAGCCATTCCCATGGGAATTTCCGCAGATGTATATTCTCATCCTGTTTATTCTCATCCTATATATCCTGTGGAAATAACATCCTGTTGAGGTCACTTGTTTTCTGTATATGCATTTTGTTCTCAATAAAAGCTGGTACCTGGGTTTACTCAGGGCTGGCATTTGCTCAGACGTTTTCCCTGCGTCTCATTTCAAATGTCGGACCACCACAATCGGCTGTGTATAACTTCTCCTTCCGGAGAACTAGTGCTGTGCATTGGCATGAACACCTCAGAATTAGCATACACCCTATTCCAATTATTTTGTTCTGCAAAATTAGCAGATCATTAAATTACCACCTTTCTGGTTCCATCTGTGAATCTATAACCTTTGGGACCTGGCTCATATCCAAAAAACCTAAGTTTCCTGGCCTTTTCTGTCTTCTTATCAGCCTTTCCTGGCTTTTGTCAGCTTTTTCCTGCCCTTTTCTGTCCTTTTTGTCTTCTGGTGCCTTTGGGATTATGTACCCAGGCATAACTGTCAAATGTTCTTAGATAAGCCAATGAAGGTTTTCTTTCATATAATAGGAAATATGGAGTTTCATTTATAACAACACTCCATATTCTGTTTATTAAATAATTGGCTGTTTTCAAAGCTTACCTCCAGTACATTCTTCCTGCATCTGCAAGCAGTGAGTCTTTCATGGTTTGCATTATGCTATTCCTTCTTTCAGCTATTCCATTTTCTGCTGGCAAGTACAAATTCGTATATCTGTGCCTTATGCCTAAACTCCTCAGTCACTGATGGATTTCAAAGATCAGTCATTATGCAGGGGGCCAAAATGTCTGACTACCTAAGTAGTGTTTATTATATTTATACCATTTTACAAGACAAGGAAGAGTAACATAGATACAGCCAACCAATCCTTAAGAATAATGATGATCTTAACAAGGTGACATCATGTACAAGTCTGGGACTTTCCAGCCCAAGATAGTAGGAAGTGAGATCATGCAAAGAGGCCCCTGTATTAGACACAGCAGTTTGCTGCGTGCACCATCTACAGGATCTCTTCTGTCATTACAAGCCATCTTTGGAAGTTATCAGATATGAATTCTGTTCCCGTCTGTTTGCAGCTGGCATACTTTACAGTCATATCTGTGCTCTACAAGTCTTACCCATTGCTTGAACTGTAGTAATACCTCTGTCTTGCTTTTTAGCAGATAGCAAAGCCCATATCTAGTGTAATAAACTACTATGACTAGTGCATACCTAGCTCCTCCTAGAGAGGGTGCTATAGGGCCAATCAAATCAGTGTGAACTAACTGCAAGATTCTGTTTGTTTGCCTTGAGCTTTTCTTACACACAAGATACATCCTGGACTTTTACTCTTTACAAACAGTGCAAACTAAGTACTTCTGGCATTTCTTTATCTTAAGTCCCTCAGCTACATCTGGCATCTTCTGCAGTACTCTGAAATGTGTATGCCCCAATCTCCTGTGCAATAACTGTGTACACAATTGTCATGCGTGGGAGTGTTTGTAAGTGTTCATGCACAACTTTTCTCTTGCTTTCCTAGTATGTATAGATTATCCTGCTTAACACCTCATGCCCAAATTCTTCCACCTTTCCTTATGGTGTATTGTCCTCCAGCAAACAGTATTTCATACCCCTGACTATCTAAACTTGAAATACTTAATATTTCATGGTCTAATTCTGGTACATACAATACATTGTCTAATGTTTCCCCGATTTCAGGTATATAGATTTTACCTTCCCCTTTAATAGCAGACCATTGTCCATTAGCCAAACTGACAAATGTTTGCTTAGCTGGTCTCAAGCCATAAAATGTTTGTGGGTCATTTTCAATATGCTGTCTCACCCCACTGTCCAACAACCAAGTTTTTCTAGTATTTTCGGATGATGTTGTTGCCAGGGAAAAAGATGATGATGAAGGACTACTCCTCATGGGTTGAGTAGCCCTATACCCTTGTCTCACTGCTCCTCTGTTTCTCCTCTCAGGGCAGTGTCTCTGAAGATGCTCTGCAGAACCACATGTGAAGGAACATTTCATTGTGTAAATGGTCTCAGCTACTCTGCTATCATCTTGTAATGTTACAGTTTTTGGGCTGGGCTGAGCATTATCTCCTTCCTTTCCTTGTTGCCTCTCCAGCTATTTCTGATCTTCCTCCAGTAATTGGCCAGTCAAATACATCATGGTTAAGTCCCTCTTTTACATAGTCTCTAGGCTTGTCACAAGAATGCCCCATGAAGTATTTAACGAACTGAGCTACACATATACCTTGTGTAAACAGGTATACTTCAGTAAACATAATTCTTCTTTCCTCTAATTCTAGGAATGTCTTTCTCATGGACTGCAAATGTGTAGACATGCTCTCTCCTGGTTTCAGTTGTGCCTTATACAGTCTCCTTGTCAGCAACACTTTACTGCCATGGTCTCTCTTAACATACACACTGCGTAAAGCCTCCCATTACTCTTTCACAGACTGGAAGCCTCTCATGTGTATTAACTGGCTGTTCTCCAAAACCAGAATTATGCTGGCTAATGCCTTTTCATTCCTTCTCTGGTTTCCATCATCTAAAACTGCTGATGGATCAGTAACTGTTATCCACAACTCCTCCCTTTGCAGGTATATTCCCAATTTTACACACCAGGAGAGGTAGTTTGCCTCATTTAGCTGAGACACCATGAAACCTCTTCCCATTATGCTGATGGAATCCATGTTGCCTGTTTCTGTTACAATTGTCAACCACTAACAAACCACAATGCACAACCCCTCTGCCTCTGGAGCAAGTTCTCGCTGAGTTTCTCTTCTCTCTAGTCTCTCTGGTCACTCTGGGCTTCCCCCTGGTCTGGACCCATAACCTGTCAGAGTACACACAGCTTTATTACATGAGACAACCTAGGAGTAATAACAGCAAACAGAAGTTTACAATAAATAGTGGTTTTATCTACAAAAGAATATATACTATACATACATATACTACAGGCAGAGGTCCAACAAGCAGCAAATTACAGCAAGAAAGAACACACAGCAAGAGAGAGGTACCCTAACAGGGCTTCTTCCTAGTTTACAGGCTATTAAAGGGATAACAGCCAAAAACCTTGCTGACTCATTCCCATCATTGCATCACTGCATCAACTGATCAGCTCTTAAATCACTACCGTGACAGATCATATTCAACTTTATCCCTGATCTGCCTATATGAAATGCAGATTTACTGTTTGCATTCAAATCTAGCTGGATAAGCACTCTACTAAAAGGATTGTTTAGTTATAGGTGATTTTAGGGAAGAAGATTGCTCTAAGAAAAAGCTAGAGTACTGTTCCGGACTAGCTGGCTCGAAAGCCTGCAACTCTGATTGGCCTGCGAATAGCCGATCGTGATTGGTCGCCATAGACTGATGCGATTGGCCAGTAAACGGGCTGCCGCGATTGGCCCTGCCAAGAGCGGCAAACTCAAACCGCCTTCATTGGCTGCCTAGCCGCAGCCAGCCCTATATAAGGGGCTACTGCGGCTGGGATAGTTCGCTCAGATCTGAAGTCACTAATAAAGAGCTGTTGTTGTTATGTGAGTCTTGCCTCTGTTCTTGAACCATCCTCCCAGATCGAACACTGGTGACGAGGATGGAATGCGGAGGCAACGAAGTCTACTGATTTGAACTAACTGAAGGAGCACGTGGCTGACAGAGCGCAACGATGGCGACATGGCCAGCAGTGCTATACCACCCGCCCCATTTGATCCAGTTAGCGAGGACTGGGACTCATATATGGACAGATTTCAAATGTTCCTAGAGTCCAACAACCTCAAACATGCCATGCCCAGCAAGAAATGAGCCGTTTTTCTAACCCATTGTGGGCCAGCCGTTTTTAAGATGGCTAAAGCCTTAGCGAAGCCATCTGAAGTTAAAACCATGGATTGGGACACCCTTGCTCCCATCCTGCGCAACTATTACGCCCCAGCAGTACCAACTCTCATTTGCAGACACGAGTTCTATCAGAGGGACCAGTGTGAAGGTGAGAGCGTTGGGGACTTCATGGCAGACCTGAGGAACCTGGGCGGTTTATGTGGCTTCGCCAATCTCGAAGAAGCCATGAGAGACCGAATCGTCCTTGGCCTTAGAGATCCAACTGTCCAGAGCAAGATCATGGCCAAGGGAGACATCTCGCTTGCAGATGCCATAGCAGACGCCACCACAGCTGAAGCCACTCGTAAATCAGCAGCACGAATGCGCTGAACCAGCGGAACCAACTGTCAACCCACCAATGATGCTGGGAAACCTTCAGATAAGTACACATCAACCACCCATCATGAAGATGTCGAGTCATCCTCAGACAGAGAGGAGGAAGAAGTCCACAGACTCCAGTCAGAATGTGAGCAACGGGACCAGCGGGGTCGTAAATCCAACTACCAATGCGCCAGATGTGGGGGAAACCATCCTCGATCCGAATGCAGATTTTTAGACGCCATGTGTCGCTTTTGCGAGAAACGAGGGCATATTGTGAAGGTATGCAGAAACAAGAGAAATTCCAGCCCCAGATGGAGAGGGAGCAGCCCAAAGAGGAATGATGGCAACTCCATCACACAGAGGGACCGCCCTAGCAACCAGTGGAACCAGTACAGCAGACCCCGAAGGTTTAACGGCACACCCAGACGAGAGGAGGCTCATCAAACCATCACCATCACCCAAACTTCATCACTTGACGCTAAAAAAATTCCATGTAAAGGTCACCATTGAAAATAAACCGTGCATCATGGAAGTTGACTCTGGGTCATCACTATCCATGGTATCCTGGAAAACACTCAAGCAGCTGATTCCCAACATCCGATGCCAAGACCTCAGCAGTCAGAGACTCATACTGAAAGATTATCAAGGCAACCGGATTCCAGTCGCAGGTACCCACCATTTCCAGGTCTCTTTCAAGGGACATAATGCAATTCTACCACTCACCATCGTAAACAGAGACCGGCTAAGTCTATTGGGCCTTCAGTGGTTCGTGCCATTAGGAATCGGAATGGCTGGCATCCATCATACTGAAGACAATGACTGGGTGGCAGCCCTCGTCCACGACTTCCAAGAAGTGTTCAACGAAAGCCTAGGCAAGTACAAGGGGTCCCCTATTTTGTTTAATCTTCGCCCTGACATTGCACCCATTCGCCTAAAGCCGCGCCGAGTTCCCTTTGCTCTCAAATCCAAAATTGATGAGCAACTGGACAAATTAATTGCACAAGGCGTGTTAGAACCCATTGACCATGCCCGATGGGAGACACCAATTGTCACCTCCATAAAGCCTGATGGGTCCTTAAGAATCTGTGGTGACTACAAGGCCACCCTCAATCACGCGCTACAGCAGAGCCCCTATCCAGTACCAGTCGTTCAACATCTCCTGCATTCACTTGGGGGTGGCAAAATATTCGCAAAATTAGATCTGGCCCAAGCGTATCAACAGCTGCCAGTTGATCCCAAGACTGCAGAAGCCCAAACTATAGTCACACATCGTGGTGTATTCAAATGCAACAGGCTCCAGTTTGGTGTAAGCGTAGCCCCAGGCATCTTTCAAAGCCTGATGGAGAGACTATTACAAGGTATAAAAGGGGTCGTGCCCTATTTTGATGACGTATTAATAGCAGCCCCAACAAAAAGTCAATTAGAGAAATGCCTCAGAACAGTCCTACAAAGGTTCAAAGATGCTGGCCTCAGGGTTAAGAAGGAAAAGTGCCAGCTTTGCACAGAAAGGGTGGAGTTTCTGGGCTACCTCCTTGACAAGCAAGGAATCCACCCTACAGAAAAGAAATTGGCAGCTATCAAAAATGCCCCAAGACCCAAAAACAAAACTGACCTCCAAGCCTTCCTGGGACTTATTAACTTTTATAACATCTTCCTACCCCAGAAGGCGACTGTTGCTGAGCCCCTTCATAGACTACTCAATAAAAGGGCATCCTGGATTTGGAGACGTCGGGAGGAACACGCCTTCCAGCAAGTAAAAGACCTCCTTACCTCTGATGCAGTGCTAATTCAATATAACGAGACACTCCCCTTGACTGTTACATGTGATGCCTCACCATTTGGGGTGGGGGCCATCCTGAGCCATGTCCTACCAAAAGGCTCAGAGGCACCAATTGCATTTTTTTCAAGAACTCTATCAAAAAAAAGAAAGAAACTATAGCCATTTAGATAAGGAAGCCCTTGCTATTGTCTCTGCAATTAAAAGGTTTCATGAATATGTTTATGGGAGACCATTTTCTATTATCACGGATCATAAGCCATTACTTGGCATTCTGGCGGGCGACAAACCTACCCCACACATTCTCTCCCCCAGAATGACGCGATGGTCAGAATTTCTAGCTGCCTATGACTATCAATTAAAGTATCGCCCGGGGAAATCTATTCCTCACGCAGATGCCTTGAGCCACTCACCACTACCCGAGCCACAGGAAGACCCAGCTCCCACGCTCCCAGTATTACAAATCGAGACAATTCCCTCACCTCCACTAACGGCCCAGGACATCGCCTTTGAAACCAAAAGAGACTCTTGTTTGGCACGAGTTCTTGGCTGGGTGGAGAGGGGATGGCCAGACTACGACCTTAAGGAAACATTTAAGCCATTTAAAAACAGACAAACAGAGCTTTTCTCACAAAGAGGGTGCATTTTATGGGGAGTCCGAGTTGTTATACCAACTAAGCTACAAAAAAAAAGTCCTGCAAATGCTACACGATGGACACCCGGGCATTGTGCGTATGAAAGCGCTGGCAAGAAGTTACGCCTGGTGGCCAGGTATGGACAAACAAATCGAAACCTGGGCCGCCTCTTGTAACAGATGCCAGGAAAACCACTCAGCCCCACCAAAAGCTCCACCAGCAGAATGGGAAACACCCAGGGGTCCCTGGTCTCGCATTCATATTGACTTTGCGGGACCTACTAGAGGCCACACTTTCCTAATAACTGTAGATGCGTATTCTAACTGGCTTGAGGTCAATAAAATGAAAGCAACCACTACTGAGGCAGTCATCAAAACACTGAACAGACTCTTTGCCACACACGGCCTACCTGATGTCCTGGTCTCTGACAAGGGCCCCAATTTACTGCCTTAGCCTTTGAACAATATTTAGCGGAACGGGGCATCCGACACGCACTCACATCGCCGGCTCATCCAGCGGCGAATGGTAGAGCTGAATGAATGGTTCAGTTCACAAAGAAAACCCTGCAGAAAATGGAACAAGGCAACATCCACAACAAAGTCACTAGAATGCTGCTCCTTCAACACATCACACCAAACAGCACGACCAACAAAAGCCCAGCTGAACTCCTGATGGCCAGGAAACTCAGATCGCCTCTAGATCGTTTGCACCCTGCCTACACCCCGGAAAAGCCCCTGGGTTCCAGCAGCAAGCACCGTGCCTTTAAGGTAGGAGACCTGGTATTTGCAAAAAAAAATTTCTAGGGATCCCCTCTGGATTCCTGCTCAAGTAACTCAAGTTATGGGGCCCCGCTCCTACTGTCTACTCACCACTGATGGCAGAGCGTGGAAACGCCATATTGACCAGCTACAGTCCAGACTGACCACAACTTCCACCCCTGACCCTAACTTTGACACCAGGGGGGGAGGGGAAGCCGTGAGCCCAGAAATAGAACCAACACCTGTTTATTCTGAACTAACACCGAGATCACCACACCATAGCTTGCAATACTCACCAGCTGTAGTTGAACCTGGGCAGACGAACACTTCACCGAGAAGCAGCAGCCAAGCAGGTTCAGCAAGCCCGGGGAGCCATAGAAGTAGCAACGAAGCTGAGGACTCTATCACCCCGGGGGCATCAGAGGAGAGCCCTAACCATGGCACCGGTTCACCGTTCCTGCTAGATCCAGCAAACAGTCCATCTGAACCCGAATTTGAACATGGACAATTGGAATTGCGTAAGTCAGGTAGACCGGTGCGAAGACCTGCCTACCTGCGAGACTATAAATGGAACCGAGAGGGGAGGGGTGTTCCGGACTAGCAGGCTTAAAAGCCTGCAACTCTGATTGGCCTGCGAATAGCCGATCGTGATTGGTTGCCATAGGCTGATGCAATTGGCCAGTAAACGGGCTGCCGCGATTGGCCCTGCCAAGAGCGGCAAACTCAAATCGCCTTCATTGGCTGCCTAGCCGCAGCCAGCCCTATATAAGGGCCTGCTGCAGCTGGGGTTAGTTGCTCAGATCTGAAGTCACAAATAAAGAGCTGTTGTTGTTATCTGAGTCTTGCCTCCGTTCTTGAACCATCCTCCCAGATCGAACAAGTACCACTATGGACAACTGGGTTTTCCCCATGTAGATTCTTCCAGTATCTAGCAAATAAAGTTTGGAAATTTGGACAGGAAAGACTTCCTGGTCAGTAACAGGTCCAAATTATTTCTAATACTCAAAATAAAAAAGGCTACAGGATCCTTGGTGCTTTCTGAGCTTGGTTGTTTTCTTGCAGACATTTCATTACCAAACTTGGTAATATCATCAGTGCTAGAAGGTAGTAGAGTTTAGTGGACTTGCTGATTCTTTGATTAGGCTGGTGTTTAATGTTTTCTTCTTTGAGTTTATAGTTCCTTGATTGGGATATTGTTTGCTTCTTGATTGTTGGTCTATTGTTAATCTTAGTGTTTATCTCTGCTCATCTTAATAGAAAAAGCTGAAAGGGTCTTTGGAGGTCTTTTAGTCCAGCCCCCTGCTCAAGCAAGAGAATCTATACCATTTAATAATGGATAAGTGACTGTCCAATTTCTTCTTAATAAGTATTTCTAAAGTCTCAACGTCTTTTTTTAGTATGGCAACCAAAATTGGTTGCAGTATTCTAGTTGTGGTCTTACTAGGATTTTATAAAGAAGTACTAATACTTCACAGGATCTTGATTCTATGCCTCTGGATTGTATTAGCTTTTTTGACTGCTGCTGCACACTGCTGGCTTATATTCAAGTGATCATCCACTAGGACTCCAAGGTCTCTCTCACAGTTACTGTTTTTGATCCAGGTTTCACCTAATCTGCACATATTGATTTTTCTTGCCTAAATGTAAAACTTTGTTTTTATTCACATTAAAATTCATTTTGTTGGATAGGGCCCATTGTTTATCAAAATCTTTTTGGATCCTGAGCTTGTCTTCTCAGGTTTTGGCTATTCCTGCCAGCTTAGTGTCATCTGAAAATTTGATGAGTTACCCTTCTATTCCCTCTTCTAAGTCATTTATGAAGATATTGAAGAGTACTGAGCCTGAGACAGAGTCTTGTGATACCCCACTATTTTCTTCTCTCCACATTAAGGACTTCTTGTTGAGTACGGTTTGTCAGCCAACTATAAATCCATCTGGTGGTGATGTTATATATTCCAGGGGTCGCCAACCTTTTGGACTCAGGGACCACCAAACTCATAATTTTAGATCCCAGGGACCACTAACCAGTTCTGTGGGCATGGCCTAATTTGTGGGTGTGGCTTGGTGATCATGTGACTGGCTGGGCATTGCTTGTATGTAAATATTATAAATATTTATATAAATATTGATTTTTTTATAAAAAAGAGCAACTTTTACTCAAAATCGGGCAAAGCAGGCAGATTGAGTTGGTCACAGAATCACAGATTCATTCAGAGATCTGTCTATCTGCCATTAGCTAGCTCAATCTGTCACATAAAACTTGCTAGCAAGCAAACTCACAAAATTAACTCACAACATACAATGCATGTAAATATTGATTTTTTTAATTTAAAAAAGAGCATCTTTTATTCAAAATCAGGCAAAGCAGGCAGGCAGATTGAGTTGCTCACAGAATCATTCAGTGATCTATCTACCTGCCATTGGCTAGCTCAGTCTCTCAAATTTGCTTGCCGTGAGTCTGCACTGAATTTGCTTGCAAGCAAACCTTCAGTCCTAAGAGAGGTTCGGCTGTGCTGAACCAAAGATCTAAAGACTAGCTAGAAAGCAAGAAATCCCGCCATTTCCTGCTTCTAGCTAATCTAAATCTCCCGGCACAGCAGAACAGATGATGTTCGGAAAAAGGAAAAATAGCAATTTAGGAGGCAAGTTTACCCGGTAAGGAGTGAGTGGGCAGGGAGGTTCCCGTGGGCCATGTGGGCGGCGCAGCCTTGTGTTTCTGCGCAGCCTGGATTAATTGCTTTGTGGGGATTGCTCTGGGGGGGTGAGATTTCTCTGTGGCCCACCAAAATTTTCTCATGGCCCAGCAGCTGGTCTATTCCACATTTTTCTAATTTACCAAGAAGTAGAATGTGGTCTACTTTGTCAAATACCTTACTGAAATCTAAATGTACTAGATTTCACTGATCTACTAATTTAGTGACTTTATCAAAGAATGAAATAAGATTAATCTGGCATGATCTGTTTTTAACAAATCCATGCTGGCTACTAATTATAACTTTATTTGCTTTTAGTTGTTCACAGCTCTCTTTTTTATTAACTTTTCCAGTTAATCTTCCCAACTATTTATGTTTGACTGATAGATCTGTAGTTTCCTGGGTCTGTGTTTTTTCTTTCTTTCTTGAAGATGGGGACCACATCAGCCCTTTTCCAATCCTCTGGTAATTCCCCAGTGGTCCAGGATGTTTGAAAGATATGGTACAATGATTCTGAGATAACATCAATTGTTGGCAAGGAATAGTTTAGGTCTTTTTGTTTCCTTTTTGTCTTTTTGATTATCTCTTTTGTATAATATGTAGATATTTATCTATATGTGTCTATTGATGGCTGATTTGTCTGAGTGCCAGGAATTCTCGTGTTTTTGAACTGTGCTTGATATAGGATGCTCACATTTTTCCAGGATGAATTATACAGCAAGGGTCCCCAACCACCGGGCCGTGGACTGGTCCCGGTCCGTGGAACATTTCCTACTGGGCCGCTGTTTTGCTGGGCGCCACCATCTTGTTTTGACGAGAAAGTGCTTCCGGGTGAGCTTTTCTGGTTGGAAAGCGGCATTTGGGTCCTGAAGGAATCCTTGCGCCTTAGTTTCATCAAAGGTGGGGGTTCGAATGAAACTAAGGTGCGGGGATTCTTTCAGCACCCAAGGCAAGGCAAGCCGAGTGACTGTCCCAAAGCCATCCCAAAGTGAAGCCCATCGACAAAGGTACAAAGGAGGAGTTGAAGGTGGCGGGGAGAAGCGGGGGACGGCTGGCTGGCCGGTCACTTGGCTCGCCTTGCCTTGTCATGCATGCTGATGCCGGTACCGGGCCGCAGATCATTTTGTGATGCCGGTACCAGGCCATGGCACAAAAAAGGTTGGGGGCACTGTTATACAGTCTGACCATGTATTGTGAAATTAAGGAATTTTCATAGATTCAAGTATTGCACATTATGGATCTTACATCTATACATCTACAAACTGGATGTAGGATACATCTTACACAGTATAGAAAAATAAAATACTAGAAACTATTATGTTATTTTAAATTTGCTTTACATTAATTCACACATACCTTTATACCATGATTTCCCAATCAATTTTTGACTGAATATGTGAATTAACTGAAATCATTGGGTAACAATCAGTGTTGGACATCATTCAGTGGAATTTAATTCACTCAGCAGGATTTTCCTTCTTTTATGTATTTATCTATATGCTCCTCAGTCTATTTAGGTTTCTCAACCTAAAGTGGTATGTGAGATCCTACAAATTGAGAATCAATTCCCCCAGTATTCCTGTTCCAGGACTGAATGATTAATTATATCACTGTACTTAAGGTGCAATAGCTCTGTCAATCACATTCCATTTGTACTGACAGATATTTTGGAGATATGCATATCTTAGCATCTATAAATGAACTTAATCATATAGTTAATTTACAGATTAAATTAGGGCTAGGGCAAAGCAGCTCCAACACAATATTCGAGCTATACTTGGAAAAGGTTAATTTCACATTAGTTACTTGCTGCTATTTTCAAACATAGCTTTTCATTTGTGGCATGCAGGTGAAATGGTGTGAAAACATAGTTAATAAAAATAATAGTCTTGGCTATGTGTGCAGGGCTTCAGTGGCAGGCGATTGTGTGCAGTTTCTGCCTGGGCTCGCCACTGGAGCACCCGAGCCAGCTGGCTTTGGGGCTAAGCCACTTCGTAGAGGTGGTGAAAAGGGGGGAGATCGCCAGCAGGGTCAAGGGGAGCCGCATCTCTCCTCCTTAGCCAGCCAAACTCCCTTTCTCGAAGGCGGTAGGACCGGTGGTCAAAAATGGCCACCTCAAAAAAGCACTCAATCGGAAAAGAAAGTGCAGGAGGAAGATAAGAAATGAAAGTTTTGGCTGACCGGGATAAAATGCAACAACTAAGGTACCCTGGAATTTAAATTTTATAAAAGATAACATTGCTCCCAAAGAAGAGTCGGAAGCAGCGAAAGAAAGTGAAACGGTAAAGTTTTTTTTTTTTTCACTCTCCTTCCTCACATTGACAGTGATGAGAGCTGAATAAGAAATCGGAAAAATCCGCTTTGGCATTAATAGGTAAAGCTAAAAATATAATTAAATGCCAAAGGGACAATAAAGATTTCTGGACACTAAAAAAAATTTTTTTCTATAAGGAGGAAGGGAGAGGAAAAGAATAAGGGCAGGATTTGGAAGGAGGAGACTGCCTGGACTTCAAAAGAATCTAAAGTAAAATCTCAATAAGACTTCTAAAAGATACATTTTAACTGGAACTTTGGAACTAAATAGTAACCCCAGGAAGAGAAAGTGAAGAAAGAAGAAAGTGTAAAAAGAAACAGCTTGTGTGTATTTGGATTGCTTGGTGACTTTGGGATTTTTGGATATTATATTTGAATGACTAAAAACAATTGGGTGGCTGTTTTAAAAAAATCCACAATGGCATCACTTATGGATGAACTGAAAATGGAATTTAAAAAAATATAAAGAAGAGACACAAGAAGGGAAGGGCTTCTTTGGCTCCGTTTTTCAATTCTTAGAAATGGCGATCTGCATCTACGAGAAACAACAAGAAAAGACTGCGCAACTAGAAGATTGGGACAAAAAAGAAGCCATCTTTAATGAACAAGTAACTCTATTTGGGGAAGAAAGGGGAAAGGGCGGGGGGGAAGAATGGAGAATTTAAGACTTAAAAAAACAGCCAAAAAAAGGGAAAAATAATTTGAAAAGTGGATATAAAGTTGGAAAGCAACAGAAAAGGGGAATACAAAAGAGGGAAATGGAGGTGGAGAGACAGGGGGGTAAAAAGAGGAGAGAAAAGAAGATAGGGAAGAAGGAAAGGAAGAGAAGTTACAAAGGTGTGGAGCAAGATGTAAAGAAACAGGACTTATTCAGAGATAATGGGTGAAAATTTAACTGAAAAAGGGATTCTGTGAAGGTACGTAAGATTGTATTGTTATATTTGTAATAGAAATAATGTTAGAAAATTGGAAACAACGTATGATTAAAAAGTGGGATAAAATAGTCAGTGTAATTTAGTGAAACTTTTGTGAATAAAATAAATGAAATAAAATAAATGAGAGAATTGAATTAGGAAGGAACGGGAACATTATAATTACTTAAGGTTTTATAAAATATAAGTGAAGTGGGGGGGAATTAACTATGGAAAGTTTATAAGTGTTCCCATAGAAGTATGATACTTATCTGAAAAGTAATGTGTAAAACATTAAGATTTAAATTAATATTAATATTAATGATAGAATTGAATTGGTATGGATTGTTGTTTTAATTATATTATACATTTATAATTTTTTCTTTTTTTTTAATACAGTGTGTAGTTTTAGAATGTACCAAGCAGAATCCGAACGGAAGTTATGTACTATATTAAGTGTTATAATTTTAGGGGAAAGATATAAAGACGTCATACTCCAATCAGTGATCACAGGAGAAATTTTGCTCAATGAGAAAAGATAGACAGTTGAAACAGGACAAACAAAAAATATAAGTACAATGATTTGAATTGAGATGAAATAAATAAAATAAAATAAAGAAAATTAAAAGAGGGGAGAAGCTGTATAGAAAATGTAGAATAGTAATAAGATATGGAATGGAATATAAAAATGAGCATGAACTTGAATTTGTATCTGTACGAAGAGATGTAACCCGGGATTATGCTGCTTTCAAAAAAGATGTTTTATGTTTTGTTCGTTTATGTTTGTTTTTAAAAATCAATAAAATTTTCAAAAAAAAACCATAGTCTTGGATTCTGGAGTGAACTATAAATTGTTTGTATTGCGAATTCATAGGTTATATTTTCCTTCCAATGTTTTTCTTACTAATTTCACCTCGCTTTGTTTCATTTGCAATTGCAAGATTTTCTTTCATAGGCTTCCAGAATGTAATCAATACTTAGACACTGACAATGGCATAACTGCATATTTCAATAAGTAAAAAATGCTTTACATGTCATTGGAACTGCAATGCTGACTTTTCTTCAAAGAAATTAGGCCCACTGAATATAGTAGAATACATAGCTTTGCACTGTCAGTACTAAAAAAATGTTTATTGGGACTGTATTTTTATTTTCACGTTACTAAAGTTAGTAGACAATCCAAATGTATAACTATCAGGAAAACTTTTGATGCTATAATTCAGATTGCCTTTTAAGAGTTCTCAAGTAGGATTATCAGATATCTAAACAAGCAAAAGATAAAAATTACAGGGAAAAGGTGCAAAAAAGTACTTTGGCTTACATGTATATGAAATTATTTTTTTCAGCAACAGAAGGACTGGATTTTCAATTGCAAAGATTTGCTGATTAGGAGGAAAAACCCTTTAGCATATATCTGATTAAGGTCTTGTCAATTTCAGGCAGCAGTGCAAACCAAAATACTAATCAATTAATTAAAGTCACAGAGAAAAGTTGTTAATTTTCCATCATTAGGAAAATACTGTGCAGCAGAGTGATGCCTTGTTGTTAGAGACTCAAAAACCCAAACAACATTTGATTTTAAGGCTATGCCTGCCAGATGAAGAACATGAGGACAAAAAGGAGGGCGTGTTCTTATTTTGCCAGATGGCTGATCACTCTAATTTCAGGCCAAGGAGAGCTACTGTATTTGATTTCTATAATCTCTGGAACTTCTGCAGATGCAAATCATTGAGTGATATCCTGTTTCACACTTTCATATTCTTGAGCAGATATAAATTCAACCTACGTTTTTCATGGCTCTGAATAGAAACCAGTCCTGAAGGGGGTCATAAAATTGTTACAGACCCAGATTGGATTTGTTTGCTCTTCTGTATGTCAGAATATGTGACAATAAATACAAGTTCATTCCTAATCTAACCTGTACTAGAAGATATAGTAGAAGCTAATGTGAGGTTGTTAACTTAGAGATATTGATGGTTCCTATAGTTGCTACACAGTTTGTCTTGTCCCTCTTAAACTATCTACCAAAACTGTTTCTTGAATCTAGGGAGATTCTCAGTCATCCAGGTCATGGTTGTCCCAAAGGTCCTTTTTCAAGAGGCAATTGGACAATTGCAATTAGACTTTCTGGTTTTTGGACAGTTTGAACATGTTTTGCTTCTCATCCAAGAAGCTTCTTCAGCTCTGGCTGGATGGTGTTTCTTGAGTCTAGGTGTATTATTAGAATGATTTTTATCCTCTATAATTTTTCATATTTTTAAAAAAAGTTTTGTTAAACATAATTTTCTCCTTGACTTAGATTGTTACACGTGTTCTGTATTTCAAATCTGTTTTAAATGACTTTAAAAAATCCCTGATAGCTGACTCTTTTGATTGACAGGTTGACCGGACAGAAGTCATAAGAACTTGCATAAACCCTGTCTTCTCAAAGCTATTCACAGTGGACTTTTATTTTGAAGAAGTACAGAGGCTACGTTTTGAAGTCCATGATATCAGCAACAATCACAATGGGCTGAAAGAAGCAGATTTCCTTGGTGGCATGGAATGTACTCTGGGGCAGGTAAAGTATTTGTGGTTTTCTTGGCGCTTTTTTTTTTTTGCTGTCCTCATTTACTTCTGTAACTGCCAGGAGGCTTGCTGACTTTAACACTAAAAAAAACCTAAAGACCAAACATACACTATCAATAAATATTAATAACTGTACTTTTTATGCAAATTCTGAGAGAGAGATAAAGATTTGACAAATGAGCTGAATGAATGGGATATGGTATCATGATAAGTAGGGTATGGTACCATGATAAAATAATGTTGACAGATGGAGTAACTGAAGCAATGTCTGGTTATATTGTGAAATATGTAATGCCTCCAACATCATGTATAGTTAAAAAAATTCAGAAGAAATACAAGTTAGTACATCCAAGGCACCTACACTAGAAGCAACAAAAGATTTGACAGGTTTGAAAGGCACAATAAGCACTGGAAGAAGAGAAATGTAATATTAGTAAGAATCAACACAAATAGAATTGCGGGGGGGGGGGGGGGCAAAAAAAAGAGACACTAGTATTGACCAAAATTTTAATGAAGAAGAGAAAATAAATGATGTTTTAATTTATTGTACATCACTGCTTGGTGAAGTTCCAGACAACTTGAGAATTAATCTGGTTAAGAAGGGAAGATAAATTCTTCAGAGTAAAGATGGTCCTTTATCACTGAGAAAGATAAAAAGCAACTTAATGGTTTCAGAAATACTTATGAAATGGAGAATTATTGAGAGTTGGGATAGCTTATTCAAAACCAAAATAACTTTTCTAGGTTATCTATTTTTCTGATGTGAAGTTTTGGAAGAAGTTAGAGACAAACAACCTATTCTCTAACAAACAATTTGGTTTCAGAAAAAACTATCCTGTAATCTGCAATTCCTACACTGCAAAAACATATGGACTATACAACTTGATCAGGGCAATTGACGCTATTTACATAGACTTCTGATTCAGTGGTACACAACAAACTACTTCTAAAACTAAACTCTTATGGTATCTCTGGACACCTGCATAAGTGGATAGATGCATTCCTGTCAAACAGGCAACAAATTGTCAAAATGGGGATCGCCCTATCAAATCCTGTACCTGTCAACAGAGGTGTCCCCAAGGCAACGTTCTAGGACCAACCCTCTGTATACTCTACATAAGTTACCTCTGTGATTATATTAAGAGCAACTACATTCTTTTAGCTGATGATGTAAAGCTATTCAACATCACTGACAATACTGCTACCCTTCAAAATGACCTCGACTATGTGTCAGAATGTTCAAACAAGTGGAAACTTCAAATCTCAACAAATAAATACTCTGTCTTACATATTGGCAAAAAAAATCAGAAAATAAAATGGAAGCTGAATAGTCAAGACCTTGTTGATGTCCCCAACTATGTCAAGGACCTTGGAGTACTTGTCTCTAATGATATAAGTGCTAGAGTCCACTGTAACTACATAGCCAAAAAAGCATTAAGAGTTGTTAACCTAATCCTGTGTAGCTTTTTCTCCGGTAATATCACACAATTAACTAGAGCATCCAAACATTTGCTAGACCAATACTTGAATACAGCTCATCAGTTTGGAACCCACATTACATATCAGATATTAATACAGTCGAGAAAGTCCAGAAATATTTCACAAGAAGAGTTCTCCACTCCTCTACTCATAGCAGAATACCTTATGCCACCAGACTTGAAATTTTAGACTTAGACAATCTAGAACTACGCCGCCTTCGGTCCGATCTAAGTATAGTACATAAAATTATCTACTACAGTGTCCTACCTGTCAATGAATACTCCAGCTTCAACCACAATACAAGAGCACAAAATAGATACAAACTCAAGGTAAACCGCACCAAACTTGATTGCAGGAAATACGACTTCAGCAACAGAGTGGTCAATGTCTGAAATACTCTACCTGACTCTGTGGTTTCTTCCCCAAACCCCAAAAACTTTAAACTTAGACTGTCTACTATTGACCTCACCTCGTTCCTAAGAGGTCTGTAGGGGGCATGCATAAGCACACCAACATGACTACCATCCCTGTCCTATTGCTTTTTTTTATTTTTATCTATTTTTTGTACTTATAACCATGTTTATACTTATACCTGTTATATAATACTTGCTTGTCAAATAAATAAATAAAAATAAAGTTAATCTGACACAAAGATACAGTATTTGCAAATAGGAGAAGTGGCTTCGAACAATATGCAGTGAAACTCTAAGCTTTGTTCCTTGGTGTCCAGAAATTGTGGAGAAGGCCATTTATTATCAAATTATAACATGTAAGGAAATGAATTAAATTTTAATGAAGAGGCCAGGAGAAAGTGTAAACGATGCTAGTCATATGATGCCAAAAGAAATCAAAAGCACAATACCATGCCTGTTTTACCTTTTGCTAGGCACTTATTCTAAAGAAATGTATCAAATAATGGCAGTGTTCACTATGATTCACTATTCATCCATTTCTGCTATTTTAAAAAACTTCTGGAGGATGTTATCAAATGTAACAGAAATTTATAACACATTTTCCTGTGAAGATATTTTAGAGGCAAATTTTCATCTTTGGAGTCATTTAAAAACCACTAGAATGCCAAAGAAACAAAGACATATACAGTATTGTAATTTGAGGGATTCATTGTAAAATTGGTTTTTAATGAATTTCTACCAAGCTTATCTATTCATCCATCCATCACTTATTTTCATTCTGCCTTTATTTTTATAAATAACTCGATGAAGTAAACATATTTAATATTCCCTCCTCCTCCTTTTTTTTCCAGTTGGGCTGAATCAGACTGGCTGGCCCAAAGTCACCAGCTCACTAAAGTGGAACATTTCCTAATTAGTATACTTGTTGATTTGTGTGAAAGAAGTTTTTTAATATTGAAATTAATAATTAATAAAATGACTTTAGTCAACTATGAATTGACAATAGATTGACAATGGCTGTATTGTCACTTAAATATAAATACACAATAAATATCAATGTTAATGGTCATTAAAAAATAGGCAAAAGTTAAGGCTCAAAACAGAATGTGTGTCTGTGTGTGTGTTTGTGTGTGTGTGTATTTATGGCCATTGCTGTTATTCATTGCATTTCATAATTATTACGGAATATAATTTTGTAGTATAGAGAAAAAAAAGTATTAAAAAACAATTGTTCTAGATGTCACATTCCTTAGTATGCCACTGTGATGAAGCTTTATACAAAAACGTGGACTATCCATAAATGTCAGTGGTATTAGGAATCTGGTCATTAATCCCAAATTGGGGGTCAATTCTGGGCCTGATAATGCTCCAAATTCAAGGTAAAATGTTAGCAACCTCTTCTAGTGGAGCGTACCAACACATGATTGAGTACCAACACATGATCACCTCCAAGATGGCAGCAATGGAGGAAGCATAGTTATATCGCAGAGAGTTAAAAGAAGAGAAAAGTTGCTATGAAATGAAGATAAATGATAGGAGGAGAGGTGGAGAGGGAAAGATGAATCACAGAATAAATCATAGAGAAAGAAAAAAGTGGAGAAAGAAAAGAAGAGGAAGCAAAACGATCCAGCAGAGTACAAGGAGGCAAGCTGGTGAGCAAGTGGGGCCCAGCTGTGGAGCAGTGAGGAAAATCATCAATGGGGCAGAGAGGCGAGCCAACTGAGGGCAAAGTAATGACCAGCAGAGATGAAAAGGATGAGCTGATGTGAGCAGGGAGGAGAACTAGCTGTAGAGAGGAGACAAGAGGCAAGCTCACCATAGGCTATCCAGGCGTGAAGCAACGCAAATGGAAGTCAAGCGGCCAAAGAACCAAATGCAGTGGTAGTGCAACTGAAAGGAGAGCCAGCAGCAAAAAGAAGAAGATCCTGAGAGCAACGCAGAGAGGAGGGTGGGAAGCAATAGGAGAGCATTGGTGGAACCTAAGGCTGTCGGTGGTGGTGGAGCATTGCAGCAAAGGGAATCAGCAAACTGGTGACTGAGAATGGCAACAGAGCAGCACAACAGACCAACAGACGGGTGTGGGGGGAATGGCACGAACTGGGAAAAGCAGGGAATACCCAGTAGTGGCAGGAGAAAAGCAAGTAGGAAGAGAAGATAAAAAGACAACATAGGACACAAAGCAAAATAAATCAAAGGAAAGTAGCAAGTACGGAACATATAAAGGCAAAGAAGAAAGAGATAATTAAGCCTATCAGAAGGCAGGGAGGGAAAGGATCATAAAAAGGAAGGGAGGAACATTCCAGGATAGGCTAAGAACCTTGCACCATCAACACTGAAAATTTTAAAATTGAACAATTTAAATTATCTGCTAGAACTTTAAGTTTTTAAAGTAGACAATTTTGAACTATATAACTTTAAATCCTTAAACTAGACATTTTTAACTAATAGAACTTTAAATTTTTAGCTAGACTTCCCCCCCTAAATTTTAAATGATTTGTTAAGAGTACCAAAATTCTAAATTGGACATTTTTCACTTTTAAAAATCTGTAGTAAAACCTACACTTTCATTTTCAATTTTTTAAAAAACCCATTAATGGAAAAAGAAATTGATACTATTGTGATCTGCAGAACATGTTCCATGGATACACTTATGTCCAAAGAATAACCTAACTGTATATGTACCAAAGGTAAACTAATCAAGCTGCTAGAAGAAAAAATAAAGGATCTAGAAGGAACTCTAACCATTCTGAAACTCAACCTACAAAATGAGAAATCCCAAACCTTGCAAGAAAAATATACCAAATTGAACATAACAATGATCAAACAACTTCTAAAAGAATTGAGCCCTTAGAGGAAGAAGACAGATAGAAACATGTCACTCATAGAAAAAAACACAAACCTAGTACAAAATCCCTGTACAACCCAACCCACTCTATCCTGAAACAGTTTGCTGTGGCAACATTGCCCAAATTGCCCTTTAAAGGAAATGAACAACACAGTGATCAAAATAAGTCCAGCTGTTCTATTTATGAAAAAATTGCTTCTATGCTAGTATGTATTTCAGCATATGAAGCTCCACCAGAAATCTTCTAATGTATTTTATTGACAGAATTGTAATCTATCTCACTTTTATTACATTATTTACTCCCTTTGTATTCTTGTCTCTCTAGGAAGTTGCTCAAATTGCCTAAAATAATTTTCGCTGGGTTTTTTTTCCTTCAAGCAACACAGTGATGTAGGTAGAATTATTCAGATCATATTACAATTTGTCCAAGCTTATACATCTTAATGACATTATTTGCAACATATTGGCTTTGGGTTAAGACAGCAAAACATGGGTTCAAATCTTCCATTGGCCGTAAACCTGAGTCAATTATTAATATTGCAATACCACTGTTATTTACACATTAAACATTTAATATTATTTACATTATCACTGATATTTTTGGCTCATTTCTGATAGCTGTATCCATGCAGTTTTCTTGGCAGTGTTATAGAAGTAGATTTGTAGCCTTTTTAGATTTCTCTAGGCCTGGCATATTAACTTTTTTTAACCTAATCAGGACAAAAGGTTTGATTTCCAAGATAAGGTGAGATGAATTTGCTGCTTGCACCTGCTACCATTTAAATATGCACTATATTAAATTAAGTCAGATGTAATATGCACTATATTAAATTAAGTCAGATTATGGGAGCAGAATGGAAGTTCTGATGTGTATAACATAGTTGAACCAAAAGTTATGCTCGCCTCTCGAGAGCTGAATTAGAGGCAATCCACCAAAAACAAGAGGGAATTGTAATGTTTGTTACATACATTATGTAAAGCTAATGTAGTTCCATCAAAAAGCCTTTTCCCATTTTTGGCAAGAGAATTAACATTTTTTTTCCTGTAATGGATAGTAAAAAACAGCACTTTTTCTCAGAACTCAAATGTTAAAAAGGTTATTTTTAATACATTTTTAAAGCAAACATGAATATTTTTTTATCTTGCATTTAATCTTCACCTTCCAGTGGTGGATAAAAACTGTTCCTTTCTAAGCCTCCTTTTTCAGAGTTTTCTTTCCTCTGCTATAGCAGCTGTTGCTGATACTGATTTACTGCAAAGCTATGGGAAAAGAAGACAGGTGCAGGTCATATTTTCTCTGGAAAATTAAGTGAGCATATGACAGATAACTGGAAACTCAGAGAATGACAGGTCTGTAGATCTTTTAGCCACATTATAGATGACAGTTCCAGAGAGAAGCAGTGATGTCTAAGCAAAAATAAAATAACTGAAATGGGCTACTCTATGGCTACATCTGAAGTCTGGAATTCGTTGTTCCCTTTCTTGTGTGATTCATTTACTCATCATTTAACATAGGATTTTTTCACCAATTATTGTGAACTATTGTGCTTACTGTTGTGGCTTAAATTTTACTGTGCTTTATAATTTCAAAGCATATTTTAAAATTATGTGGCATAGTCTTTTTAATTTGTTTTCTGTTGATTGTTCAGTAAATTGCATGCATATATCATCCAGACATAAACTGTAGCTCATTTGATCAAGTTTTCTTTTTTTATTATATACAGATTGTTTCTCAGAGAAAACTCTCAAAATCTTTATTGAAGCATGCCAACACAGCAGGGAAATCTTCCATAACGGTAGGTCTATCTCTCCTAATTTTTTTCCTTTTCATGGGGGGGGGGGGTAATACACATTTAACATTAGTTTTCTCAATCTTTCCTGAATTTTAAATAGAAATCCTTTGTTGGCATATGCACACTATTTTCCAAAACCTGACAATGATAAAACATAGCATATGTTTAAAAATATGTGTTGACTTATTGATTGAATGATCTGCTCTTCACAAAATACACCTGCATTAGACTAGTTTACAGGCAGAAAATCAAATTTTATAAGGCATTAAGACAGGGCTGTCACACTCACGGCCCGCGGGCAGGATGGGTCACGTGCTGGCCATGCCCACACCTAGTTTAGCGAAGGGGGAAAAAGTCCTGATATGTTACGTGATGTCGCCATGACAACGGTAAGTTTGACACTCCTGCACTAGGGTGTATATTCCTTCAATTTCAAATCAGCAATTGTTAGCCTTAAGTATAGAGCAACAGCATAATGGATGCTGTACTCTTAACCCAATCATTTTTCTTTTAAAATTGAATTTTATCTCACCACATGTAATTCTTTGTGAAACTTTCACTTCTCAGTCTTATTTTTACAACTTTGAAATCTGAAAAGCACTACAGAAATATATACTTCTAAATTAAATGTTACTGCTGAAATCTCAGAGAACTGTTTTCATTAGTTTCCCATTAAATGAACAATGGAATAACCAATATTACTATGTGGTCATAAAGACAACATTTTAAATTGGAATGGAATTTAAAATTGTTGTGAGGGACCTATAATTAAGTGAGCCCCATGAAAGGAAATGTAAATTGAATTAGCTTGTGTCACTTAAGCCTGGAACAGCAGTTTTGTTTAGGACTAATCAAATGCCCAGCAATATTTGTGTAAAAAATACAGTGAAAATATTTGAGATCAAAAACCACCCTTGACCAAACTGGTGTCTCAGTGGGTATGTGGGGCAGTGATCAACATTTGAAGATAGCATCACAATCCCAAATCCCTGCCACTTTATTCTATTAAGAGAAAGGATGGAGTTATTTTACAAGTCTGCCCCTGCCATGTTATCAATATTGACTCCTCTGAGCAGACTGCGTTTCCCTTATGTTTTGGAAAAGATGTTCAACAATCCAACAGGCACGGTTTGTTGTTATGTTAACAATAGAAGATTACGATAGCATGTCAAAAGGTTCCTGATTGACAAAGGCTTCCATTAACTTTAAGAAAATAAAAGCATGTCCACACAGTAGGGTGTCAACAGATTTATTTTTTTTCTAAGTATATTTTAATCTCACAATTGCACATCAAACACCTTAAAGATGCTTCATCAGCTTCAAAGTGACAAAATGAAGAGATAAATAAGTTCTGTATTGCAATAACTCACATTGAGTTTGTATTCTGTGCAATTGAATTCTTTTTTATCCAGGCTGGAAAAAACAAAATGCAACAGATTATGTGAGTTATATACATAATTGAAATGGACCACTTTTTACATATAAATTGCCACTTGCAGAATAGTAAATAATATGAAATTTGTCTTTCCAAACGTTTGAGATTCTTGTAGATTTTTATAGGCCTGTGACTGAGAAGACATAAATACTGAGTGTAAAATTCCAATTTGTAATCATATAATGTCATCGCTCTATTCTCCAATCATTTCATTGCCCCTGAATGCATGAAAAGGGACAGGAGTGTCTAGTGGTTATCTCACTAAGCTACCTTCATAATATTTGCCCAGTGTGGAAGCTATTTTCATGAATTTAGAGAAACATAAGCACTATCATGAGTATGGCCTGCAGATCAGGGGTGGGATTCTACCAGTTCAGACTAGTTCTATAGAACTAGTTACGATTCTGCGCAGTTTGGAGAACCGGCAAATTGTGTCCCTGGCTGGCCCCTCCCTTCTCTGCACGCCACTCCCCTCCCAGTCAGTTCTTGTCATGCATGGGCGACATCGCACACATGCCCAATGTCCCTGACTGAGTTCTCCCCTGCCCAGTCACTCCTTAAGGTTTTTTTTTCCTCCCAACGATCAGCTGTTTCGAGATCAGCTGTGCTGGGATCCTCCTTTCTGTCTTACTGTTTCACCCAGGAGGCTTTCCTGAGGCCCAGGAGGCAAAAGGGGTGCAGGAAGCAAAAATACCTCCCAAGAGGCTTCCCTGAGGCCCAGTAGGCCCAAAAAAGGAGCACAAGGGTTGCTGCGTGTCCCCCCTGTGCTCCGTCCTGGCTCCAGGGAAGCCTTCTGGGAGCAAAAATGGAGGCTTCCCTGAGGCCCAG
>NW_020769477.1:248702-385305 GCF_900518735.1 Pseudonaja textilis | reverse complement strand
CAGGGAAGCCTTCTGGGAGCAAAAATGGAGGCTTCCCTGAGGCCCAGGAGGCAAAAAAAATGGGGGGGTTGCTGCCAAAAAAAAAAAAAGAAGCCATGCCCACCCAGTCACATGGCCATGCCCACCTAGCCACGCCCACCTAGCCAGGGCCACAGAACTGGTTGTTAAAAAATTTAAATCCCACCCCTGCTGCAGATATAGTTGTGCCCAGCTCATATAGTTCTTTTGCTCCGTTAACATGTTTGGGCATGTAGATAACAAGGCCACAACAATTAAACACATCGTTTCAAATCACAACGTTGGCTTCAATTTCAAAGCTATTTTATCTGGTTCCTAGTGGTTCTCATGTTTTGTTTGATGCAGATAAACAAGCCTCCCTATTCCATTTATTTAGTAAACATTTTTTTAGGTAAATGAATATTGGGAGTAAAATCACATTTGCATATTATATCTCTCCATAGACACTGTATGTTATACCTTAACATCTTTCTATAAAAGTCTGGCTTTTAACTCTCAAAGGGTTAGAAAAGCTCCATGCTTGTACTTGAATGAGAGGCCAAGTGTGTTTAGTTTTCATTTTTAAATGAAAATGAAGCTTTTTTCAGATCAATATGCAAATTTGAAATATTGTAAACCTTCAGATTATTCTGGACATTGAGTGATAACAATGCAGCAATGCATAATATGTACAGTATGCAAATTAATACTAAGATATTATAGTATAATATATACAATAAAAAGGATATGGATATATTAATAATGATTCATATCAAATATTATATATATGATAAAATGTTTCAAATAACATATATCAATATCAACATAGAAAATAATGTTATATGTCAAAGGTTTGGAAGTATGTGTTCGCTTCTGATTCCCAGTCATGTTCTGGAGAATATGGCCTGCAAGAATGCAGAAATGGAATATTTGTTAATTATATTGGCATTTGTGTTCCATTCCTGATAGTGAAGTTATCACATTGTGGCCTCATGAATCTTTCTGCTCTCCATGCATGCATATCATTAGATTGTGTTGCCTAAGATTTTATTCCTCATTCCTTGCCTTCCATTGTCTTCTCACATAGGTAATCGCTGAAGAATTATCTGGCAATGATGACTATGTTGAGCTTTCTTTTAGTGCAAGAAAATTAGATGACAAGGTAAGCCAACTGTTTATATTAACTTTACTGAATGAAAGAGAAATGCAGACAAATGTGATTTAATGAGATATCTTCCCCTGCAGATATTTTTGCTAATGTTATTAAATGTATTGGAGATTGGCAGATTAATCCTCATAATGAGGCTTTGGTCAAGTTGTATAGTAATGAGAGAGTAAAATTCCCAATGGAATTTTAAAAAAATACAATTTAATTATGTGGGGACCTTATGTATTTAAAATGCCAACAATCACAGCAGTTGGCTTTTTCCAACTTATCACAGACAATAACATTCAAAGTTGACATCTTGCAATATAAATGTGGACACATGTTTGAGCCTGAATGTTCTCACTCACCCCAGGAGATTTTTTTCAGATAATGTATAAGGTAGCCAGAAACTTGATGCTTTTCATGTATTCCCACAAAAATACTTTGGCCATTTAACCAGAGAAGATAGTCATTAATTAAGAAAAAGTTACTTATTTTAGAGATGATATTTAATTTTATTTATTTTTATTTATAAGTTTTATTTTAAAACACTGCTCTGTTTTTATTCTAAAATATTTATACATTACCTTATCTCTGACTATCACTTTGCCTATCTCATAATAAAGGCTACAGAAGTCAGAATGGACTCAAACAAAGAGATATAAATACCATTCTATACCTTAAATCTAAATAAATGAAAAGGGATGTCATACATGTTACATCCATCTTTCACAAAATAGTAGATTAGTTGCACTCCTCCAAAGCTTATAAGGAAGCCAAGTAGGAAAGTTAAGAGAATATAGAAAGAGTGATATGAAGAAACAAGCAATTAATAGAATAAAAAATAGGATGGATAGGATAGGATAGAAAAAAATCGACAATCAATGCAAAAAAAAGAGATGATACTGGTCTTTTTGGTAAAGTATCTCAAATAATAATAATAACACTATCAAGACAACAACTTCTGCCTTTCCCAAGTCACTGGAAAAGACTCTATATGTGGGTTGAAATACAAATGCAGTGTAAATATCTGGATGACTGTGTTACCAACTATAATATATTAAATTTATTTACCTTCTGACTCCAGGTGACACATCTGTAAATAAGTGCTGAGCACTGTTCTCATATGGAAGCAACTTATACCTAGCTGTGTCTAAATTTAATGTTATTGTTAAATAAATTCACAAAGCTTTAACTTTTTAGAAACTATTGATCTCTTTTTTATGCTTTTTCACATTTTACAAATCTTATTCTCATCTTTAATGGAACTGTGACATCATTATTATATATAAAAATTTTCATACATTTATATACATTCATATACATTTATCTACGATTTTCTAATCTCTTATCATTCTTATTTCTACTATTCAGCCATTTGTACCAGTTGTCCCAAACCATATAATACTCTGACTCTTTGTTATCATTTAACTCTAGCGTGTCCATTTCAGCACAATCCAATATCTTTTGGATTACTAATTCCTCCGGTGGCATGCTATCTTGCTTCCAATATTGTGCAAATGCAGTCCTCGCTGCTATCGTTATGTGTAGTATCACATATTTAATCTTTTTACTATATTTCCCCTTTATTATTCCTAAAAGGAATAGTCCAGGTTTAAACTCTATCTGGTCTTCCACTATTTCTTGTAGCCAATTCCATATTTTGACCCAGTATTTTTGGGCTTCTGAGAATAGCCACCACATATGGGAGAAGGTATCTTGGCTTTGTTTGCATTTCCAGCATCTTGGATTCATATTGGGATACATTTTTGCCATAAGTAAACATCGTATATAGATTCTCTTTATAAGCTGCCGATCTTGTTAATTTATAGTTTTTATTCCATATTTTTTCCCAATCTTTTTCTCAATTTTCCCAAATTTTGTGTCCAAAATTTTTGTCCATACAAAAAACCTTTTACTACTTCCTCTTCTGTGTCATATTTTAATAAATAATTATACATCCTTGTTATAAATTTCTCCTCCAGGCCTACTAAAATTTTGTCTAATTGTTGCAACTCAATATCAAATCTGTATTGTTCTGCATCTCATTTGCAGTTGAAGATATGGCCACTAATCTTTAAATATGCCTTGGTCTTTTAACTCCTGATTAGTTTTTAATTTTCCCTGATTATCTAATATTTCTTTATATCTAACTATTTTGCCTAAACCAATGTATTGGGGCAAATCATCACCTCCATGGTGCATAGACAACCAGATATTTTCAAATAATGTTTTCTCCTAGTCTTTTCCCAAATCTGTATCAGAGAATCTCTCGTTTGATGTCTGTAAAAGTATTTATGCTTCTTGCTTCTCTTTTCCCACAAGAAGGTGTGCTATGCCATCTGTAAATCATGTCCTACCAGAGTTAAAATCCTTTCGTTATTCAAATGTATCCAATTTTTAATACATGCCAAGGCTGCAGCGTTATAGTAATGTTCCCATTCTGGAAGTCCAAAGCCATCTCGACTTCTACTATCTTGTAGTGCTATTAATTTTATTCAAGCCTTCTTGCCTAATCATATGAATTTTAAAGTAATTTTGTTTAATTCCATAAAAAAAGTTATCTAATTGTATGGGGATTGTTTGAAATAGGTAAAATAGGTAGAACATTCATTTTAATTGTAGTGATTCTTTCTAGTAAAGATAATTGTAATTTCCCCTACAATTCCAAGTCTTTCTTTATTTGTTGCAACAAGTTTCATATAATTATTTTCTTTCATCGAGGAATATCTCTCAGTTAACCATATTCCTAGGTATTTGACTTTCTTTGTGATTTGCAGTCACATTTCCTTTTCTAATTCTCTTTTCTGATTCTCTGTTAAATTTTTAGCTAATATTTTAGTCTTTTCTCTATTAATTTTGAGACTTGCCAGTTCTCCATATTTTTTCTTGAATTAAAATGTTTCCTGTCTCCAATGTGTCTTCTATGAAATAAACCAAGTCATCTGCAAAAGCCTGAATTTTATATTCTTCTTTTTTGATTTTAGTTCCTTTTATTTCTGGATTTTATCTAATTGGAATTAATAATATTTCTAGTGTCAGGATAAAAAGTAGAGGTAACAAAGGACATCCCTGTCTTACCCCTTTCATTATTTTGAAAGTCTCTGTACTATCCCCGTTTAATAGTATATTCACCTTTTGAGTGGTGTATGTCGCCTCTATGATTTTCTCAGATTTGTCTCCTAAATCATATCTTTAATTTGTTGCATCATGAACTGCCAATTTAAATTATCAAAACCCTTTTGAGCATCCAGAAAAATTAGAGCAGCTTGTTTTTCTGGATGGGCTTCATAGTCCTCCAATATGTTTACTACCGTTCTTCTTTTATTCCTAATTTGTCTTTTATTCCTAATTTGTCTAATTCTTGTTGGCAAGAATCCATTTTGATCTTAATGTATGGATTCGTTTAATAAATTTTTCATCCTTTTTGCTATTATATTTGTGAATATTTTATAGTCGACATTTAACAATGACATTGGCCTATAATTTTGAATTTGTTTGTTATCTGCTCTCCTTTGGTATTAAGGAGATATAAGCTTCCCTCCAAGATTCAGATATCCTTGCTTCCATCAGTGCATCACTGTACACTTCTAACATTAATGGTTCTATCAGTTTGCCCATATTCTTATATATTTCCCCTGGAAGTCCATCTGGACCTGTAGTTTTGTTATTTTTCTGTTTTTGCACTACCTTTTTCAGTTTTGTTGGTGTTATTTCCCTGTTTAACATTTCTCTCTTTTCTTCTGCTTTCAGAGGAATATTTTCCCCTTTTAAATAATCCCTTATTTTGCCCTTCGCTATTTCTTCTTGTAACAGCCTTCAAAATAATTTTAAGTAATCCTTTTTTTCTCTTCCATATTATGTTGTAACTTTCCATATTCTTCCTTTTATATCTACGTACATTAATTTTGCTTTTATCCCTTCCCTAACATATACGGCTATCCCTTTTTTTTCATCTGCCAATGCCACATAGAGTATTCCTAATTTGGGGTATTCTAAACAATTCCTATGTTGTTTTTTAATATGTATCTCCTGCAGGAACACTATATCCATTTTTTATTTTACTAATTTTACAAATGTTTGCTTTCTTTTAGCAGGTGAGTTTAATCCATTGATATTTATTGATATTAGCTTAAATTTCTTCTCCCATTCTCCTATTTGTGCATTTGTTTTTGTCTTCTGTTGGCCCTTGTGTCTCTTTGTATTCTTGCTCTTGCACTTTCCTCTTAATGCTGTTCTTTCTCCTTCCTGCTTCTTTCTTCCTGCTCTACTTCTTTTATTCTGTGTTGTTGCTCTTCTTGGCTTCTGGCTTCTCTGCTACTGTGTTCTTCTTCCATCCCCACAAGTTGATTGTACAGTTCCTGTGCCTTGCCTAAATTGTCAACTTTAATCTTTTTCTCCTGCCAAGAAACCATCATTCCTTCCAGTACTAACCATCTGAACAATATATTCCCTTCAGTCAGTTGTGTTGCCAAGAAGTGGTAGTCCCTTCTCTGATCTGTCACCCTTCTCGGGATCTGCTTCAATGTTTGTATCTCTTTCTCTTTGTAGACCATAAGTTTATCTCTTATTATCCTATAAATTATGTCTCTTACTTTTTTTCGTGCAAACCTGATGTGAATTTCTCTCAGCAATCTATGCCTTCTGGCGTAATTCATGTGAATTCTATATACTTCGTCCAATTCATTCAGGATTTCTGTTCGTCTCTTTGCAGAGCTTCTGCTATCAGTTCTGTCATTATCATTTCTAGATCTTCTTCTTTGGTTTCTGTGACATTCTGGAATCTTTTTTTTATAAAAGTTTTTATTATTTTTTAACATACAAACAGACAGACAAAACATAAAAACATCAGCTCCCCTATACAAACAGTGAGTCGGTTGGTTCATCAGTTTTGTGCGTTCACTTCATAGTCACAATTACAATTACCTTATATAATAATTCTTATTGTCAATACAAACTTATAAATCATCATATCATTATTAAAAAAAAAAGAAAAAAGAAATTTGACTACGCTTTTATTCGATCATGCCTTTGTGAGATAACTATATTTTAAGTAATTTATTCTAAAACAAATCATATAATCGTGCCAATTCTATCCTAAAATAAAAGAAAAAAAAAGGAAAAAGAATACCATTATATAAGTATAATATCCAATACCAAAAATGAAAAAAGAAAAATAAATTCAATATTATTCCTTATTATCTAGCATTTCAAATACTCTATTTTTGTATTTCATCATTCAGCCATTGATAGAAAAGATCCCAAATTATATAAAATTGTTTATCTTCTTGCTCTCTAATTTCAAAAGTCAATCTACTCATCTCAGCACATTCCAATATTTTCTTTATAACTTCTTCTTGTAATGGAATTTTCTCATTTTTCCAATTCTTTGCAAATACAATCCTAGCCGCAGTCAATACATTTACAATCAAATATTTCAACTCTTTACTATAAGCATCTGGTAAGATTCCCAATAAAAAATACTCCGGTTTCAAGTCTATGTGCTTCTTTGTCATTTTTTCCAGCCATGTGTGGATTTTAGTCCAATATTTTCTAGCATCCTCACAGGTCCACCACATATGGTAGTATGAACCAGGTTTCTGATGACATTTCCAGCATTTTTCGGATTTGTTCTTGAACATTCTTGCTATCCTTGTCGGGGGAAAATGCCACCTGTAAAACATCTTATACAAATTTTCTTTATAGGCTGTAGACATTGTCATTTTATAATTTTGCAACCATAAATTCTGCCATTTCTCTAAATCAATCCCATATCCAAAATTCCTCCCCCAAGCAATCATAGTTTCCTTAACTTGTTCTTCCTCCAGCTTAATTTCCAATAAGTAACCATATAATTTTTTAATCACCTTTTCATCAGTACCCATCAAAATCTTATCTAAATCAGTTTGTTTATCATAAAATCCCTCTGTTTTGGAATCCTCATGATACTTTGCATGTATTTGCAAATATGAAAACCAATTCATCTGTATACCTTGTTCCTCTAATTTTTGTATCGATTTAAGTTCACCCTTTTCATCTAATAATTCCCCATAGCTAACTGTTTGTTCCTTTTTATAAATTATAGGGTAAGAAAACGCTTCTATTGTCGATAACCAAACTGGAATTTTCAAATAGCATTGTTTTTTTGTCTTCTCCCAATTTAACCACAGAGACTCCCATATATAATGTCTTCTAAAATACCCCTGTGTTTTAGTTCCCTTATACCATAAAAATGCATGCCAACCCAACAACAAATCATGACCTTCTAATGTCAACAATCTGGTTTTCCTTAATGTTATCCATTCTTTAACCCACATCAAATTTGCAGCTTGGTAGTACAACTCCCAATTAGGCAGGCCAAACCCTCCTCTAGATCTAGCATCCTGTAAAAGCTTTAACTTTATCCTTGCTTTCTTGCCTTGCCATATATACTTCAAAACAATTTTATTTAAATCCTCAAAATATTCTTTTCCAAGTCTAATTGGTATTGTTTGAAAGAAACATAAGATTCTGGGTAAAATGTTCATCTTAATTGTTGAAATCCTTCCTATTAATGACAATTGTAGGTTTTCCCATTTTTTCAAATCTTGAGCTATCTGTTGTTTAAGTTTAATATAATTGTTCTCCTTTAATGTACTACATCTTGACGTCAAATATATCCCCAAATACTTAACCTTATTTGTAACTTGAATTTTTAACAGTTCTGCCAGTTCTTCCCTTTGTCTCAGCAACATATTCTTTGATAAAATCTTTGTTTTATCTTTGTTTATTTTCAGACCGGCCACCTCCCCATATGCCTCTATCTTTTCCAACAGCTTCAGGGCTGTTTCTATAGGATCTTCCAGGATAAAAACTAAGTCATCTGCAAAAGCTTGTAGTTTAAATTCTTCCTTTTTAATTTTCATTCCTTTTATAGTTTTATCTTCTCTGATATTTCTATTCAACACTTCCAAAGTCAATACGAATAGCAAGGGAGAAAGAGGACAACCTTGTCTTGTGCCTTTTCTTATATTAATAGTAAATTCTCCCTCCATCATTACCTTAGCTGTTTGTTCATTGTAAATTGCTTCTATTGCTTGAATAAATCTTCTAGCAAAGCCCATCTGTTCCATTAAAAGTAACATAAATCTCCAATTTACATTATCAAATGCCTTTTGAGCATCTAAAAATATCAAAGCCATTTGCTTTTCAGGATGCGCCTCATAATATTCCAAGGTGTCCAGAATCACTCTCATATTGTCTCTAATTTGTCGCTTTGGCAGAAATCCATTTTGATCTGGGTGGATGAAGTTGTTCAAATACTTTTTAAGTCTTTCCGCTAATATTGAAGCAAAAATTTTATAATCTGCATTTAATAAGGAAATCGGTCTATAATTCTTAATTTGAAGTAAATCCGCCTCCTCTTTTGGAATAAGTGTAATATAAGCCTCTGACCATGTTTTAGGTGTTATCTTTTTTAACATGACTTCATTCATAACCTCTAAGAGTGGAATACACAATGATTCTTGAAAGGTTTTATAAAATTCTACAGGAAACCCATCTGGACCTGGTGCCTTTCCATTATTTTGTTTCTTAAGTGCTTGGCTTAACTCCATCATTGTTATATTACTTCCTAACATTTCTTCAGTCTCTTTAGGAATCTTAGGTAAATTTGCATTCTGCAAATATTGTTTAACTTTCTCCTCATCAATATCTTCTTTCTTATACAAATGTTTATAAAAGTCATAGATAATTTCTTTTTTCTCTTTGCTGCCATGACAAATTTTACCTTGGTCATCTATTAACTGCAATATTTTCCTCGACTCTTTCTCCTTTCTTAACTTATATACTAGCCATCTACCTGGCTTATTTGCATCTTCAAAATAGTTCTGTTTAGCGTTCCTAATTTTCTGTGCCAGTTCTTCTTTATCTATTAAATCCATTTTATGTTTAGCTATATCCAGTTTCAATTTAACGTCTTTTTTCTGTGGCATTTTCTGCAGTTCTTTTTCGAGTCTTTTATATTCATCCTCCAAGGCTTTGAAAACTTGCCTTTTCCTAATATTCTTTTTTCTTGTATAGTCTATTATCAAGCCTCTGGCATAAGCCTTCATTGTATCCCAAACATTCTGTATTGAGGTGTCTTCTTTTCTGTTTTCTTTAAAGAAAAAGGCCAATTCTTTCTCCATCCATTGTGTGAATTCTTTCTCCTTTAAAATAGTATTATTTAACGTCCATCTCGATCTTTTTTTTTGTCCTTTCCATTTAATTGTCAATGGGTTATGATCCGCCCAAGTGCTTGTTTCAATATTTACTTCTTGAACGCTAGACATTAAGTCTATTGAAATCCAAATCATATCAACCATGATAAATGTCTATTTGAGTAGAAAGTGTATTGCTTAAGTTTAGCATTTCTTTCTCTCCACGTGTCTTTTAAAGTTAATTCCTCTGTCATTTTAAAAAAAGATTTAGGAAGAGTTTTTCTATTATACTTTGCTGTTGTTGCAATATAATCAAGTTTATTGTCCACGATTCCATTGAAGTCTCCCATCATAATTATATTAACATAGTCCAATCCAGCCATCTTAATATGTAATTTTTTATAAAATTCTTCCTGTTTATCATTCGGGGCATAGATTGCAGTCAAAAGTATCTTTCTATTATTGTCCATTATTTCCACCATTAACATTCTCCCATCTTCATCTGCATAAATCAGTTTTGCTGGGATAGCCTCTTTAATATATAAGACCACCCCTCTTTTCTTACATTGAGTCAAAGAGGTAAACAATTTCCCTAATTTTGGTTGTAATAACAATTGTTCATGTTGCTTTTTAATATGTACTTCTTGTAGACAAATTATATCAAATTTTAGTTTCCTTAATTTATGGAAAATCTTCCTTCTCTTGGCAGCTGAATTCAGTCCGTTTATATTCATTGTAATCAGTTTTTTCTCTTCCATGATTATATTTTGTATTTAGATTTAACCACTCTTGTGGGTCTTGATTCACTCTGGTCTTTAATATCCACTTGTCCCCCTACTGCACCTTCTTCTTTTCCAATCTCCATTTGTTCCTCTTGGGATTCAGTTAATGGAACCTCCTTTTCTGCCTCTCCTTCTCTCTCTCCAAAAACTTCTGCATAGAACAGTTCTGCTTTCTCAATTGAATCAATTCTATATCTCTGTTCCTGCCACGTAAACATCAATCCTTCTGGGACCAGCCATCTGTAAGTCACCTCCTTTTTCAATAACATTTTGGTCAAGAATCGATATTCTCTTCTCATCTCTCTCACTCTTCTAGGTATTTGTTTTAAAACCAAAATTTCTTTACCTTTGTATTTCAAAATCTTCTCTCTTGCCACTTGTAATATTTGTGTCTTCATGGATTTTTTAGTAAATCTAATATGGACTTCTCTGGGCAGGTTATTTCTCATCGCATATCTTGTAAAAACTCGATATATCTCATCTATTCCATCCATCATCTTCTCTTGTGTTATCTCCAACGCGTCCGCCAAGATTCCTACCATTATTGCAGCCAAATCTTGTCCTTTTTCTTCTTCTATGTTTTGGAATCTAAGATAGAATTCTGATCTATCCAACTCCCACCTCAACATCCCACTTTTTTCTTGTTCAACCACTGTTAGTCTATTATCAATATTTCCAATCTTCTCCTCTCTTCGTTTGCCCCCTTCTTCGACTTTTTGAAGTCTCTCCTCATATTTTGTCATCATCTGTTGAATACTTTCCACTTTTTCCTCCATCCTCCCTGTTCTTTGTTCAATGGTATCTATTTTTACCTTAAGATCTTGTATTCCTTGCATAATCATCTGAAAAGATACTCTTTCTTGTTCTTTTTCTTTATCTTGCTTTAACATTGTCTGGATTGAACGCTGTCCAGATGGTGGAGAGGCAGAGGTAGACACAGAGGCACCCGAAGGTATAAGTTTCTTACTCATTTTAAATGGTTCCAGCTCTTCGAGTTCTTTCAAATTTTAATCCAAAAAAAAAAAAAAAAGTAGCCAATTATAATCCAAAATGAAAAGGCCAATAATAAAAAAGAATCAATAATGGGGAAAAAAGAAGAAAAACCTAAAAAAGAAAAAAGAAAAGAGCAGAAAGAAAAAAATTCTTCAAATTCTTCCTGACCTTAATCCAATTAAAAAGAAAAAATAATAATCCACAAAGGAGAGTAAAAAAAAAAGAATAAAAACCCAATAATAATAATAATAATAAACAAGGTCAAAGCCAAAAAGAAGGAAAAGAGAAAAAGAGAGAAAAAACAAAACAAAAAACAAGAAGAATAAATTTCTTCAAAATCCCCCACCTTAATCCAGGAAAAAAAAAAAAGAAGTCTCAATTGAAGAAAGAAAAAAGAAATAGTCCATTGATATACATTAAAAAGAAAAGCAAAATCCAAATAGAAAGGAGAAAAAATAAAATAAAAATAAAAAATAAAATTCAGAGGCTTCCCTTTGAAAATAAATCAAACTTAAAAAATAAAAACCTTGATGCTGGTGGAGGGGGTGGCGGAACTAAAGAAAAGAATTTAAAAAAAAGAAAGTAAACAGCAATACACTGCACTCTATTTAATTGTCCAAGGCTCTAATTATGACTCCCTTCTCTTTCCCACGAGCTTCAAAGCAAAGCCATAAATATCCAGAAAGACACCTGTAATAATATTCTACAAGCGCTTTCCTCTATCTTATCAGAAGATGTCCTTGAGAAGAGTTCTTGTCTTTTCCCAGTTCAAGTAGAATATTTCCAAGCCTCTAGTTGGCAGTGTTACAAAGTTTCTTAGTTCTCACTTTCCCCCCTCCTCTCTGAACAGCATAGAAAAAAAAAGAAAAGCCGGCAAGCAATACACAAGCCTATAAAAGCGAATAAAAAAATAAAAAATAAACAAAGGGAGCCTCTAGCCTAAAAAAGAAAAATCCAAAGGAAGAATAAAACATATAAATATAAAAAGGAACAGTCCAGTTATCCAGTAAATAGCAATAAAGTCCAGAAGCCAAGAAAAAAAAACAAATAGAATTCTCTCTTTGACGTCTCCCTTAAAAAAAAAACGCCGCTTAGTCGATTTTGTCAAAAAAAAAATCACACAGGTTTCTTCTAATAATCAGAGCGAACTTTCAAGACTCAAAAAATTAAATAAAAAAAAAAAGTTTCTCACCCAACCGACAGACTCTCTCTCAGACCCGTTCTTTCTGGAGCCGCCCCGACTTCAGCAGCATGGGGGCTGCCTCTCCGCCGCCAGCAAGAAGAGCTTCACCCGGGTCTTCCAGGGATTTTGCGATATCCCCGGAGTCCTCAGGGTACGCTCTTCACGATAGCTGTCTCTACGGGACAGCATGGGTCCGTTTGGACCGGCTGATAACGGAGATATCGGCTGCAATCGAGGGGCTCGATTGCAGACCGTATCGTCACGGCGCAAGCTCCTCCCATCCACCGACATTCTGGAATCTTAAATAAAATGCTGCACGGTCCAACTCCAAATGTATGAGTGAATCTTCTAGGTCTTTATTTATCACCATCATCTTTTGATCTACCAGCTCTAATTTCTTTTCTGTTTGTTCCGCTCTTGTTTCCACTTTTTTTATTTTCTGTTCATTTTTTTTATTGCTTGCTGAATTGTGTCCATTTTATCATCTAATTTATGTTTGTACTTCACAGCTCTAAAATTAATCAATGAAAAGTAAAGGATTACACACTTTGTTTCAAATATATACCAAAATCTATAAGATGCCTTTCCCAATTGTATATAAATATGTACAAATATCTTAATCTCCCTTTTATACAGGGATATTAACACTTAATAGTATTATAAAATTACTTCTATTTTTCTATTGGACAATTAATCCTTCATTAGTTGATCCTTAATCATTAATCCACCAATTAATTAAACCATTACTGAAATTCACAATATGTTCCAGTCAATACAGACTCTATTGCATCAGCTTCTTCCATCCTTTCTCCCCTTTCTTCTCTGTCCTTACCACTGCTGAAAGAAAAGCAATTGTCTTATAGTCCTGGCTCAATTCTTAATCAGCTCCTCAGGTTCCTCATGTAGCAGCTCTCGATCGCCAATCTTTTCCCCAATCTGAGTCAAAGTAACATAATTCTATCCACTTTTGTTCCACTCAGTTCATTCACTTTTCTGATCTAATCACTTAGTTTGGTTAGCTTGGCAAAATCCTTTCCCTTCCAAACACCACTACTCATATGCTGGATCGCCGCCAACCTATTGGGCTTCCACCCACTTGTTATGGAGACTCACTGTTCAGCTGTCCACAATCTGCAATCTTCCCTCTTCTGATAGCACTCTCCACTTTTTGCAATATTAAGATTCCTCGATGTCACAGTCGGTTATCTAATTTCTTCCTTCCTTCTTCAGTTTGGTTGTCGCAATCTCAAGTCCACCATTAAGAAACTGTGCTAGTTAAATAATTTATTCCAGTAAGAGTTTTAGCATAGTCAAAAACAGTCCATATATCATTCACTAGTTCAGTCCCTTCAGGGATTATTCAGTTGCAAATTCCAGTGTCAAAAAAGAGGTCAGTAAACTTACAAATATCAGTCCAGTAATATATCTTCTCACAGTAGAGATATGAAGAAGTCAAACCTCCTTTCTTTCTTCAGCAACTCAGCAGTAGGGAAAACACGCAGTTAGCAAACCATCAATCCATCAAACCAGCAATCGTCAGATTCTCTTGCTCCCTCTTATGGCGGTTTCACGCCGCACCCAAAATTACATGCTTTGCAGTTTAAAGTGACACACACTTAAACTTACTATCATAGTTTATATATATTATTTTACCCAAACTACGTTAGGTACCCTTGTTATTCCTAACATTCTCCCCTTTTGGGTAATATAATAATATATATATATCTATTTACAACCTTAACCCATAGTCATCACAACTTTCTTTGTGTTTGACTGAACCTTGGGCTTTTGTGAACTGATCAGCAATATTTTGCTCAGTCATACAATATTCCAGTCTTATTAAACCATTCTTTACAGATTGTCTTACATTCAGATATCTAAGATCTGTATGCTTAGATCTCGTTTTTACAGCAATATTTGTAGCCATCCGTATGGCTGCTTGATTGTCCTCATACACTACAATGGAATCTTTAACAGTTATTCCCATATCCAACAATAACTGTTTATACAGAATTAAATCAGTACATAATAAAGACAGACATGAAAATTCTGCTTCCATTGTGGACATACTTATGTGTTGCTGTCTAATTGACCTCCAACCAATCAATGCTTTTCCTAATAGTATAGCCATTCCTGAAGTTGATTTCCTAGTGTTTATGTCTGTTGCAAAACTTGCATCAGCATATGCACTTAAAATCAAATCATCTTTTGGCTCCAAATACAATGCATAGTGCATTGTCCTTTTAAGATATCTTAAGATACGCTTTGTCGCTTGCCAGTGTCGTTCAGTGGGTTCAGCATTGAATCATGCCAATTGATTAACGCTATAGGCAATATCTGGCCTTGACCAATTACTAATATACGATAAATTACCAATTAGTAATTGTTATATAGTCTTATCGAATTTTGAACTTTGAGCATCAGTGCGGCCAAATTCCTTACTCATTGGAGTTTTTGCCGGCTTACAAAGTTCCATATTATATGTTTTTAGTAATTGATAAATCTTATCCTCTTGAGATATCTTATAGCCACCCTTGGTTTTATTTATTGTCAATCCTAGATAATATTTTATCTCTCCTAATTGCTTTAATTTTATCCTCTTACCTAATAATGATATTATTTCAGTAGCTTCATTAGTAGTTTTTGTAATTAATGCAATATCATCTGTAAACAACAATAATAATGACACTATTCCATTTGTCTCTTTCTTAAATAAACATGGATCAGCTAAACCTGCTTTAAACCCTATATTGTTTAACTCCTTAACAATATATTGGTTCCATTCATAACCAGATTGTTTTAATCCATAGAGACTCTTTTTCAGCTTCCAAGTCATTATTAGTTTTATCATCCTTAATACCTACAGGTTTCTTTAGGTATATAGTGTGCTGCAATGGTGCATGCAGATAAGCAGTTTCTACAACTAAATGATTTGTGATATAGTTTTTCTTAGCTGCCCACACTAAAGCTGCTCTCAAGGTTGTTGCTTTTAGACTTGGTGCAAATACTTCATCATAATCACATGCAGTTTGATTAAATCCTTGAGCTACCAACCTAGCCTTATGGGTAACAGTCCCATTTTTACCTGTTTTTAATTTAAATATCCATTTACAGCCAGTGGACTTTTCACCTGGAGGTAATTTAACATTCTCATAAACTTCCATTTGTTTTAATGAATTTAGTTCCTTTTCCATTGCTCTATGCCAATTCTCTTGATCCTTTGCAGGATACATTCTAAGTTCTTCCACAGTAGTTGGAACTTTATTAACTTGGCAAACTACACTTGCTTGGTACCTATCAGGTGGTCTGGTTTCACGTGTTGAACGTCTAGGTATTACAGGGCTTACAGGTGGACTTTCATGTACTACCTGTTCCTGGTTATCTATTTCTTCCTTTTCACTTATTTCTTGCTGTTCTGGTCCTATTTGATCTTCCTGTACTTCCTCTTTAATTGGAATCTTCTTATTACTGATATGTTGGTTTGGTCTTTTGTAGGTTTCTATGATTACATCCTTGCTTGAATCTTGCTCTAGTTTTTCCCATCCTACATGTTCAAGGAATTGTGCACTAGCACTACAGTAAACTCTAGATGTACCTTTTCCCCAGAACCTGTATGATTTGTGATTAGAGCCATAACCTACAAAAAATAACTTTTTAGCCCTATGCTGCCCCTTATGTCTCAGTTGTGTAGGAATATGCACCCATGCTGGTGCTCCAAATGTGTGCATGTAGCTTAGGTCAGGTTTTCTACCATGCCACCGTGTGAATGGTAATTCACCTGTTGTTGAGTTAACAACATTATTCAATATATGATTACCACAAATTATTGCTTCTCCCCACAAAGTTTCAGGTAATCCTGAATCCGACAACATAGTACGAGCCATTGCCTGTATTGTTTGGCCTCATCTTTCTATAAAGGAATTATGTTGTGGCCTATAAGGTGCAGACTTTTTATGTTCCACACCTGCCATCTTTAGTCTATTTTGGAATTTATTATTTATAAATTCTGTACCATTATCAGTTACAAGAGTTACTAGTTTCCTTTTAGTTTTTCTTTCTGCAAACTTCAACCAATTAAAGAAATTCTGATATGTTTCCATTTTACTCTTCATTAAATAACAGAAACCATATCTAGAATAATGATCCATTATACTTAATATATAACGAGCACCTCCCACACTTGGTTTTTAAGGACCTATAATATCAGCAAATACGACCTCTAGAGGCTCTTTAGTTTTAAATCCATTAATTCTATTTGCTGGTATTACCTTGCTTTTTTCTTGACTGCAAGCATTGCAGTGCAAATACTTATTGCAAGGCTTCAGTTTTATACCCTTAGACAGTTCAACCGTTTGCTTGAGCATTTAAAATTGATATGCCCTAAACGTCTGTGTAGCAAATGTATGCATTCATCATGAGGTTTAACGTTATTATACACTGTGTTAGCCACCTCTAACTGATTATCATTTAACACATACAATTCACCTTTTAAAGTTGCAGTCACTTTTTTACCTTCCTTTTCTATTATGCAGTTTTCTCCCCTAAAGGTAACTATATAACCTAGTTTAATCAAAACTCTAACTGAAAGCAAATTAAACTTAAGTTGTGGTACATATAACATTTTTACATTTTCTTGTATTTTCTGGGCATCATCTTCGTCCTCCGGATCCCAAGCATCTACCTCTGGTGGGTTTTGAATTATACTCCACAAACCTTCTCTGCGTAGAAGTAGGCTGCATTTCATAGACCATGAAACATAGTTTGTTCCATCCAGTTTGGATATTAGAGACAAACTTGGTAAATTGACTTGTGCCATCTTTCTCTGGATATTAAACTATAATTAATAAAACACAGCTGTCTGTTTACAGTATTGTGTAACTACACTAACTCTCACTTTATATAAGCCTGTTATATCCTGGTTAGTCTGACTGTGCAGCTGGGCCCATAACCAGTGTTAGGGATACACCCTAGCAGAATCTGCACGGCAGTCAGGCAGGCAGGCAAAATATGTGAGATAAACGTTTTTGTAGCTTACACTCAGTAAAACAGATACACTGTGCTAGTTAAATAGTTTATTCCAGTAAGAGTATTAGCATAGTCAAAAACAGTCCATATATCATTCACTAGTTCAGTCCGTTCAGGGATTATTCAGTTGCAAATTCCAGTGTCGAAAAAGAGGTCAGTAAACTTACAAATATCAGTCCAGTAATATATCTTCTCGCAGTAGAGATATGAAGAAGTCAAACCTCCTTTCTTTCTTCAGCAACTCAGCAGTAGGGAAAACACGCAGTTAGCAAACCATCAATCCATCAAACCAGCAATCGTCAGATTCTCTTGCTCCCTCTTATGGCGGTTTCACACCGCACCCAAAATTACATGCTTTGCAGTTTAAAGTGACACACACTTAAACTTACTATCATAGTTTATATATATTATTTTACCCAAACTACGTTAGGTACCCTTGTTATTCCTAACACACGACACTTGCACACTGGATTTAAAGGGTTTCCCTTCATCACAATAGGTGGTCACCTTCCACCTCACTGTTCCCTGGACTTCCCTACTGTTCTGCGAATCCCTGTAAGACTTGCATGCCCTCAAGGGGCCTCCAAAAGTGTAGATTTGGGGCAGAGGAACAGAGCTCATTCTTCTTTCCTCGCACCACTGCGATGTTACCACCAGAAGTCAGAAACTATTGATCTTCTGAGTAAATATGATGCAGAATGTAAAGACATAAACCTTCCCACTACCTAAATGTACTATGCTACCGTGTTTCTCACAAAATAAGGCTGGGCCTTATTTTTTTTTGACCCCCGAAAAAATGGCTAGGCCGTCTTTTTACTTAATTTCCTCCCCCACCTAGAGCGGCCCATACGCATGTACCTCGCCACGAGGCCACTTCTATCAGCCAACAAAAGCTCCCCAAAGCAGAGTCCCCAGCCGCTTCAGAGCGTGGTGTGGCTGCCCGTGTCCCCTTGCCATTAGGCAGTCTCTTTCGGGCGATGGAAACTCTCCAAGTGCAGACACCAGCCACTTCGATTGGCTGGTAGAAGCGGCCTTGGGGTGAGCGCACACACACACATACACTCCCCTCACCACGAGGCCGCTTCTATTGGCCAACAAAAGCTCCCTGAAGTCAGAGCTCCCAGCTGCTTCAAGGCAAGGCATGGCTGCCTGTGTCCCCTCACCTTTAGGCAGTCTCTTTCGGGCGATGAAAGCTCCCCAAGTACAGTCACCAGCCACTTCGAAGCGGCCTCAGGGCGAGCACACACACACACACACACACACACACACACATTCCCTTCGCCCCGAGGCCACTTCTACCGGCCGATCGAAGTGGCTGGTGACTGCACTTGGGGAGCTTCCATTGCCTGAAAGAGACTGCCTAATGGCGAGGGGACACAGGCAGCCACACCTCGCCCTGAAGCAGCTCGGGACTCTTGACTTCTGAGAGCTTTCGTCAGCTGATAGAAGTGGCCTCATGGTGAGGGGAGTGTGTGTTTGTGTGCTTGCCCCGAGGCCACTTCTACCAGACAATTGAAGTGGCTGGTGACTGCACTTGGGGAGCTTTCATCGCCCGAAAGAGACTGCCTAAAGGCAAGGGGACACAGGCAGCCACGCCTTGCCCCAAAGCAGCTGGGGACTTTGCCTTCAGGGAGCTTTTATCAGCCGATAGAAGCGGCCTCATGGTGAGGGGAGAGTGTGTGTGTGCACTCGCCCTGAGGCCACTTCTACCGGCTGATCGAAGTGGCTGGTGACTGAACTTGGAGAGCTTCCATCGCCCGAAAGAGACTGCCTAATGGCGAGGGGACAGGGCAGCCACACCACGCCCTGAAGCAGCTGGGGACTCTGCCTTCAGGGAGCTTCTATCGGCTGTCAGGGTATTCTAGCCTAGGCTACCTGCAGGGCACTCCTAAAGGCCAGTTTTCTCCCCCTTCCGCCCTTCCCCCCATTTCTCTTCACCTTGTGTAGTTCTAACGAACGATGTGAGAAATGGCGGGGAAACGCATGGATTAAACAGGCCTAAATTTTGGGGCGGGGCTTAATTTCACCTCATGCCTAGAAATCATGCTGGGCCTTCCTATTGGTGGAGGCCGTATTGTTGGAGAAACACGGTACTAGGACAAGCACTGATAAGAGACAGTATATAAATGTCAGTATTTAAGTATCTCATTTTGAGATTGTGTTGACAAGATTTAAACCACATTCCCCAAACAAACTTTGAAGCAAATATATCATTTCTGATCAAACAAATCCAGTTTTGCCATACTATTCTTACTTGAATAATCAGTGAATATACAAGTACAATTGGTGGAAATTAAATAGCATTCTAGAACTAACATCAATGACTCATGATTTTCCATGTTCAAACTGGAAAAGATGAGGTCATGAAATCCAGCATTTGCATCCAAGCAAGAGACCCTCCAAGGCTTAATAATTTATTTATTTATTTATTTTAATTTGTCAATCGCTTACAAGATAATAGGTATAAGTATATACATAGTTATGAATACATGAAATGGATACATATAAGAAAAATAAAAGAAACAATACGGTAATAAAAGAAACAGGGACGGTAGGCATGTTGGTGTGCTTATGTACACCCCCTACAGACCTCTTAGGAAAGGGGTGAGGTCAATAGTAGACAGTCTAAGGTTAAAGTTTTGGGGGTTCGGGGAAGAAACCACAGAGTCAGGTAGAGTATTCCAGACATTGCAGACATTGACTACTCTGTTGCTGAAGTCGTATATCCTGCAATCAAGTTTGGTGCGGTTAACCTTGAGTTTGTATCTGTTGTGTGCTCTTGTGTTGTTATGGTTGAAGCTGAAGTATTCATTGACAGGTAAGTCATTGCAATGTATGATTTTATATACCATACTTAGATCAGACCGAAGATGGCGTAATTCAAGGTTTTCTAGGTCTAGAATTTCAAGTCTGGTGGCATAAGGTATTCTACAACGAATAGTGGAGTGGAGAACTCTTCTTGTGAAATATTTCTGGACTTTCTCAACTGTGCTAATATCAGATACGACTGATGAGCTGTACTTGAGTATTGGTCGAGCAAATGTTTTGTATGCTCTAGTTAGTAGTGTGATATTACAGAGGATTAGGTTAACAACTCTTAACGCCTTTTTGGCTTTGTAGTTACAGTGGGCTCTAGCACTTAGATCATTAGAGATGAGTATTCCAAGGTCCTTTACAGAGCTTGGATCATCAACAAGGCCTTGACTATTCAGCCTGTATTTTATTTTCTGATATATTTTTTGCCAATATGTAAGACAGCATTTATTTGTTGAGATTTGAAGTTGTCATTTGTTTGACCATTCTGATACATAGTCAAGATCTTTTTGAAGGGTAGTTGTATTGTCTGTGGTATTGAACAGCTTTACATCATCAGCAAAGAGAACACAGTTGCTCTTAATGTGATCACAGAGGTAATTTATGTAGAGTATGGAGAGAGTTGGTCCTAGAACACTGCCTTGGGGGACACCACTATTGACAGGTACAGAATTTGATAGGACACTCCCAATTTTGACTACTTGTTGTCTGTTTGATAGGAATGCTTCTACCCAGTTATGCAATTGTCCAGAGTTACCATAAGATTTTAGTTTTAGGAGTAGTTTGTCGTGTAAAAGTTCAAACTAATTGTGCAATGGCTCTCCTGTTGCCTTGCTGAATTGGGAAGCTACCATTTAATTTTTCAGATTTTTGTTAATAATGTTGCATGATGGGAAATTTAATATAGTAGCTTCTGCTTGGTACTAATTAGAACACTTATAATGGTAATTCACTATTACTGCCATTTTAGTCAGTGAGAATCCTCTTATAAAAAAATGGCCACTAGAAGGCAAAATTCTGTCAATCTGAAACAAACTTACGCCTTTGCTGAGATTCATATACTTAATTAACTTCAGCTTAGTATATTTCCTTAAAGGTTCAGACCATATGGATCTCTACTATTGAGGTTCGGATATTTCACCTATAAAATTTTGTTACAGCAAAAGTTGATACTGTAAATAGAAAAGACAGAAGATTTTCTTTTTTTTTAAAAGAATCTTGCTAATATTGCATGAATATATGCAATGTTTGCAGCATACGTGATTAGAAGGAAACCACAAATCTAATTAAAACTGCTAGCAATATTTAGGTTAGCAAAATGTAATGAATCTGTAACTTAAATAAAGTGTCAAGGTTAATAGCATCCGTAAATTAGGTATCTTTAATCACTCTTAAATATTCAAGATCTTTGTTTTGTGGCTCATCTGAAAGGTGTGGCTCATCTGTGGCTCATCTCCTTATTTGGAGAACAGTTTGTTCTTGACTATGAAGTTTTAACCTCAGCTCATTATGTTTAATTTTCCAGAGACTTAATGTAGTCACATTTTTAGATAGAATGAAATTATAGGAATCTGTTATATATAGTTTGAAAACTTCTGGTCATGCATTGTGCTGAAATGAGTAAATTGACATTTGAAATTAGAGAACAAGAAGATAAACAATTTTATGAAGTTTGGGATCTTTTTTATCAATGGTTAGATAATAAAACATAATAATAGAATATTCAGACTTAGCATATAATTTTTTTTCTTTTTTTGATATTATCTTTATAAAACATTATCAAGATAGATTTGGTATGATCTTATGATTTATTGCAATATAAATTAAGTAAACTACAGTTATCTCGTTAAAGTATGAACTAATAAAATTATAGATAAATGATTTTTTAGTGATGATATTAGGTTATACAATTATTGATTGATAATATGAATTATTATGTAATATAATTATATTAGTGACTAGGAAATGGACGCACACAAAAAAAAGTGGTAAACCAACCGATGCACTGTTTGTAAATTTATGAAGAAGGATGATGTTTTTATGTTTTATGTGGTATGTCTATGTTGTTTTGTTGTTAAAATAAAAAACTTTAAAAAAAACTACTGGTCATGCAAAAAAGATACAAAGGAGAAGGGAAGAAAGGCACTCCCCATGATACAAAAGAGCAGGTGCACCAATAGTTGATTTTTCTTTATTTACACAAATGTACTCCATAATCTTGTGAACACAGGGTCCTGAAAAGAAGACAGCTATCATTATAGTTATTAAGTTCAGCAACAACATTTTTCCTAGGGATGTTCCAGACTCAATTGACTCTGAAGTAAACAGAGATTATGAAGTAAACAAGATTATGCATCAATCCACTTGGTGAAGTGACCTGATAGAGTTAGTTAGGAATTTCAGCAAGTGATTATTATTCATATAGAAGTAACATATCCTCTGAGTTATCCCAAAGTGGAGCTGTACTCCATTTTTATTTAATGACTGAATAAAGTGAAGAAGAGATAGACTCTTTTGCAGATGTTGTAACAGAAAATTGCTGCTGTCCGTTTACCAGATTATCTCTTGAATTATTATTAGCCTGTGAACCTAATAAATGTTGTTGTTGTTACTTGCAAAGTCATGTCCAACCCATCACAATCCCATGGACAATGTTCCTCCAAGCCTTCTTGTCATCTACCATCTTCTGATGTCCATTTAAGCTCATGCCTACTGCTTCAGTGACTCCATCCAGCCACCTCATTCTCTGTTGTCCCCTTCTTCTATTGCTCTCAATCTTTCCCAGCATTGGGCTCTTCTCCAGTGAGTTCTTCCTTTTCATTAGATGGCCAAAGTATTTGAGTTTCACCTTCAGGATCTGGCCTTCTAAAGAGCAGTCAGGATTGATCTCCTCTAGGACTGACTGGTTTGATCGCATTGCAGTCCAAGGGACTCACATGAGTCTTCTCCAGCACCATAGTTCAAAGGCCTCAGTTCTTTGGTGCTCAGCCTTTTTTATGGTCCAACTTTCACAATCATACATTGCAACTGGGAAAACCATAGCCTTGACTATATGCACTTTTGTTGGCAAGGTGATGTCTCTGCTTTTTAGTATGCTGTCTGGATTTATCATAGCTTTCCTCCCCAGGAGCAAGCGGCTGTTAATTTCTTAGCTGCAGTCCCCATCTGCAGTGATCTTGGAGCCCAGGAAAATAAAATCTGTCACTACCTCCATTTCTTCCCCATCTATTTGCTAGGAATTGAGAAAGCCGTATGATCTTAGTTTTCTTAATGTTGAGTTTCAAGCCAACTTTTGCACTTCTTCACCTACATTAAGAGGCTCTTTAGTTCCTCTTCATTTTCTGCCATTAGAGTGGTATCATCTGCATATCTGAGGTTGTTGATATTTCTCCCAGCAATCTTAATGCCAACTTTTGATTCATCTAGCCCTACCTTTCTCATGATGTGCTCTGCATATAAGTTAAATAGGCAGGGCAACAGTATTCAGCCTTGCCAACTCCTTTCCCAATTTTGAACCAATCAGTGGTTCTGTGCCCAGTTCTCACTGTTGCTTCTTGACCCACATATAGATTTCTTAAGAGACAAATAAGATGATCTGGTACTCCCATCTCTTTAAGAACTTGCAACAGTTTATTGTGATCCACACAATCAAAGGCTTTAGCATAGTCAATGAAGCAGAAGTAGATGTTTTTCTGGAACTCTCTAGCTTTCTCCATGATACAATGTATGTGGGCAATTTGATCTCTCGTTCCTCTACCTCTTTGAAATCCTAGCTGTACTTCTGGTAGTTTTCAATCCACATAGGTGCTGGAGTCTAGCTTGTGGGATTTTGGGCATAACTTTAGTAGCATGTGAAATGAGTGCAATGGAATGGTAGTTTGAACATTCTTTGGCATTGCCCTTCTTTGGAATTGGAATGTAAACTGACCTTTTCCAATCCTGTGGCCACTGTTAAGTTTTCCAAATTTGCTGGCAAATTGAGTGTAGCACTTTTACTGCATCATCTTTTAAGATTTTGAATAGCTCAGCTGACATTACAGTATCTTAAGTTGGTATTTGAAGACTCTTGTGTTGTGAAATATTTCTTATCTGTGATTCTTGTGAGTCTCGTACAGTTTTGGCAAGGTTTGTTCTTATCAAAGTTAGTTAGTTTGCAGCAGCCTTTTAACCGGGGATTTGTAAGACTCATTAAAAGATTTCTGTTCCCTATGGTTATTGTTTGTCTTATTGGAAAAGGGTTTGGATCAGAACAGATGGTGAAAGATGGCAAGGATAGTGGGCCTGAGGACATTGGAGCCTGACCTACAGACCCCCATAGGCCGAGCGATGCTCATTTCCTGCCAGTGATGACCTCGCCACTTTAGGTGTCTTTGCAGGACACTTGGCTGCAAAATGGCCTTGATTGCCACAATAGAGGCATAAGCCATCACAACAATGCCTATCCTTTTCCTCTTGGGTCAGGTGAGGGCAGGCAGCCCCCAACTGCATGGGCTCATCCAGAGGCACTTCCAACAGGGGCGCTGTCTTGCTGGGAACGGATGCAGTATCGGTCTGTCATTGCGCCTGTCATTGCTGAAGCCTGGCATTGATATGAAGACATAGGTGCATGAGCTCCTGCAGGGTGCGAGGGCATTCAATGCATGCCAACTCATCCAGAAGCTCGAACGACAGCCCTCCTGGAACTGGTCTATCAGTGCTGCCTCATTCCATTGTAAGTCCTGGGCGACCACGTGAAAGCTAGCAATATAATCCGTGAGTGAGCCTCGCCCCTGCTGCAATTCTCTCAATTACCTGTTTGCCGTTTGGGCCTGAACAGAGTCCTCAAACATGGCCTTGAACTGATGGCAAAACTCTGCATAATTGTCCAACAACTGGTTGGGCTGGGTCAACAGAGGCATCGCCTAACATGCTGCAGAACATGACAACAAACTAATAAAAAACCCACCTGATCTCCCAGTCAGTGGGAAAGTCCTGAAGGCTCTTATAAAGCTGGCACTGCCCAAAAAATGCTGGAAATTGGGCCAGAAAACCATCAAATTTACCTAGCACCGCTACTGGCCATTTGTGGCATGGCCGGACAGCTTGCATCTGCACAACCTGCGCAGTCAAAAGAGCCACTTGCTGGCTTAACTGAGCATTGTCTGCTCCGAACTGATCCACGGTCACCCCACGTAAAAATCTGATCCATGATCACCCTATGTAAAACAAAAGCAAGTTGGAGGGGTAGCCAGAAGCAAAATGTGGTGACCCAGAGTGTAATATAAATGTAACAAAATCCAAAATGTAAATAAATGTCCTTTAATGCCTCCAACTTGGCCCCACTGTTCAATCATTCTCAGTTGGAGATAAAACTTACTAAAAAATAGTCTTCAAAAGAAAGCAATACAGTCTGAACTTAATGAGCAGATAGAGGTGAAATAAAAAAACAAACAAACTACAATGATGAAATTTCCACAACGGACCAGGATAAGTAATTACCAAATTCAGAGAGATAACAAGGCACAGTCTGTTGGAAAGACTCCAACCAAGATAACTTCAGCCCAAAATAAAACACGCTGTTTTATTTGTATTATGGGGGGTTTTTTTGTGAAAACCCAAATAAAATTTTCACAAAAAAAATGCTTTGCTTCTGGCAACACTGTGTTTTAACGGTCTCTCGCTTATATACTATTCTCCCCAGCTGCAACTAATGAGGGGAATCATGGCCGCATCCTCTCTTATAAGCCAAGTTGTTTCCTTCTCTGTTCCTCCCTGTGTGTTCTAGAATGAAGAGGGGATGGGCCTGGTTCTTCCTCTGACTGCCAAGCTGGCCTCTGCCTTTCCCCAGCCTCCTCCACAACCTCCGGAGCCACACCTCCACTCCCTGTTGGCTGTTCCTCCTCTCCCTCAAAGTCCAACCCTACCAAGGGCATGACGCTTTCCTTCTTTCCTCAGCTTTCTGCAAAGGTTCCTCAGACAACCATTTTGCTTTTTTGCATTTCTTTTTCTGTGGGATGGTTTTAGTTGCTACCTCTTGTACAATGTTGCGAACCTCCATCCATAGTTCCTCAGGCACTCTGTCTATTAGATCTAATTCATTAAATCTGTTTGTCACCTCTACTGTATATTGATCAGGGATAAGATTTAGTTCATAGCTGAGTGGCCTAGTGCTTTCCCCTACCTTCGTCAATTTAAGCATAAATTTTGCAATGAGAAGCTCATGATCTGAGCCAATCAGCTCCTGCTCTTGTTTTTACTCACTGTATAGAGCTTCTCCCTCTTTGGCTGCAGAGCACACGGTCAATCTGATTTCTGTGTTGACCATCTGATGATGTCCATGTGAAGATCCTTCTCTTGGATTGTTGGAAAAGAGTGTTTGCTATGACCATTGTATTCTCTTGACAAAATTCTATCAGCCTGTACCCTGCTTCATTTTGTACTCCAAGGCCAAACTTCCCTGTTATCATTTGGCTTCCTACTTTAACATTCCAATCCCCCATGATAACCATCATTTTTGGTGTTAATTCTATAAGGTGCTGTAGGGCTTTTTAGAACCAGTTAATTTCATCCTCTTCAGCACCAGTGTTGGGGCATAGACTTGGATTACTGTGATATTGAATGGTTTGCCTTGGATTCGAACTGAGATCATTCTGTCATTTTGGGGATTGTATCCCAGTATTGCTTTTCCTATTTCTTTATTGACTATGAAGGCTACTCCATTTCTTCTGAGGTATTCTTGCCCGCAGTAGTATACCTGATGGTCATCTGAATTAAATTCACCCATTCCTATCCATTTTAGTTCGCTGATTCCTAAGATGTTTATTTATGCCACCAGATAAAAACTGAATGCACCAATTATCACATTAAACAAGAATAAATCCTTCTATGCACCAATTCCACCTGCAATTTCTACAATTTTATAAACAATAAACTAAACGACTCAAGGTCTATCCCACCCCTGAAAGGACCTAATGGTAAAGACTGCAACAATGCCACTATTAAAGGCAACCTCTTTAACACATTCTTTGGCTCAGTATTTGTAAACAGCAATGGATTATGCCCAGTATTTCCTAGTCGAACCACAGACAACTACAATGATCTAATATATATCGATTTTACAGAAGACATTGTTGAAAAAACACTGCGCAATCTAAAACCATCTCTATCTATTAGACCGGACGGAATATGTGCCTACTTCTTAAAAAAGCTACCCACTGCCATAGCAGAACCTCTAAGCATAATCTTTGAAAAATCTTTCAGGACCAGCTCCTTGCCAAAACTATGGTCACAAGCCATGGCCTATCCCCATCTTCAAAAAGGGAGAGTTGAAAATTACAGACCAATCTCTTTATGCTGCGTCACCTGTAAAGTTATGGAATCAATTATTAACCAATCCATCATCCTCCACTTAGAAACAAACAACCTACTCTCTAATAAACAATTTGGTTTTAGGAAAAAACTACCCTGTAATCTGCAACTCTTACACTGCAAAAACATATGGACTACACAACTCGATCAGGGCAAATCTACATAGACTTCTGTAAAGCCTTTGATTCAGTGGTACATTACAAACTACTCCTAAAACTAAAAACTTACGTTATCTCTGGACAGCTGCATTACTGGATAGAAACATTCCTGCCAAACAGACAACAAATGGTCAAAATTGGGAGCGTCCTATCAAAATCTGTACCTGTCAACAGTGGTGTCCCCCAAGGCAGTGTTCTAGGACCAACTCTTTTCATACTGTACATAAATGACCTCTGTGATCATATCAAGAGCAACTGCATTCTCTTTGCTCATGATGTAAAGCTATTCAACACCACAGACAATACTGCTACCTTGACTATATATCAGAATGGTCAAACAAATGACAACTTCAAATATCAACAAATAAATGCTCTGTCCTACATATTGGCAAAAAAAAAATCAGAAAATAAAATACAGGCTGAATATCACCTTGTTGATGATCCAAACTCTGTCAAGGGCCTTGGAATACTCATCTCTAATGATCTAAGTGCTAGAGCCCACTGTAACTACAAAGCCAAAAAGGCGTTAAGAGTTGTTAACCTAATCCTCTGTAGCTTTTTCTCTGGTAATATCACACTACTAACTAGAGCATACAAAACATTTGCTAGATCAATACTCAAATACAGCTCATCAGTCTGGAACCCACATTACATATCTGATATTAGCACAGTTGAGAAAGTCCAGAAATATTTCACAAGAAGAGTTCTCCACTCCACTATTCGTTGTAGAATACCTTATGCCACCAGACTCGAAATTCTAGACCTAGAAAACCTAGAACTACACTGCCTTCGGTCCGATCTAAGTATAGTATATAAAAAAAAATCATACATTGCAATGTCCTACCTGTCAATGAATACTTTATAACCATAACAACACTAGAGCAAACAATAGATACAAACTCACCAAACTTGATTGCAGGAAATACAACTTCAGCAACAGAGTAGTCAATGTCTGGAATACTCTACCTGATTCTGTGTTTTTTTCCCCAAACCCCAAAAACTTTTACCTTAGACTGTCTACTATTGACCTCACCCCTTTCCTAAGAGGTCTGTAGGGGGCACGCATAAGCGCACCAACGTGTCTACCGTCCCTGTCCTATTGTTCCTTTTATATATTTTTTTTATTTTTCTTATATGTATCCATGTATTCATAACTATGTTTCTACTTATACCTATTATCTTGTAAGCAATTGAGAAATAAAAACAAATAAATAAATGTTAATACTCAGTCTTGTCATCTCTTTTGACCACGTCCAGCTTGCCTTGATTCATGGATCTTACATTCCAGGTTCCTATGAAGAATAGATCTTTACAACATTGGACTTTCCTTTCACCACCAGATGCATCCACAGCTGAGCATCCTTTTGGCTTTGGCCCAGTTGCTTCACTCTTTCTGCCACTATTAGTACTAATCCTCTGCTCTTCCCCAGTAGCATATTGGACACCTTCCGACTTGAGGAGCTCATTGTCATATCTTTTTGCCTTTTAGTACTGTCCATGGGTTTTCATGGCAAAGATACTGGAGCTGGTTGCCATTTCCTTCTCCAGTGGATCACATTTTGTCAGATCTCTCTGCTGTGACCTGTCTGTATTGGGTGGCCCTGCATGGCATAGCTCATAGCTTCATTGAGCTATGCAAGCCCTTTCACCACAAGTCAGTAACACATGAAGGGGAAATAACCCTATAGCAGCAGGCTTGTATGGGAGATAGCTTTCTAATATGGCATATTTAACAAATATTCTTTACCCAGCCACAAGAGAACTTCTGTCTTCACCTTCTAGAATGTCCTATAATCTTCCCAGTTAGAAAAAGATTTCACAGTGCTCCTGTGCAAGAACAACTTTTCACAGTGTTCCTGTGCAAGAACAACTCCACTAAAGGAAATAAAAATATTTTCCCACATCATCATCTATCATGCCTCTTCTACACAGCATGGCAAACTGAATTAATAATGCTTCTTTTAATAATAACCAATTTATTAAAGGATGAGATTTTTGCCTCTTCTAAGCAGAGGCATCATCAAATATCTTCAGAAGTTCACTAAATTTATTGCACTTATCAGAGCTTTTAGATATTCAACAGTCTAAGAATTTTGATAATTTGCTTATCTTTTAAAGTTAATTCATTATTTTGTGTATTATAGACATCTTTTATGTATATTGTATTTAACTGTGATAGTGCAGTGGTGAGAACGCAGTATTGCATGCTAATTCTGCTGACTGCCAATTGCTGACTGTTTGGCAGTTCAATCCTGACCACTTCAAGGTTGTCTTAGCCTTCCATCCTTCTGAAGTCAGTAAAATGAGGACCCAAATTATTGGGGACAATGTGCAGCCCTCTGTAAACTGCGTAGAGAGGGCTGTAAAGCGGTATATAGGTTTAAGTGCTATTCCTATTTCTCTTTTGGTGTTTTATTCTGAAAACTGTTTCTTTTTACTTTTCTTTGTATTCTCTGTGATGGTTTATTTATTGTAAAATCAAATACATAAATAAGCTTGTGATGGAATGAACTGTGACATATTCATTTCATCTGAAAGTTCAGTGAATTTGGTATATATATCCGTTAACTATATATGAAAAACTGCCAAATGTGTTATCCGCATCAGAAGTTAAGATTTTCTCTAGCAACATTTTGTATTCAGTTGGAGTTGACTATTCCCATTTATAGAAAGTGAAAATATCTAGATGATCTGAGATACTTTTCCAAAAAATCTAAGCACAAACAATTGGTTTGTACTTGGTTAGTAGACAAAAGTGAAAAATCAGAACTCTTCAGGAAAACCACCTGAAAAACCAGACCTGTATATTTAGAAGAACTTTTTTTTAATTAAGAAAAAGGTTGCGTTTATGTAATCTTAATTGAGATTGCCCAAATTTTTAAAAATGTCATTCCAAGTGGGGAAATCACCAACTGATATTTATTCATAGGATGATGACTACTATTTTCATTTATCTTGCCATCTTGAAACATCAGGCAGAGATGAACAAACTAATTTTACATTATCTGAAAGGATGTTACACACATGCACACACACACTTAAAAGTTTGGACCTCTATTCAATATTCTCTTTATCGATGCCCTAAAGAAAATAGACCTTTCTGTTTTCTATGAAGGCTAGATAAAGAAAACCGAATTAAATGAGTCAAAAAGCATCTTCATTCAGGAAAATGACCCAAGGCTGCATATTTGTATGTGGCAAAAATATGTGAACTTTTATTTTCAAGAACTGTTGTGCCCTGTTGGGCAGCAATAACTGCAACTAAATATTTTCAATAATTATTGATCAGTCCTACAAATCAGCTTGGATAATTTTAGTTCCTGGCCTCCCTGTGGAATGGCTTTAATTCATGGATATTGGTAACTTCCTCATGAGAATTGCACATTTCAGCTCTTTCCAGATTAAAGTCAGAACTTTGCCTTGGCCATTCCAAGACATTAACTTTGGGGCAACTTACCCTGGTCTAGAAGGAATAAAACCAGCCCAAACCATAATAGTATCACCATTATTTCACAGATAGGATGAAGTCAAAACAGATATTGATTCAAAATTAAACAAAAATTGCCTTTTTCCCTATTAATAACAATAATAATACTTTATTTGCAGTCACAGACCAAAACAAAAGTACAACAAAAGAAGAACATGGGAAAATTAATCATGAACAATTGGTCACCAAAAACTTGACTAAGGGGAATTACAGCGTTCTCCTCTGATGGTTACAGCTCTTAAAAAAAAAATGGAAACCAAAGAAGTGATATATGAGGAGCCATCCCCTGGACAATATAAGAACATATTACTAACATTGGGTCTAGAAGGGTCTGTTTCAAGGAGAGACAGTAACTTAGATCTCCCTGCATTGTACATAGGGCAATATAAAAGGACATGCCCCACAGTTTCAACCTCAGCTCTGTCACAAGGGCATAGCTGCTCGTTAATCGGGAGACTCTTAAATTGCCCATCCATTAGTGCTGAGGGCAGAACATTAAAGCGAGCTAGGAAGAAAGCTCTTCTATACTTGGGAATGGCTAGAGTGTAAAAATAGGAAGCCATCCTCAGTCTGTAATTATTAAATTGACTGAAAATCAGAGGGGAGCAAGTTTTGTTAGCTCTGGCTCGTAGATATTGCAAGTCAATGTCCACAAGCCATTGGACTACCCTAAATTGGGCGTCCTTAAGGCCATAATCTCCCAGGGCATCCCCCATAAAAAACTAGCGGGTGTAATTTCTTCATCAGCTCCCTCTCCCAACGAGAAATATGAGAGTCAGCAAACGCCAGGAAGAGGTAGCTACCAGGAACTGCCAGAAAGAGCACCCGAAACTACCATTTAAAGGTATTAATCCATGCCATACATTCGACTGATCGAGTGCCCAGTTCCAGGTACATCGGAGCAAAACCAACACAAGGAGGAAGACCCAGAAGTTTTCTAAAAAAGACAGCCTGGGTTCTTTCAATACAATCCTTGAAGCCCCATATCCATATGGGAATTCCGTAAAGAGTTTGAGCCAGAGTTTTGGCTTTGTAAATATGCAGAGCAGAAGGAATAAACTGGCCTCCTTGGGTATAAAAAATCTTAAAATCTGTTGGTGAGTACAGGAGGCTGAGTTCAGCACCTGGGTTCGATGTCTAGCCCAAACACCAGTGTTCTGAAATACCTAAATACTTAAAGTGGAAAAAACCTGCTTAACAGCATTACCATTGATAGCCCAGTTATACAATTTCCGGGCTCTAGAGAACAACAATACTTTGGATTTGTCGTAATTAATAGACAAATGGTTCTCAGCACAGTAGGACCCGAATGCAGAAAGTAATCTTTTCAGACCTGGCCTTGACAATGAAAGGAGGGCTGCATTGTCAGCATAAAGGAGAAGCGGGATCTTTGTAGTTGACAACTTTGGGGTGTGGGACTCAATATGTCCAATGTGAAAGGCCAAGTCAGATAAGAATAAATTAAACAAAAGAGGAGCCAGAACACAACCCTGCCTTACTCCGTTCTTAACTGGGATAGGATTTGAAAGTTCTCCCTGCAGACCACACCTGACCTGACTAGAGGTCTGGTTGTACAAGGATCTAATTAGGAACAGAAGACGTCTATCGATAGAACTTTTGAGCGGTTTTGACCACAACAGTCCCCTAGGGACTGAGTCAAATGCTGACTTTAGGTTGATAAAAGCAGTAAAAAGTTTGCCACCTGGGATGGTAGTATATTTATCGACCAGGTGCACTAAGACAAAGCAGTGGTCCAGTGTGGCACAGCCCGCTTTAAACCCAATCTGTTCAGCACCAATAATATTGGACTCCTCAACCCAGGTGAGGAGTCTATGTTGGAGATACTTAGCATACAGTTTCCCAATGATGGAGAGCAGACTTATGGGGCGATAGTTGGCTGGATTGTTCCTATTTCCTCGTTTAAAAACTGGAACAATAATTGTTAAGCTCCAGGAGGTAGGGATCCTGCCAGAGGTATTGATATGCATGAAGATCCACCACTCGGGATTGGATTTTAGCAGATCAGAGGGTATAGCATCAGGGCCAGGAGCTTTGCCTGACTTGAGTTCGGAGATAAGCTCAGTAATATCAGCATGAGCGATGGGTTGCCAGTCAGGAACTGCAGGAGGCAGCTGTAGCCCAAGCACAGTCAAACTTGTTGATGCCTGGAAAATTGCCAATAAATGATTTTCCCAATCTGTTGGAAATACAGCAGAGAGGGAGTTCTTGATGACCCAGCAAGGAGCTGGCAACAATTTGCCAAAATAATCGAGTGTTCTTCTGCTGGATGGAGAGGAGAAGTAGATTCCACTTCTCTCTCTCTTTAGCTTTCTTTTTCTTAGCAATTAGTCCTTTATACTCCCGCTTCAAGTGATAGTAGTCCTCTGGTGGGCATTTATCGCCTCGATTACGATAGAGCAGGTAAACCCGATTAATCTGGTTCCTGAGCATCAGACACTCTTTGTCAAACCAAGAATTGTCTTGAATAATATGGACCACTCGGACTATGGACAGCTCCTAGCTCCCTTTGAACACTATTAATCAGTGATTCAAAGGCCAAGATTGTCCCTGGGCCACTACTTGTTAGGGCCTGATTGTATAGGCTGAGACACTCCGGAGATGATAAAAAGGAGTGGAGCTTTCTTTCAGTATTAGAAGACCATTTGACCCTCCTTGTATATGAGGCCACATAGGGATCTAATATCTGGGGACCCCTAGGGCAGTGATGGCTAACCTTTTCACCTTGGTGTGTTGAAAATCGGGAAAAAGTGTAGCCTTCCTCAGGTCGTGTGTCAGTTCAAGAAATATCAATAATTTGGTAATATTTGCAGCTCTAATAAAGAAAGAGTTATATTTTTAATATATTTATTATATTTATTAGTTCAAAAAGCTAAACGTTTTGGAGATTTTTTTTTGAAGGGTTTGCATGGTGCTCTGTGAGGATGGTGAGAAGCAAGAACTGCAAGAGCTGCTATGGAGGCAATTAAAGCTTAGAGGAGCTGGAGAGGGGCTGAATGCTGCAGACTAGACATCCAAGCGTTTTACAGTGGGAGAGAAGAAGGGAGAGCCACAAAGACAGAAATGCAGATTTTAGTATTAATTGCATTTACAGGACAGCCACCCGATGCTGCTTATCATGAGCACTGTGTCTGGTTGTTGTGGTGCAGTCCTCCTGCGATGTTTATGACGGACTGGGCTGGGGTGATCACACAGGGCTGTGAAACTCGTCTCCCTGGTCTCAGAGCTGCAAGTGCAGGATGTGGGGATCGGAAGGCCACCTTACAGGGCTGTGAACCTCATGGATCTCCTTTCCTCCTGTAGCGTTCCTGAGGTAATGAAACTGACAAACCTCAGTTTATCGAGGTTAAAACTGGTTCTCTGGTGGCAGCAGTGACACCATGCCTCCACGCAACAAGCAGGGAGCAGGGATTGGAGCAGAGCACAGGCAGCCTCTAAATGTGCAGGTTTTCCCCACACTAACAGGCGTGTCAGTCAAAGTGCCTCAGTGTGTCACGAGTGACACGCGTGTCATAGGTTAGCCATCACTGCATTAATGGGATAAATGATGAGGGCTACCTGTTTCGACTGTAAGACCAGGTGACTGTTTGCGTCAAAAGATGTAAAGTTTGAACTATTGGTAGGATTACGTTGGCCAGTGCTTTTGCTGAGGCTTGGCAGGGAGAACCGCCGCATCAGGCTGCCGAGCAGCCAGCCCAGGGCACCCACTGGTAGTCCAGGAAACTAAGTAGTTTAAAGTACTTATTATTTTATCAAGCTGGAGCTGAATGCTCGCTGTAGTTTCTGCGACCAAGAAACATTGCTGAGCCAAAAGTTCTGTAAGGGTGGGCTCATTTAAGGATTGGTTGGGGGCTGTAGTTTTAGATAAGCCTTTGTACTCAACTCAGGGGGTGATGCCCTCAACCATCAGAAGATTGCAACAACTGGCAGCAGCCAGACAAAAGCGAGCAGGAGCTTTCAAACCGAGAGGCCGAGCTAAAACAAAGTCCTCTATCTTGGATTGCTTCAGAGAAGGTTGAGGAACTGGGTCAGTGAGAGATCTGCTCCTTTTCCTTGTCTTCATTATATTAAGTAGCACAATAATGGAGGAGTTGTGTAATATAGCATAGAGTCTAGTCACTGAAACAAGTCCTTAATCCAGAGGAAAAGGAATCGGAAGTGTAGAAGAAATGAGTCCTAATGCAAATAGTGGCAGAGCTCCTCACAAGTATACCAAGGATCCTGCCCTCCCAACAGAGCAGGGAACATGACTAAATAAAAATGATAAAATAATAAAAATAGTGGATAAAAATAGAATAAATTAGATAAGAGAAATCACATCAAAGCTAGGCATTGCTAGACTTCCAGCTGAAGGAGTAAGATGTGTAGAACAACAAAACAAAGAAGAAGAAGCAAGGCCTTCCTATAGCTGAGGCCCAGCTCAGGCTTTTTTAATAAATTCAGCTAAACCATAGCTGAAATATAACTAAAAGTGGATTAGTAATCACACTGCAAAAATTTCAAAAATGTAAAGGGTTTAAAAATAAATAAAAATTTGAGGACTAAGATATGATAGAAAAATAGCCTTAAAAGCAGGTAATAATTAGAATAGGCTAATTTAATCTTAGTTAAGTAGAGAACCTATTTGCCTGCTGCTCTCCAGGGAAGCTTCCTTCCAGGTGGTGCCTCTTGAATTGTGCATGTAAGAACTCTTTCCTTTTCTCTCCTGAAAAAGTTTGAATGTGGTCAAAGAAGGTTCTTTGCAGTTTGTTTGCAGTGGCAACTTGATATCTGTGTTGGTTGGTTTGAAGAAAAGGTTGCTTGAACTACAGCCGAGGATGAATCAGCAAAGGAAGAAAAAGACCAAAAGAGCGCCGAGGAAGACAGGCTCCTAATAACCAGCCTGTTTCAACAGACAAGAGTTTGACCTTTTTTCAACTCCAAGATGACTTATTGTTAATTCTCTTAGCTGCTTCACTGAATTCTTTACTCCTTTTTCCCTATTCAGTAGTTAAGCAAATAAGATTGTGTGAAACAATCCAAGAGTTTTGACCATAAAAAAGTGCCATGTTTTCCATTTCAGGATTTCTTCAGCAAATCTGATCCCTTTCTGGAAATCTTCCGAATGAATGATGATGCAACCCAACAGCTTGTTCATAGGACCGAGGTAAGTTGAGAAATATCATGTACATACACAAACATACTCACCTAAATAAAATGTTTATTTGTAAATTCACAATTTCTTTTGAGGGTATTGTTCTATTTGTACCACTCTTTTTTTAATACCGCCACTGAATTATGTGATTCTTGTCTGGGATGCTACAACAGACACTTAGGCCTTCAAAAAGTGCTATATTATAAATATTATATATCCTGTTTCTAGGGTATAACTGAAGAGTGATAATCTTACTAAATTTAAGAAAAGCTTGGTTGTTGGAAAGCTTGGAAAACAGCAAGATATATTTCAGTTCCATTCTTTGTCATTGTTACAATCTTAACTTAATTTCTCCTCTTCATGCTGGACTATTCGATGCCGAGGCAGTTATAAATCATCAGATCCTCACACTTGCTATTTTCATGGATGGGAAACTTATATTGAAACAAATGGAAGCTCACCCTCTTGCTAATTGTGGCCCTTGAACTAAATCAGTGTTTCTCAATCTTGCAATTTTAAGATGTGTGGGCTTCTTAATTTCAAGAATTCCCCAACCAGGATAGAGTAGAGAAAGCTAGGAGATGTTCACACATTTAATGTTGCCAAAACTGAGAAGCACTAATGTAGATTATAACCAGAATAAAAAGCAATGTATTAGGTCTCCCCTAGAGTGCAATTCCTATTAATTCCCTCTGGTTGCAGATATATAAATGTATACTCAAAAACCAACCATACAAAAAACACAATAGTGGTGGGTTCTTCACACTTTTAAAAGCAAAAGGGATTGTGAAAGCCTGCTTTTTACTGGAGTGGGGAGCTTTGGTGTTGTGCTGTGCCATTTTTTGTATGAATAGCATAATGAGCAAGTACTTCAATATCCAAAGAATAAATAATCATTTAAAGACTATCTGGAAAAATTCACAAATGGTGCAAGTGTTATGGAAAATGTAATTGTACTTGGATTGCATGCATACTTTGGATAGCCAAACAGCACGTTGTAATTGATTGTTTTTTCTCCTCATTTTCTGCTAAAATAATTCCATGAATGAAAATCAAGGAATTATAAAATAGCTAAAAAGTGTAATCGTTCCTTGCATCAATGTCTCCGTGTCCACTGATAAGATCAGAGTATTGTACACTATATTTGTGATCGCAATATTAATTCCATACTAGTGTAAATGTTGCTAGCAGTGCTCTGGAAAAAAATGTTTCTAGCACATCATTAAAGACATTTATTGTAGCAAAATCTTCTCTCTGGAAACTTATTATTTAAGCAGAAAAGTGGTTGTTTCAGTCTAAGCAGAAAGAAAACTATTGGAATAGTGATCAGCTGAGGATGTTCTCACTCTCATTTGGAAAACCCAAAATGCCATGGAAAGACATATATGTTACAAGATAGCTTTGTATAATAAAAATTGACCCATTTTATTTCCACTTCTAATCTTTTATCCAAAGACATTCTATGGCTACTGAGCATGCCATCTTCTCATTATGATATTGGGAGGAATTCATTTCCTTAGGTTCTCTCCATAAATATAGTTTGCTAGCTAACATTTCCTGTTTGTTCCCTTAGCTCAGGGGTCACCAACCTTTTGAATCTCAGGGACCACCAAATTCATACTTTTAAATCCTGAAGACCACTAATATGATTTTTTTAAAAAAGCTAATATATATATATTAGCATTATATATATATATATATATATATATAGATCTTTGGTTGTTCGGGATTTCTCCCGCGTAAGATTCGAAGTATCTAGGCAACGTTTCGATGAAGTCTCATTCATCATCTTCAGGCTTCTGTCTTCGGCTCTTGCTTCTCAGAGTGATGTGAGATTGCAGCTGCTTCTTCCTTTTAACTGCTAGTGGGGGTGGGACTTGATTGGGTGGGGGCTTGGCTGTGTTCTGATTGGGTGGGGGTGGGTTCTGATTGGTTGGGGGGTTGGCCGTGTTCTGATTGGTTGGAGGCGTGTTCTGTTCAGGTGGGGGCTTGGTTGTGCTCAGGTTAGTCTTAGTTGCTGGGGGATTTGAGTTGGTGAGCTGTGATCTTGCTGTTTGGCTTCGAGTTCGTGGTCGTGCTGCATCTTCATAGTGGGTGTCGGTTTGCTTCATGTATGGCTCGGAGGGGTTTGAAGTGGGTAGTGATGCAGCTGCAGTGCAGCTTCTGGTCCATGGTCGTGTCTCATCTTCTGAGTGGGTGTGAGTCTGTTTTCTACATGGAAATGCGGTGGTGGCATCTTGTGTGGCTCTCATGGGTGTGGGTCTGGTGTCATTCTTCATGTTAGGTACTCGTCTGTTCATGAGGGCGGGTTTCCAAATGGCTGGAAGGCGGGAGGTGTCATCTCGTTTGTTCATGCTGTGTGGGTGTTTTTCTCAGAAGATGAGACACGACCATGGACCAGAAGCTGCACTGCAGCTGCATCACTACCCACTTCAAACCCCTCCGAGCCATACATGAAGCAAACCGACACCCACTATGAAGATGCAGCACGACCACGAACTCGAAGCCAAACAGCAAGATCACAGCTCACCAACTCAAATCCCCCAGCAACTAAGACTAACCTGAGCACAACCAAGCCCCCACCTGAACAGAACACGCCTCCAACCAATCAGAACACGGCCAACCCCCCAACCAATCAGAACACACCCCCACCCAATCAGAACACAGCCAAGCCCCCACCCAATCAAGTCCCACCCCACTAGCAGTTAAAAGGAAGAAGCAGCTGCAATCTCACATCACTCTGAGAAGCAAGAGCCGAAGACAGAAGCCTGAAGATGATGGATGAGACTTCATCGAAACGTTGCCTAGATACTTCGAATCTTACGCGGGAGAAAACCCGAACAACCAAAGATCCACATACAAATACCCACGAGAACCTCAGAAAACAAATATATATACACACACACACACACACACATACATCATACACAAATACACACACACACACACACACACTTATTTAATTATAACAAAAATGTAAATGCTTAATGATAACAAAATAAAATGTTCTGGGCTGGAAACCTCCCCCACCTGGCACCTTCCAAAGAGACAGAAGAGCAGGCTCTGTGTGTGTGTGGGTGTGTGTCTGAGCTGAGGGGTCTCAGGGCAACTGCTGTTGGGAGAAGCAGAGGGAGAAAGGGGGCTTTGCTCTCCTTGGGGGGCAGCGCCCCTTGGCTGCCACTCCAGGGGCTTCTCAGCAGGCATCTGCCTGCAGAAGGACTGCCGCTCTTGGTGATTAATTGGGGGAGGGGAGAAAGTGGGAGCTCCTTTCAGATCCTGGGTGGAGGATTGAGAGGCTCAGATCTGCAGCCGAGGAAAAGCTGGGGGGGGGCTCTTCCAGCCTCACCTGGAGACAGGCAAGGAAAGGTGTCCCTGGGGGCACTTCGCTCGCTTTAGCACTTAGCTGCCAAACTTAGCCACAGCCAGTGATTATTTGGGGGTGGGGGGGGGAAGAGAGAAAGTATCTCTCGCATTACCAGGGGAGGAAAGGAGACAAAACAAAGCTCACTCTCTCACTGAACGGCAAAACGACAATCTACCGTGTTCCAGGAGTTCTTCAAAATCATCAAACGCTCCTACTTGCAGTTCTCGCGCCTCCCAGCTCAGATCCCTGAGATGCATGCTCCCACACATGGCAGCAACAACAGTCCCCATCCCCAGTGCCCGCTGTCAGCTCTCTCCATTAGTTTTCTAGCCTTGAATTGCTCCCGGCTCTCTCTCTTTCCTCCCCCCCACCCACGTGCAGGCAGGAAAGGGAGACGGAGCCTTCCACAGCTCTCCCCTTTTCCAGCCCTTACTGCCTCTCCCAACATCGAAGCCTCAGAAACGCAGGCAAAGCCGCTACAGCGGTAGCGCCCTGAGTTGCTTGCTTCTCCACTACTGCCTCCTCTTCCTCCTCCAGCACCACTTCCTTCTCTGGGTAGGGCATTTCTTAACTAACCGAGCATGCTAAGGCAATTCAGGATGCTGAAACAAGATGGTGGCGCCCAAGCAAACATTCTTTGCGGCCCAGTACAAAATGATCCACGGACCGGTACCGGTCTGGGGCCCAGTGTTTGGGGACCACTGCCTTAGCTGACCCAAGAAGGAAAAGTGAAGACAGCTCCCACTCTTAAAACAATTGCTTGCCAAGCACTGTTGGTTCTATAACTTATTTCAACTGTTTTATTTTGATAATGCTGTTCTATTGTTAACATTCTCATTGGACACATCCTTGAATATTCCAGCAGTGTTCAAGTATGAAATCATATGACAAAGAACATGTGGAAAATACCTATATTTATTCTGAATTTTCTTAAGTGTTGACAGAATGAGAGAAAATCTTTATGGAAATGGCAGTCAGTAGGTTGCTTGTTGAAATAAACTTATTCTTTTCCCTTAATTTCTAGGTGGTGATGAATAACTTAAATCCAGCTTGGAAGGCATTTAAGGTGTCTGTAAATTCCCTTTGCAGCGGTGACCAAGATCGCAGACTGAAGGTTTGTGATCTTTAAACGATGAAACAAATAGATTTGCATTTTTAAAAAACTTTCTTTTTAAAAAAAATTAAAGTTAAAGTCTAGTGCTACTTTTAAAGAAAACTTTATTTTTATGTTTATTTATCCTCAGCCAGTTTGAATTAAATTCTTCACAGCTTTATATTCTTCTAATGACGCTGCATAATATTATGAAAGTCTTTACCACTTTAACTAATAGAAATAAATATTTCAAATTAATTGAAAAATCTAAATATCAGTTCAATTTGCAACTAAGCTGCTCAAATTCTAATACATCTCAAACATAAGGTCATAGAAGCATAATATAAATTTTAAACCTCAGTTCCAAAATCTGATTTTAGTGAGGGACTTTGCTCTTCATGTAAGTGAGTTCTACAGATTCAACTATTTGATATTCTGTGATGGAATCTGTTAGGATTGCATATTTTTATTTAGGGCAGATGCATGCATATAAAGAACCAACATATTCTATTGTACCAAGAGTGAGCATATTTTAATGTCCATTAGCTGCAGAGGAAAAAATGATGAATCACCATGCATAAGTGGGTTCCAGGAGTTTTTAGGTGTTCATGTTTGGGAAAAAAACTATCTATGTTGGGGGAGGTTTTTTTAAAAAAAAAAATTAAAACTGTGTTAAGTCTATTATTGAGTATTGTCAGGGGGAAACCTAATTATGAGTATAGCTGCACTTAATAACAATTGAACAGACAGCACACCACAAAAGGTCTCACTTTAGGATTCAGAGGTTTATTAGAATTAAAGCATAGCAAACATAAAATCACTTACAGTAGCCATATTGCAGTGAGGGTCAATCAGACAAGCAGTCAAGAGGGATGGCTTGAGACTGATCGAAAACCTCCCCTTCTTTACTCTTCCTTTATATACCTTAAGTCCACCAACACACTGACTTTCAGGAATTCTGCCTCCTTGCAACAGAGTAGTTTTGAGAGTTTTTCAGCGATAATTCAGCACCAGAAAAATAAACACAGATGGCTGGTTCATTTAACATCTTTATAAACATATGTAGATTTTACAAACCAGTTGTAGATTTTTCCAACATGGAGCAAACTCAAACAGAAACATGTTGCAAGTTCAGAGCAGAGCTCCAGTCTTCAGCAAGCAAGCAAGTTAGTTTCATCTTCAATAGGCAGACTCAGAGCTCAACATAGCTGCAGAGTTGCAGAGCTTAACATAGAGCCACACCTACACTACTTTTAGTTTCAGTTTCCAGCCTAGGCTACTTCTAGTTTCAGTTTCCAAAACAGTCCTCATTGGCTGATTTAGTTGCTATGCCTGTTCATTGGCTGACCTTGTTACCAAGCTCTATTCCAGTTCATGACACTCCTCCCTTCATAACTGGAATAGACATAAATTCAATTACCTTTAATATTCTTCAGATACCTATATTTGAAGACCCACATTCACAATTCCCTCCAAATATCTTGAGAATTCATTTTTATACCTATCCAATACAATTCCATTGATCCCCACTGTGAGGTGTGGCTCAAAAGACCACCAGGATTCAAAGTTGATCCAAGGAAAAAGGCTTTATTGAATACACATCTGCAGACGTGGGTTCCCCCTTGGCAGCTGGGAGGAACACAAAGCATAGCATTTGCTCTATTCTTATACCCTAAACTACCTCCCCATTATGCAAATGGCTTGGTTTACAATCTATTTTTCAGAACACAGGTTACAATTCATTACTTTATATGGTGCATAGCACGCAGCAAGCACTTCCCTAACACGAGGGCATACATCAACATATCATGCATGGTGGGGCTCAGTTCAACCATTCAATTGGTACCAGGCACTTCGAAGACATTCCAGGATAGTTGAACAGTTTAATTGGTGCCTGGCACTTCCCTACTTCAAAGACATTCCTTTCAACATGAGGTTTGAGTCATAAAAATGGATAATTCAATCTAACACTTCTCACACCACCTTTTAACTTTCCAATGGATATGCAACTATCAGCCTTGCAACTCTTGAACCCAAGACCTTTCAATGCAGTAGCTAAACAGATATTCCAAATCCTGGCTGACTGCTTCAGCCAATAAATGGCCTTGTTCAATTTATATACTATGTTAGACTTTTTGCTTTCATACCCTGGTGCTTGAACCATGTAAATTTCTTCCTCTAATTCTGCATTGAGAAATGCAGTGGTTATGTCAAAATGCCAAATTTTATAGCCATGTGCCGCTGCCAATACTAGTGCCAGCCTGATGTTCTCACTCTTTACAGTTGGTGCGAATACCTCACCATAGTACATATTTTTCATTTGTGAAAACCCCTAAAAACCCCTCACTAACCTTGCTTTATATTGTACTTCATTATTGGGTAGTATTTTTTTCTTGTACACCCACTTGCATCCTACAACTTAGCTACCCCGTGGCAAAGTCAAAGATGAGAACACTTCATGTTCTCTCATGGATTTCATTTCCTTGTCCATGGCTTCTTTCCACTTTACTTGTTCAATTTTAGGTAACGCCAATACTTCTTTGTAATTCCTTGGCTCATACCATACATTACGCACTTTAACTTTACTAGCAGAATTCCTATCAGGTGTAATCCCCTTGTTCCATCACTCTGACCTGCGTGGCACTGACTGCTCCTGTGTGTCAACCCTCTCTTGCTTCATATCTTGTTCAGTTTCTCCTCCCTGAACGCTGACACCATCACTAAGTGAGTTACCATCACTAAGTGGATCACCATCACTAAGTGAATCATTCCATAAATTTGCTCCAGTTCTGTTCCAATTTTGTTCTGCAAAGCTTGCAGACCTTGAAAATATTCTTTTGCTCCCATCGCTAAAGTGATAACTTTTTGAGCCTGGCTCACAGCCCACAAACCTGAGCTTTCTAGCGTTTGGTTGCCCCTTTCTTCTAATTGCCTTTTGGAATATGCCACCCACACATTGCTTCCAAACACCCTTAAATGTGCTAGACATGGTTTTCTCCCATATAGCACTGCATATGGAGTATCATTAATGGAGGAACTCTATAACATATTAACTAAATAGTTAGCAGTCAATATGGCTTCACCCCAATATGACCTGCTTAGACCAGAATCCTCTAGCAGTGAGTCCTTCATGGTTTGCAAGACTCCATTCCGTCTCTCAGCAACACCATTCTCAGCTGCTGTGTAAGGATTTAATCCTAATTGTGCCAACCACTTGTTGACTTGAATTCTGAACCTCTGTCAGTTTGCAGCTGACATACCTGCTGTTTATACCTTTTTTCTACAAAGCTTACCCATTGCTTAAATTTGTGTAGCACTTCTGCTTTACTCTTTAGTAAACGGCAGAACCTAAACCATCTACAAGGACCAGTGCATACTTTGCTCCTCCCAAACTGGCTTGCATTGGGCCCACCAAATCTGCATGTACCAGCTCTAGAGCTCTTGTTGTCTGCCTTGTGCTACTCTTCCTTACTGGGAATGCATTGGACTTTGATGTTTTGCATATTGCACAATCCAAATATGCCTTACATCCCTTTACATGCAATCCTTCTGCATACTGATTCATCTTTTGAACAATTTGAAAATTGGTATGAGCAAGTTTTCTGTGCAAAAGAGGAACACATGAATCATGTTTTGCAACATTGCCAAATGTTTGTGCACATTGAACTTTTTGTCCCTGTAACATATAAAGGTTATCATGCTTTATGCTCTTTGCACATACAATTCCATTTTTCCTTTAAGACACTGCCCATTTACAAATGTGGTTTCAAATCCTTGCTTGTCTAAACTAGAGACACTAGTTTCATTTCTGGCACACATAAAACATTATAAAACCTTGTTTCCAAATATGGAATTTGCACACTGCCTCTTCCAATGACTTTAGCCTTCTTGCCATTTGCCAAGGTTACTGTGTCTCCTGCAGCTGCATCCATCCTGTAAAACAATTTAGCATTATTAATAAACATTTGGCTAGCCCCAATAAGCCATTGATCTCTTCCATTACTATTGCAAGCTTTTGCAACAGTAATCTGTCCATCAACCCGTCCTTGCAAACTTTTTCTGTCTTGCAACAAACAGTCTGTTTTTAAGTGAGATGTCTCTGTTGATGGGTTGTAATCTGATATCCCCTGCTGCTCTTTTCTTCTCTGGAGACAGCCAGTCTATGGAATTTTCCATTCTGCTCCTTGGGTCTCCTCAGGGATTTCTCCTCCTTGAGGCTTTTTCTATAATGGCATTTCTGCTCTTCAGCTATCAGGCTTGCTTTCAGAGCTTCCAGACTCAATTCCTGCTTTGGTTTGCATTCAAACACTGCAGACACAATGTCCCAAGTTTCATCTAGACTGTTTAAAACTAAGAGCACTTTCTGAGATTCAGGAATCCTCATCCCACGTTGTTCTAATTCCACAAAGTTTGTATATGAACAAAATGCTGTTCCACTGAATTTCCTGCCTGCAAACGAGCTCTATATGATTTTCTTGATAATTGTACGATGTTGCATGTAGATCAGAGGTGGTATTCAGCAGATTCTGACCAATTCTGGAGAACCGGTACCGGAAATTTTGAGTAGTTCAGAGAATCGGTAAATATCACCTCTGATGGCAGATTTTACAGTATTCTTACCCTGCCATGCCCACCAAGCCGCACCTATAGAACCAGAAGTAAAAAAAAATTGAATCCCACCACTGATGCACATACACTCACATGAACAGCCCTCAATTTATCCCAGACTTCCTTTGCAGTTTTTAAATCATCTACATTGATAAATCATCTTCTAAACTTAAGATGATATAAGCAAATGCTTATATCCCTGAGGATCATGCAGCTTCTGATCTGCAGCATTCAATGGTACCTGGAGTGGATTTTCAACAATATTCCAAAGCTCTTTAGCCTTCAGGAAACATTCCATCTTTGCAGCCCAAATAATATAGTTCTTTTGACCCAAACTGGGTAGAGAGCTCTCTTTAATTTTTTCAGCCATCCTGCAAAGCCTCTTGCCTTGTTTCTTACTTTTAAAACAGGCAGTCTCTCAGTGTTAATTACAATTCAGTTTTTTCCCTGGCCTTCTGGGCCCATAATCGATAAGCGATAATTAAGCGATAATTCAGTGCCAAAAAATAAACACAGACGGCTGATGCTTCATTTAACATCTTTGTAGATTTTACAAGCCAGTTGTAGATTTCTCCAAAATGGAGCAAACTCAAACAGAAACATGTTGCAAGTTCAGAGCAGAGCTCCAGTCTTCAGCAAGCAAGCAAGTTAGTTTCATCTTCAATAGACAAGCTCAGAGTTCATCATAGCTACAAAGTTGCAGAGCTTAACATAGAGCCATGCCTAGGCTACTTTTAGTTTCAGTTTCCAGCCTAGGCTACCTCTAGTTTCAGTTTTCAAAACAGTCCTCATTGGCTGACTTAGTTGCTATGCCTATTCATTGGATGACCTTGTTACCAAGCTTTATTTCAGTTCATGAATATACTCTGACAGTTTATTCATTACATCCTACATGTCCCAATATAACTATATTTATATACATGATCAATATAATTTCCCTATTTCCCAGGATCTTAGCCCACCGCATATTGCCAGCCAAGTAGCTATCCTGCTTGCAAGGCATATTTTCAACATACACAGCATAATTTCCACAGGGGCACAAGTCAGGGGCACAAGTCCATCACATAGGCATCACTGATTTTCCATAAGTTAATCAATGTTGTTCTGTGTGACAGGTCTGCAACACACACACACCCCCAGCATACCTTCATAACTGCAGACTCTAGTACTGCTGGTAATTTCATATTAATTTTGGATCTAATCCATATGGCCTGAGATGTTTTTAGGGCTTAGGGAACTGGATGAGGGGATAGCAGTATAAAGGTATTTATCTATAGCATAAAGTTATTTACCCATTTTGCAATCTTCCCATGGTATGTGTGTATCAATGCCTTTGGGTCAGTTTTGATTTCTAATGAACAATATGGCAAAGTCTCTGCAGTTTTGTACGTTTTTCAGATGTTGGTAGGAAATCACAGATCCCAGTGCAGAAAAGGAAATTTGGATCCACTGGGATTGTGCATCAGAGTTGTCCATTCCTAGACTAAAGGAAGAGGATTACAAAGCTGCTTATGGTTTCTTTCTCATAGTTCATTCCTCCTGTGCTTGAATTAGCATAAAAGTATGTTGACCTATCTTCCATGTGATGATAACTCTCAAAAGTGCTATAAATGCCCAAGACTAAATGCCAGTAGAGTTGCATTGCCCAACCATTGGATAGGGAAGAGGCATGCCTGCATGTACAATATGTATTAAAATTGATATGTCTTGTGAAGAAAAAATTGTATAGAAGTACAAACTATTCTTTTTTCACGGGTGATGTAGTCTTCCTTTCAAGATATAGAACTAGTGATACTTTAATTAAAAAAAATTAAAAAGAGTTGCACCATATATAATGTGACAACAAATATTGCTTCAAAAGGAATATGGTTAGATAAGCTGCCTACATAGTTTTTGTCTTCTGTGTTGTTTCTAGATTCTGAGGGAAAATTCATGAATATTCTGAGCTTACAGCACGGGTTACACCTTGCCTGATAGTTCTGTCATTTTTTTAGCCCTCTGTAAATATGATATGATGAGGCTCCTGTTTGGCACAACATGAGAAAAATCAACTTCTATCATAACTTGGAAGAAAGAAGAAGTGTCTTTCATAATTCATTGAGCTTTAGGGCAGGCAGATGCTACTCATGCTGATTTGGCCTACTCTAAAGCTCAGCATGACAACAAATAAAATTCTTCCTTCTCTTGACACAGAGGCAGAAAGGATCTGCCATAATAAAGTAATGTGGTGAAATAGAAAGACCTGCACAGCTTTAACTTACGCAAAAGGTCAGCATACTATTAATTCATTAGCCAGATATGTTTTTATATTGCTTTCCAAGAAATCTTTTCAATGCAGGACGTAAGTAAAGTCAGCATTTAAATAGTAAATTCAAAATAGCTGATTTAGAAAAAGGTAGATAGAAAGAGAATTTTAAATCTCTATTCATTTAAAACATTCATGCTTCAGGAAAATGCCACTATGATATTTGATTTCACCTCCATTCTGTTCTGTTTCACCTTATTTTGCTAATAACTCAACTTTATATTTTAAGAGAGATATGTGTGCTATTTTTAAATTTTGTGTGAGGTTTATATCTCTTTTTCTGCATGAATGAAAAGAGAGATACATGGCTCTCCTTCCAATTTTTAGTGACAATTACAGTCATTGTGAAGTAGGTTGCACTGAGAATTGATGACTGGCTTGAAGTCACTCAATAAACATCTGCAATGTCATCTCCTCTTTATCTACTATCTTAAAACTCCATCATATTGGTTCTTTATTTCTCCTGAAATAATTTTTTTTATTTGCTCTGCGTTTTTCCTCATAAGCAACATTTTGCAAACAATATCTTTCCATACAAAATATTAAGTATATTCACAAATGTATACTCAATTTTATGGATACTTTTTCCAAACTGATACATTTTTGTACATATGGTTTGGTTAGAAAATTTCATTGCATATCCTGTACATATCCTGTACATTGTGATAATTACATTCAATTAACATTGTTTCAGGAAAGTAATGTTTATGTTAAAATATGTAGCTAAATAATTTGCCATCCACACATGCATGGGTGTATCATTTCCACTCTTGCTATAGCCAAATGAGCTATTTACAATTGATATCTGATTTTTAATTTTTTTAGTAGTCTTTCTTTGGTCCTCAGTATATATTTATGAAGAAAATAAATGCTGACAGATATCTTCATGGGTATTCTAGTGATGGTGCTTATGTGTATATATTTAGGATTTATGTTGGGTCCCTTGTGTCATTAAAAAATGCATAAATGCACGTATATAAACTTATTTCAGTCAATATTTCAAATACTTCAAAAAATAAAGATCCATGTAAATGATTCTTAATCACTTTAGTTTATCAGGAATTAGTTGTCAAGGATATAAAATAACTGAAAAGAATGCTGTACTCTGAATCTCCAAGGACTTTTCTGTCTTTAAGAAATGGCAGCCTGAAGGTGAAGTATATCAATGATGAACAACTATTGGTGAGAGGAAACCTTTTCCCAAGGCTCCACTACATTTTAGAAACATAACAGTAACACTCTTCTGTCATGATGGAGAGGCAGTATAATACGAGCACCAAGAACGAGTCAAAAAGGGGGCTGTGAAAATATTTACAGACCCCTCATACCCCAGATATAAACTGTTTCAACTCCTTCCCTCAAAATGACGCTATAGAGCATTGCACACCAGAACAACTAGACACAAGAACAGTTTTTTCCCGAAAGCCATCACTCTGCTAAACAAATAATTCCCTCAAACCTGTTCAACTATTACGAAGTCTGCACTACTATAACTGTTAAATCTTGTCATCATTCCTTATCACCCATCCCTACCACTTGTGACTGTATGAATGTAACTTTGTCGTTTGTATACTTACGATTTATATTGACTGTTTCCTAGTATGATTGATTGCTTATTGTACCCTGTGACTATCATTAAGTGCCGTACCTTATGATTCTCAACTCCTGACGAAAGTATCTTTTCTTTTATGTATACTGAGAGTATTTACATCAAGACAAATTCCTTGTGTGTCCAATCACACTTGGCCAACAAAGCATTCTATTCTATTCTATTCTAAGTGAAAGTAAACAAAATGATTGACACCTCATACTCCATGACTGCAGACTTTTTAAAAGTTTGCTAATGTTACTTCTAAAGCTAGACAGAAAAGCACGTCAAAAGTCTTTTCAAAGCAAGCATGGTGGGGCAATGTTGCTTCTATTAAAACAGAATAAGATTCTTTATTCACCCTCGGTTATATTTTAAGGAGAAATAACTAATAGCTCTATATAATTTTTAATCACTTTTTAAACATCTAAACATCTTTTGGAATATTTCTGTTAGGGAATATGGGTGCAGATGTGATAATGTAATTGGAGATCAATTTATTTTGTCAGTGAAGTTGCTACCTTATTTTACAAGAATTTTTACCCAAGCCTCTTTGAGCTCTATTTGAGATTGTTTACTAGGTATGCCATGAGCACATATTTGTTGGAGTTGGAGATAGATAGTTGTTTCAGTTAAAGTTAGCAAACAAAGATTAACAAGCTGGAGAAGCTTGTGCAGGATTTTTGTCTTAGTAAATATTTTGTCTACTCTTCATCCTGAGATGATCTTACATTTCAGTTAAAACTGATATATGTGTCTGTTTATTTAACTAACTGATACTACTGTATGATGTCTGTTTTTAATAATCCTTAGACATATTGGATGAATGCAGGGATGGGATTCTACCAGTTCGAACCGGTTCAGTAGAACTGGTTGTTATGATTCTCTGTAGTTAAATCGGGCCTCTGGCTGGCCCCACCCCTCTTCACTGGCTTCTCCACTCCCTGCCCAGCCAGTCCCTATCGCACATGAGCAACATCATGCACATGCGCGACATGCCTGCAGCCTGCTTTTGCCCACCTGCCAGGCCAGCCATTGCTGCCTGCCTTTTGCTATGGCACAGCGAAAAGCTTTCAAGTTCCCCTCCCTTTGGGAAACAGGTCCTGGGCAGCAAGAGAAGCACCCTGGTTGAATCCTGTTTCTCTTTGCTACCCAGGATCTGTTTCCCAAAGGGAGGGGGATTTGCAAGCTTTTCACTGTGCCAGGAGAGGCTCTCCCAGCAAGAGCAGGTGAGAGAAGCTGCCCGGAGCTGACATGAGGCTTTCCACTGTTCCTTGCAGCTGAGTTAACCCCAACTGAGCAGCCCTGATTTTCCTGCTCACAGGTAAGCCTGCAAATTATGCTAGCCCCTCTCCCACTGTCCTCGGGCCCCACCCAGCCATCTCTGGGGCTCCCCAAGCCACACCTAGCCATCCTGGGGCTCCCCAGTTCTTTATGCCACAGCTCACAGCCTTTTATTCCAAGTCTAGCTATGCCCTTGACACTTGCAGCTGCTGGAGCCCAGCACTGTGGTTCCCTTCACTCCAACCAGCAGCCTCTGCTTGCATCCAGAAGCCATCGGCCAGGTGGAAGGAGGCCAATGTGGGGCACCATTTCTGGGCCAGTCTCGGGGTGATGTGACAATGGCAGTGGCTGGAGCATGCCACGGCCATTCACTTTCTCTGATGTGCTGGGGCTGAGACTGAGAGGGGTGGCAGAGGTACCATGAAAGGGAGGTTGGGAACTCCTGGAGCTGCTCTGCCACCACCACCACTGCCCCTGCCATGCTGTTCCAAAAGGGTGGGCAGATGAATGTTCTAGGGCTGCTGCTTTCTTTGTTCTCCTGCCGCCTGCTGCTCTGGAGCTCACCAGATTCAGTTCAGTTCGTCCCAGACCAGGTTCGTGTGTGCAAGAGAGTTTTGGGGGGCGGGAGAGGGAGGGAAGGAAGGAAGGAAGGAAGGAAGGAAGGAAGGAAGGAAGGAAGGGCATAGAAAAAGCATGAAAGGAAGGAAGATAGAAAAAGCATGAAAAAAGAGCATGGAAGAAAGAGCAAGAAAGAAAGAGGAAGAAAGAAAGAAAGAAAGAAAGAAAGAAAGAAAGAAAGAAAGAAAGAAAGAAAGAAAGAAAGAAAGAAAGAAGGGAGAGAGAGAGAAAGAACTCTGTGCTATTATTTTTAATTATTCCATTACTTATCATATATTAATAATTTACACTGTCCCTATACCTAGAGTGATTTTACTGCCTTTCTTTTGCCCAGGTATTTTTCAGGGTTTACATGTCTATAGTCCAGAGCCTAAACACATGTGTCAGGCTACAGAACTTTTCCTATTCACTCAACTAGAATGAACTTCTGAAAACGTATCAAAATGTATCAAAAAGGAATCCTTTATTGAGATGAGATAATTCTTGTAGGAGTTCAAAGCAGTGTCTGAGGTCTCTCAGGCATACAGGGATACATAAGGGAGTTTAGAACCCCTCCCTTTATCTCGATGTGTATTTAGTGAAACAAAAGCCAGTATGTTAATTCCTCCCCACCCCTTCTGTAAGGAACGATCTTTTTCACAGTTTCCCAGGGCATACCTAATTTTCCCCCATCCCCTTTTTAGAACGAACTTTTCAAGAGATTCCCAGGACACATCTCACTGTGGAATTTTTATGATCTTCTCATCTCCTGGCTGTGCTTCTCAGAGGTGATAGTTCTGGCCATCTGGCTTTTCTCCCTCCATTGTATCATGTGTGGGTTATACAAATTTGATATAAGATTAAATATATTCAGGTTACATCAAGAAAAGATTTCTTTATAACCCCCCTCTTTTCTTCTTCCACTGAAGAAATGACAGATACACAGATCTGACAACATGTGTGTTTAACAGAGTTGAAAGGGACTATGGAGGTCTTCTAGTACAACCCTCTACTCAGGCAGGTAAACAGAGGATTCCAAACTCTGAGTCGAGGTCCTGGGAAAGGTGTCAGCAAAATAGAAAAACACTTAGAAGGGACCTTGGGGGGAACCCTATACCATTTCAGAGAAATGGCTGTCCGGTCTTTTCTTAAAAACCTCCAGTGTTGGAGCACCCAGAACTTCTGGTGGCAAGCAGTTCCATTGTTAATTGTTTTCACTGTCAGGAAGTTTCTTCTTAGTTTTAGGTTGCTTCTCTCTTTGCTCAGTTTCCATCCATTGCTTTTTGTTTGCCTTCTGGTGCTTTGGAAAATACATTGCCCCCCTCTTTCTGGCAGCCCCTTAAAAGTCTGTTGCCTATTACACTTTTGAGCAAAACATGTGAGCCATTTCCTCCTTTCAATGGTTCATGAAAGTACATCTATAGTATGTAGATAATAAAGTCAAAAAAGGTGAACAACATTTTTGCAGAACTATAGATAAATTGAGGCTGGGTGTGACGAGGAATGGCTGGGAGGGGAAGGGTCAAGCAAGGCATCCCTTGACATGAGTGACATTGAATTGGCCACACCCACCCAGTCACATTACCACCCGGCCATGCCCACTCAGTTACATGACCACCAAGCCATGCTCCAGTCAGCAAGCCACACCCACCCAGTCACATGATCACCAAGCCATACCTACAAATTAGGCCATGCCCACGGAACCAGTTGTTAAGAAATTTGAATCCCACCCCTGGATGAATGAAACTTTTTCAGTTAGTTCTCCTGCCACCATTTCTACCTATATAAGGCCCACTCTTTCATTTTAATAGAAGAACCATTATTTTTCTGAAGACCACCACACTGAAATAGCCAATGCTCAAATCAGCACCACACTGAATGAGCATGCTTTGCAAGAGAGGGGAAAGTATATTCAAATTTAAATTTAATGAAAATACATTCCAGAAAAAGGAAACCTAGCCATTTTCATAAAATTGCCAAAAAATGCCAATGCGTTTAACTCAACTCAATAGAAGCTTTGCTTTTTACATAAATGAACTATTTCTGATGTAATGGGAATACAGACGTTCCTGAAAAATGAACAAAATTCTTGGGCCTGCATATTTTCCAGCATTCTGTTGTTTTCCTCATATCATAGGGGATTTTTTTTTTATTTAAACTACTTTCCCATGATATTTGAACTCAGAGAATAGTGCTTTACTTAAGCTATAGCAAGAGAGAGGAAAACCAAATTTAATGCATTTTAAAACTTGCAGGCTTGTAATGAAAACCATGATTTTCTATTATGTCTTAATGAAGCCTGGGTAAAGAAATTTTAATTAATATGATTATAATTAGTAAGAACTCATCTAGTGTTCATATAAATATCATATGTAAGCATTATTAATTCTTTTCAATTACCACTGTCTAGTGAAGATCAATACTATAAGATCTTTTCCACTGCAGAAGAAAGGAGAAGGAAGAAAGGTCATTTGTATATTTGAAATAAGAACATTTAATGTAATGAACGCATGTGCATTTTTAAGTTTAAGAATATATATTCTTAAAGCACATTAGAGTAATTTTTACTTTCATTTCTACTCCTTGTCTGTTTTTTCTGGTGAATAAGAATGCCCACAAGTAGTTATACCATGACTGAGATCAGTTATGGTATGATTGCCACATGTGATATTTAATTGGGTGTTATGTCTCACCTGTGCTCAAACCTCAAGGCCAAATCCTCCGCTTCCTCATTGCTCAAGTCTGTGTCTTCTAACAGAGCAGGCTCAAACCTCCGAGTCACAACAATTGGGTGTTGCTATTATCTTTGTAATGCTCAAGAAATAGCACACTAAGTGCAAAATGTTGCCACCTTTGATTAAGACATTGATTTCAAACCTGCAATTATTAAAAGCATAATTATCCTCACTTGAACAGCATAGGTACCTGGTAATGAATATAAAAATAGCAGTTAAATATCTAAATAAGCTAACCTACTTCTTCCTTCCATAATTGGGGATTAAAACCTAAATATCAGAGTTTGAAAGCACAGACTCTATATTTTCTATCTTGAAACAGGTTCTGTTCCTTTTTTAATCCTTTAAAATAATTATTACCAAGAGTTATTTATAAAGTACAGGTCATGGTTTTTTATTTCAAATACAGTGATTTAGCTTAAATGGAGCCTCTGTGGCGCAGTGGTTAGAGTGCAGTACTGCAAGCTACTTCTGCAGCCAGCTACCTACAATTTGGCAGTTCAAATCCCACCAGTCTCAAGGTTGACTCAGCCTTCCATCCTTCCGAGATGGGTAAAATGAGGACCCAGATTGTTGGGGGCTATATGCTAACTCTGTAAACCACTTAGAGAGGTCTGTAAAGCTGTGTAAAGCGGCATGTAAGTCTAAGTGCTATTGCTATTCTCACATGTAGTTCTGTACAAATTTGATTCTATACCATGAACATAATATTGTTCATATCATCAATAGCAAATGTATACTATATTTAAAATCAATCATAGTTACATAGCAGTTTGAAGGTATATCTTTATAACGATATTCTAGGAAGTCTTATTTATTGCTTCAATTTTCAGTTAGTATTGTTCTGCAGATTAAATTAACTGCCAGAACTGTGGAGGGTCAAGAAGTCACATGTTAATTTAAACTTTATTTTCATTAAGCACTTACTATTTGTTGTCAAGCATGTGTTAAAAGGCTTTAATTCACTTGAATAGCTAGAGGTCTATCCAATTTTTACCAGAGAAAAGATGAAAGATTGAGTGAAATGTCATGCTGTAAACTATTGAACAGGAAAAGGAACATTTTACATGTTTGTTCAAGCAATTTCAAATTAGCAGACTTTTTTAGTCTATCAAATTGACAGAAGAGGTAAAATCCACATGGCTAGATTAGCAGGGAAAGATATATATGTATTATTTATTATTAGGTCTTAGTTCACTGAGATTCAACTGTTGTCCTTTGGCTGCATGGAAAAAAATCAGCAAATGGTAATATTGATGAACACAGTTGTACATTTCTGGAGAAATATGTATAACTGAACTTCATATAAATAAGAAACTTTTAAAAACCCAAAGCTAAATCGTTCATTCCTAAATTGAGTGAACAGGGATCTCACAAGATTCTGGTGGCAGAAGGAAAGCAGGCATTTGCTCTTAAGGCAATAGATCTGCAGGAGCAAGAAGGAAAACAATTCCATTAAGCAGTTAAGAGTGAGCCCCAACATACTCACCAGAAATATGCAACTTATTAATGCAAATCTTTATTCTTCATTGTTCTTATGGTACTCATGGTCAGAGATAGAAGTAATGAATCATTAATCATATATATGTATACTCATGACTTAAACCCTCTGGATTTTACTTGAACAACTCCTTGCCATCTCAGTCTATTTTCATCCAGTTTTAAACAGGTTCTGACAATGATTCTAAGGCCAGACCTCTAAGTTGCTTTTCCTCCCAACATGCTATTAACCTTTCTGTTCCCTGGTTCTCTTTACTATTAGATTTATCTTCCATATATTTGTTATCAATGACGTTGTCAAAATCACTTTTTTTGCTGAATTACTTTTATCCGGTATGACAGTTAATACTGAGAAGAAGGTCCTTTGAAAACTTAAATTAAAATCTATGGCTGCACAGACCTTTTAGAAAAGATTACATACCAATTAAATGATAGCATGACAGTTCTGCTTTTTAGACATGTGGGAGCCAATATCACTCAGGGAACTGTGGTGATACATAATGCTCTGTGGGATAGCATGATGGCACTAGATTTAGAAGACAACCCATCCAGGCCTGGATTTAAATCATTGTATTCTGCTTTCATTGTGTAATTTTTATGTTGTGTGGTTTCCATGAACTAATAACAGGAAATAATTATCCTGAATTCTTTTCTTTGAGTTGAATTCAATTTTGTGAAAGAGAAGACATTCAAGAAATTATTTCAAGGGAAAAGAAACCTTCAAATAAATGATAATGTATGGGAAGGGATACATTTGTCCTTGATATTGTTAGGGAATATATACATGTCCTACCTTTCGTATTACAAACATTTCTCAAGTGATCTGTTGTCTTCCTGTCTTCCAAGGCTTCAAGTGAATCCCAAGGGAAGATTTCATAAAGGAATTCTTCTCAAGGATCATTTTAGTGATGGTGTTTGTTACCATGAGCGGTTGCTGGTTTTGAAAAATTGTTCAAGAGTTATTCATCTGTTGGAAAAACCATCCATCCAAATTATCTGCTCATAAATCTCATGAGGAATTTCTAAAGCTTAATTGAGTACTCTTCCAAAAGAGAAGTTGTACCCACAAGAGATAAAAAAAACCTATAGAAATTCAGTTAAAGATAAGAAATTTAGTCCATCATAAAGCACTTCTAGTGAGCAACCATATCTATGTATAGTCTGGTAAGAAACAGGTAAAAATAAACCAGTAAGAAAGATTAAGCAAACTACTTGCAAACTGCAAGTTTCTCTTGCAAGCCTCCTATACACAATCAAGCTAAATCTTGGTCAAGAGCAATCTGTTCCTTCACCACAAACTTGGTGTGGACAGAGATGTTCACAAGTCATGCTAGCTCATCATATAATTTGATCTGAATTAATTGTATTAGAATAGTCTACCCAATTGTGGTAAACTATGAATAAAGAGAGCACCACTTACTGTTCTGTGTGATCCGAATGTGTTTGCAAGAGAAGCATTACCTCACCCAGCTTCCTTTTGTCTTTTCTTCATTTATCCAAGTGGCCTTAGTCATTTCCACCCAACACCTTCCACGGCCGTACTGTCAATAGAGGGCCTCCACTGATAACATTGATGGAGATCACGAGACTCACAGCCAAAGATAAAACAATGGTGTGAATTTTGAACTGGGTCTGGAGGGGCTGGCCAGGAACCATAGAGGGGGATGATGGAAAACCATACAAGACCAGGCAGACAGAATTGTCGATGCTCAAGGGCTGCCTGATGTGGGGAGAGAGAATGATCATTTCCCCTCTGTTATAGCAAAGAATCCTGAAGCTGCTGCACGAAGGCCACCTGGGAATCGTCCAGATGAAGGCCCTCACCAGAAGCTACGTCTGGTGGCCAGGCCTAGGCAAAGAGCTTGAGGCCTGGGTTGCCACCTGCAGCCCCTGTCAGGAATCACAACCGGCACCCCCTCCAGCGGTACCCATGAAATGGGAGACACCCACAGCCCCGTGGGCTGAGATACGCATTGACTTTGCCGGGCCCTGCCAGGGACAGACATTCCTGATAGTGGTGGATGCCTATTCCAAGTGGCTGCAGGTCATTCTCATGAGGTCCACCACCACTGAAGCAACTATTCTGGCACTGAGGAGACTGTTCGCAACCCATGGACTACCAAACATTCTAGTGTCCAATAACGGGCCGCAGTTTACAACACAGCTTTTTGAGGGGTTTCTGGCAGGGATCCGACATGCACTCTCGGCACCACCTCACCCCACCACCAATGGGCAGGACAAGAGAATGGTCAGATCAACCAAGGAAACACTTAAGAAGATGGGCAGGAAAGGGTGGATGGAATGTTATTAATACAACACATCATGCCCCACTCCACCACACTCCGCAGCCCTGCCAAACTGCTAATGGGAAGGAAATTCAGATCGGCCCAAGACCTACTACATCCCACTACACAATGAAATTTCCACAGACTCCACTGGGAAGTGCAGGCACTTCACCATAGAGGAGCCGGTCTATGCCCAAAACTACACAGAGGGGCCACCTGGCCCAGGTCATTAATAGGGAGAATATCAACAATTAAAATATTATACTTATTCCAGATTATTCCAATAAAGTTAGGGAAAGAAAATATTGAGGATTTAAATAAAATGATGTTGAAATATATATGGCAAGGGAAAAAGACAAGAATCAAATTAAAACTTTTACAGGATACTAGAACGAGAGGACGCTTTGGATTACCCAATTGGGAATTATATTATCAGGCAGTAATATTGAGGTGGAGGTTCGGATGGACCATCGTAATTTGGAGCACTTGACCACTGCGAGGAAGTTGAACCAGTGACAGATTCGGTGGTGGTTGTTCTTTGCTAGGTTCAACTTTTTTTGTGACTTATATCCCCAGTGGTCAGAACCGGAGAGCAGATGCCCTGTCCCGTAAACCAGAGTACCTTTGTCCTGAGGACCCTCTTCCTCTGCGTAGGGTGCTACTACCGGAATCTTTGGCCGTTATCCAGGAACCAGTGGATTTGCGCCCTCAGATATGAGAGGTGCAGCGCTTAGACGCTTGGTCGCAGCAGAGAATGGGGAAAATTGGACCTGACTCCCCATGGACTCTGGAGGAGGGCTTACTACAACATCGGGGCCGATTGTATGTGCCCACAAGGACATTTAGAGCCCTCATCATGACTCAATGTCATGACGACCCTGCTGCTGGCCATTTTGGATTTTTTAAGACCCTTCATCTGGTCACACAGACTTTTTGGTGGCCTCGAGTCTGACATGATGTCTATGCCTATGTTGCGTCCTGCGTACCATGCCGGCAAGCGAAAGCTGTGACGGGAGTGCCTCCTGGTCTCCTTCAACCACTGCCGACTCCAGACAGACCATGGGGCGCAATTTCCATGGACTTTTTAACGCATTTGCCCTCTTCGTCGGGGTATACGATGGTGCTCGTGGTGGTTGATGTTAACTAAGATGACTCACTTTATCCCCTGTCGGAGGTTACTGTCGGCTCGTACTAATTCCCAGTTATTCTTGCAACACGTGTTCCATCTGCATGGTCTGCCGGACAGGGTGGTTTCGGATCGCGGTGTCCAATTTTACAAGAGCCTGATGACCGCATTGCAGGTGCAGGTGTGCTTGGCATCGGTGCACCATCCGGAGACTGATGGTGGGACGGAGAAGGTGATTGGCATCCTCGCCCAATATTTAAGATGTTTTGTTAACCACCGACAGAACGATTGGGTGACTTATCTCCCGTTGGCGGAGTTTGCCTTCAATAACTCTCAGCACACCTCTACTCACATGACACCTTTTTACACAAATATGGGTTTTCATCCGAGGTTTTTCCCATTGTCGATCATGGACTCCCCGGTTCCCGAGATGCGGGACTTCTTCTTGGAGCTGCATTTGGTTCATCAATTGGTGTCGCAGCAATTGGAACGGGCTAAGGCAGACTACAAAAGGTTCGTGGATCGTTCGCATTGGACGACACCTCTGTTGGCTGTGGAAGACAGGGTGTGGTTATCCATGAAGCATTTACGGGTCGACCGTCTAGTCAAGAAGTTGGACCATTGTTTCATTGGTCCCTTCTCTATCGAGGTGGTTATCAATGCCGTTGCATATTGGCTCACCCTGCTGCGCTCTATGTGCATTCATCCTGTCTTCCGCCGTTCCCTTCTGGTTCCTGATGCCCCATCATGTACTCTCTGTTCCCCCGCTGGTATGAGTTCTCCATCTATACCCGGTGAGGATTCTGCTACTGACGACACGGTGGTCGGCATTAAAAATTCTTGCTGGTTGAAAGGACGATTTCAATATTTCGTCGAATGGCTAGGGGACGGACCAGAGGCTCTTTCCTGGGAACATGCTTCCACGATTCAAGCCCCGGACCTTATCCAGAGATTCCATGCTCAGTTTCCATTGAAACCGCATCTGGATCATCAGACTCGGGGGAAGGGCCCTGCAGTGAGGGATAGTGTTGTGACTCGGAGGTCTGAACCTGCCTTGTTAGAAGATACAGACTTAAGTAATGAGGGAGAGAGGGATTTGGCATCGAGATTTGAGCCTGCCTTGCTGGAAGACACAGACTTGAGCCAGGAGGAAGAGGAGGACTTGACTCTGAGGTTTGAGCCTGTGTTGCTGGAGGATTCGGAATCATCTCCCTCCCTGGGACCTTCCTCCCTGGTTGTGCCTCAGGTGTCGGCAGACAATCAGGAGAGCGTGTCGGAGTCCTTGGCTGAGGATCAAGCCGAGGAATGCTGGTTTGATGCAAGGCACAGACGCAGGCAGAAGCATGAAATTGAAGGTAAAAGGAAATGTCAAATCAGGAACTGACTTGAGAGATTGACACGCCCCTCAGGAGATAAAAGAGGGCATGTTAGCTCTGAATACTCGTTTGGGACAATTTGTTTATTCGGAATAGCAGCTTGACAAATTCTCTGTGCGGCGTTTGCCTTCTGATTTACGGTCTTGTTTGTTATCGGACTTGGCAGGCAGCTTCTGGAAGACTGCCAAGGACTTTTCCAGTCAAAGGAATTTAACTCTGTCGTTCCTGGTCCTGTCTGTTTATTTATATTCCTTTGGAGACTTGGACTCTCACCTCGTGGTCACAGGTGAGACAGAACACCCAAGTATTTCACTTTTTTTGTGATCTGGATATTTAACCTGTCCATCAGTACTTTTCTTTGTTTTTCCATTATATTTTTTGCTAAAATTTTAGTTATTTTCAGTCCTGCAACCTCCTGATATTCTTCTATCTTTTCTATCAACTTAGAACCTGTTTCTTGTAATATGAAAATCAGATCATCTGCAAATGCCTGTAACTTATACTCTTCATTTTTTATCTTCATTCCTGTTGTGGTTAGCTGGCAGCAGGTGTGGGTGGCTGAGGAAAGCGAGGACTCAGATGAGGGGCGAGGACCATTAGGGACTGCACTGCTGCCTTCAGAGATTGTGGGGGCTGGCAGCAGCGATGAGGAGGTTACCAAGGAGCCTGTGCCAAGTGCACGTGTGCACAGGATTGCTCGCAGCAAAGAGCAGCTGCAACAGCAAGGGCAACTCAGGAGTAAGGCTGCAAGGTAATGGCCCCTCCTTCAAGAAGATAAAAGCCAGCTATGAAGCGAACGTTCTTTGCAGGAAGCAAATATGTTTTGAAATGGAGCCTCATGGACATTAGAGTACTTGAAGACTCTTGTGTTTTGAAATATTTCTTATCTGTGATTCTTGGCAGTCTCCCACAGTTTTGGCGAGATTTGTGCTTATCAAAATTAATTAGTTTGCAGCAGCCTTTTAACCGGGGATTCATTACAACCAAGACTCATTAAAAGGTTTCAGTTCCCTTTGGTTATTGTTTGTTTTATTGGAAAAGGGTTTGGGTCAGAACAATTCCCTTTATTTCTTTGTTTTTCCTAATGTTTCTATTTAATACTTCCAAAGTCAATACAAATAACAATGGCAACCAAGGACATCCTTGCCTAGGTCCTTTTTTAATATTAATATTATCAGTTAAATCTACATTTATCATTACTTTTGCTGATTGTTTATAATATATTGCCTCGATTGTTTTAATAAATCTTTCTCCAAAAACCATCTCTTCCATTTGCAGCAACATAAATTGGCAATTTACACTATCAAAAGCTTCCTGTGTACCCAAGAAAACCAAGGCCATTTGCTTCTCTGGGTGTGCTTCATAGTATTCCAATGTGTTCGATATTATCCTCATATTATCTTTTATTTGCCTCTTAGGCAAAAATCCATTTTGATCTATGTGTATAAAATGGTTCAAATATCTTTTAAGTCTTTCTGCCATTATTGAGGCAAATATTTTATAATCTGCATTCAGCAGGTCTATAATTTTTTATCTGTTGTAAATCAATGTCTTCTTTTAGTATAAAAGTAATGTATGCCTCTGTCCATGAATTAAGTACTTTAGTTTTTGTCAAGATCTCATTCATTACCTCTATCATTGTGGTATTGAAAGATTCCTGTAATATCTTATATAATTCTGCTGGTAGCCCATCTGGGCCAGGTGCCTTCCCAGTAGGTTGTCTATTTATCACCTCTGTCAATTCCATCATTGCTATTTCCCCTTCTAACATTAACTTAGTTTCATCTGATATTTTAGGTAATTCTGCTTCTTCAAGTATTGTTTAACTTTTCCTTCTTCGATATTCTCTTGATCATATAATTTCTCATAATACTTCTGTACTATTTCTTTTTTTTCTTCATTCCCATAGCAAACCCTTCCATTCTCATCTATTAATTGTGCTATCCTTTTCAATTCCCTCTCCTTTTTCAGTTTGTATGCTAACCATCTTCTTTGCATTTTCAAAAAAGTTCTATTTGGCTCTCCTAATTTTTTGTGCCAGTTCTTCTTTTTCCATCAGCCCCATTTTATGCTTAACTATATCCATTTGACTTTTGAGATTCTTTTGTTGTAGATATCTTTGTAGTTCTTTCTTCAGTTTCTTGTAGTTCTCGTCTAAGATCTGTTGTGTTTGTCTTTTTTTGATATTCCTTTTTCTTGTATAAGTTATAATCAGACCTCTAATATAGGCCTTGAATAGTGTCCCATACATTTTGTAATGGTTTCCTCTTTTTTATTTTCTTTAAAGAAGAAAGCCAGCTCTTTTTCCATATTTTTTTATGAATTATTTTTCCTTCAAAATTGAATTATTCAAAGTCTATCTTGATCTTTTCTTTTGTCCCTTCCATTTGACCCATATTGGGTTATGGTCTACCCAAGTATTTGCTTCAATGTTTATTTCTTGTACATTTGAGATTAATTCCATTGATATCCAAATCATATCTATTCTTGACCACGATAAGTGTCTATTAGAGTAAAATGTATATTGCCTATTCTTGATGTTCAATTCTCTCCAAGCGTCTTGAATTCATAGTTCCTCTACCATCTTAAAAAAAGATTTTGGCAATGTCTTTCTGTTTTTTTAATTTACTTTCTGTGTTTTGTAGTCCAACTTTGTATCCACTATGGCATTAAAATCTCCTAGAATACATATATTGTCATATTCCAATTCAATTACTTCCTTATGTACTTTTTTTTATAAAACTCTTCTTGTTTATCATTTGGTGCATATACATATATTGCTATTAAAAGTATCTTTTGATTATTGTCTATTATTTCCAACATCAACATCCTTCCTTCTTCATCTGTAAAAATTAATTTAGCTTTATTGTATTCTTACTATATGACTACTCCTCTTTTATTTTTATTTTTTTAATATAAATTTTTATTTGGGTTTTCACAAAAACATAATACAAATAAAACATCTTATTTTGAGAATAGCATGACCCCAGGTTATCACTTAATACAGACACAAACTCAATTTCATATTCATCTTTGTGTTCTATTCCATATCTTATAACTATTTTAACATTTTCTCCAAATTTTTCCGCCCCCTTGGTTTTCTCAACTTTATTTTTAATTATCTCATATCTAAATTCAATTATATATCTTTTTCTAAGTTTCAATGTCTTTCTAACCATTATACTTATACTTTTGTCTGTCCTGTTTCAATTTTATATTATCTTTTCTCATTAAACAAATTTTCCCCTTTAGTTACTAATTGGAGTATGACACCTTTATATCTCTTAATTTTATCTATTCAATTCTTATTTAAACTTCAATTTATGCCTTTAGAATTATAACGTTCAATATAGTACATGACTTCCAATCGAATTCTGCTTGGTACATTCTTAAAATACACACTAATATCATACTTCCTTGGGAACACTTATAGACTTTCCATAATTATTTTTTTCCATATTTCTCTTCATTTATATTTTTATAAAACATTAATAAGAATTAAAATGTTCCCATCCTTTCCTAATTTCATTCTCTCATTCTCTTTATTTCATTTATTTATTAACAAACATTCCACTGCATTACAATAAATATTTTATGCATCATTTTAATCATACATAATTTCATATTTTCTAAAGGTATTTCTATTTCTAATAGAACAATACTACCTTATGTACCTTTGCAGAATCCCTTTTTCAATTAAATTTTCACCCATTAAGTAGGTTTATACTTTCAATTCTTATACATTTTCCCTGTTTCTCTATATCTTGTTTCTGTCTTTAATAACTTCTTTTCCTTTCCTTCTTCCCCCTCTTCTTCTCCCTTTTTTACCCCCTTGTCTCTCTACTTCTAATTCTCTGTTGCTTCCTAATATTGTAATTATTTTTCAAACTATTCTTTTTTTTTGGTTCTTTTTTCAAATCTTAAACTTTTCACTCTCTTTCCCTCCCTTCCTTTTTTCCCCCCCACATAAAATTACTTGATCGTTAAAGATGGCTTCTTCTTTGTCCAGACCTTCTTGTTCTACAAGCGTTTCTTCTTGTTTCTCATAGTTCAAAATCTCCATTTCTAAAAATTGAAATATGAAGCCAAAAGAACCTCTTCCTTCTTGTGCATCTTCTTTTTGTTTTTTAAGTTCCATTTTCAGTTCTTCCAAAAGTGATGCCATTTTAAACACTTTTAAACAACCACCTGATTGATTTTAGTCATTTAAATCCAATAGCCAAAAATCCGAAAATCACCAAGTAATCCAAATAATCCAAAGCTGTTTCTTCTTGCTTCTTTTTTCTACTTTCTCTTCCTGGGGTTCTATTATTTTGTTACAAAGTTTCAGTTAGAATGTATCTTTTAGGAATCTTATTAAAGTTTCACTGTAAGTTCCTTTTAGTTCCAGGCAGTCTCCTCCATTTTTCCAGATCCCTTTTCATTTTCAGCTTAAATGCCTATGGATGTCAAGGTGGATTTTTGTCAATTTCGTACTTAAATCTCTTAGCTGTCAGTATAAGGAAGGGAAGGATAAAAAGCCAAATCCTTTCCCTTCCCTCTCTCCTTCGCTGCTTCAAAATCTTCTTTGGGAACAATGTTATTTTTTATAGTTCAAATTCCAGGATATCTTACGTTGTTGCTTTTTCAGTTCAACCCAGTCAATCAAAACTTTCTCTTCTTATCTTCCTCCTGCACATTCTTTTCCAGTCGAGTTCTTCTTTGAGGTGGCCATTTCTGACCACCGCCTTCAGGAAAGGGAGTAATGTCCAGCTGAGAAGGAGAGATGCGGCTCTCCTCAACCCTGCTGGTGATCACCACCACCTCTACAGGATGGCTTAGCCCCGAATCCAGCCGGCTCGGGGCGCTCCAGTGGCGAGCATGGATTGAAACTGCGCACAATCGCGGATTTCAGTCCATCGCTGAAGAAGCTCAAACTGGAAGTGCCTCTTTTATTTTGTGGTGCCAATGAAGTATATACATTCCCAATTCTAGGACAGTCCAGGACTTGAGCATGTTGTTTTTTAACATGTACTTCTTGTAAGCAGATTTTATTTAACTTTAATTTTTCTAGCTTATGAAAAGTCTTTTTCCTTTTGATGGCCGAATTCAGTCCATTTATATTTATTAACATTAATTTCTTTTCTTCTTCCATTGTTTACACTTTATATGTAAGGTTTATTGCTGTTGTTGTTCTTTGCTCTCTTGCTTGTTTTGTTTTCACCCTTCCACCTGTTGCTCCTTTTTCTCATATTCTTTCTTCTCTTTTTTCTTTATCTCTTTCTTCAGCCATCTCCTCTTGAACTTTAATTATTTCCTTGTCTCTTGTTCTCTTTTTTCCCTCTAAAATATTCATCATAAAATTACTCTGCTTTCTCTATTGAATCCAATCTATGTCTTTGTTCTTGCCAGTTAAACATCAAGCCTCCTGGAATCAGCCATCTATAATTCACTCCTTTCTTAATTAGAATCCTTGTCAAGAATTGATACTCTCTTCTCAAATCTCTCACTCTTCTCAATACTTGTTTTAAGACTGTAATCTCCTTTCCTTTATATTTCAATGGGTCATATCTTGCTTTCTGTAATATTTCTGTTTTAATTGCTTTCTTGGTGAATCTCACATGGACTTCTCTTGGTAGTTTATTTCTCATAGCATATCTAGTATACACTCAGAATACTTCATCAATTCCATTCATTATTTTTTCTTTTGGTATCTCCATAGCTCCTGCCAACATTTCTGTCATTTTTTCTGCAAGGTTTTCTCCTTTTACTTCCTCAACATTTTGAAATCTTAGATTAAAAATAAGCTCCTTCCATCTCCCAGGCAATCATTTCCTTTCTCTTGTCTTGTTTCACTGCTGTCAACCTATAATCTATTTCTTCTACTTTTTTTTTGGTCTGATCTTCCCTTTCTTCTATCTTTTGCATTCTTTCTTCATTCTTCATCATCATCTGCTGTATATTCTCCATTTTCTCTTCCATTTTCCCGATTTTCTCTTCCATTTTTCGCATTTTATCTTCCACATGTTTCCTTTGATCTTGTATTGCTTGCATCATTATTTTTAACTCTTGCATTGAAACTTCCTTTTCCCTTTCTTTTTCCTGTTGTAACATAGTTTGTATTGATTGCTGACCCACTGGATTTAGGGAGGAGGAGGTAGGAATTGAAGATGCTGTAGCAACTGTCTTCCTCATCTCAAATTATTTGTAATCCCAAACAAAGGGTATTTGCCAGTTAATCCAAGACCAGTTTTCTTCAGGTTCTTCTCTACCTTAATCCAATTGTAAAGGAAGAAAAAAGAAAAAAAGAAACCAAGCTCTTTGTATCAAGGAGCAAAAAGAAATAAAAATAGAAATTTAAAAGTACAAAAGCAGAGAGTTCAAAAATAGAAAATCCACAAAGAAGCCATAAAAGAAGAAGAAGAAAAAGCAATAATAATAGTAAAGAAAAAAGTAATCCACTGATAGTAGTTTCAAATGAAGGGGGGGGGGGAGAAAAAAAAAACCTAAGGTGTTCCAAAGAATAGGCTTAAAAAATGGATATAGAAAAGCAAAAAGGCCCAAGGGAGATGCCAGCAACAAGAGGGGAAAAAACAAATTAAAATAGCCAACTGTAATTTTGAATAAAAGTCACAAAGCAAATCCAAACCACCATATAGTATCCAAAAAGCCAGAGTGAAAACATCAACGAAGTATAGTCCAAGGTCAAAATAGTCTTTTCTCTTTCCACTTCAATTTCTAGCTGTTTAGATTACTTTGCAAGAGAAGCACCTGTTTAAACAATTGTTTAGTACACAACTCACTATCTTCTCTTAAGTCTAAATAGCCTGCAACCAAAACAGTTTTCTCACAGATTCAAACCTTTGATCTCTTCAGCTTTTTTGTAACCTCTAGGTGACGATGTTGCTCAACTTTCACTTCTTTGTTATATTGTAGTTAAAAAGTTTCTAGCAAAGTTCACTTTTAAAATAGAGAATAAAAAGAGGGAAATAGTTCAAATTTTAAATTTAAAATAAAAGTTAAAATTTATCTTCCTTTAATTATTATTATATAGTCCAATCCAGTTAAAAAATAATCTCTTTGAAAACACAGTAAAATAGTCCAAATTAAAATTAACAGTTAGAAATATGCTCTATTTCGCCGCTAATTTCTCTCTTCTGTCTTCTGTCTTCTTAAAAATCTTTCCCCTTAGGGTACTCTTTTATTCTTAATGAGAATTTTTTTAAAAAAAAAAATCTCACCCAAAACTGACACACTTTCCTTCTGCATCTTCTTACGTTCTGGAACTGTCCCAGGCTTTCAAGAAGCTTTTAATGGCCATTTTCCTCTGCAGCCGAATTCACGAGCTTTTCCTGGATCAACCAGGGACTTTGTGATTTCACTGAGATCATCAGGATGTGCTCTCCTCTCCTCTTTCACCATCTCTCTGGGACAGTTTAGATCCAAATGAACCATCCATCTGTGGGGATTTTGACGGCTTTCCAGAAGCTCCCGAATCACCCATCGTCTTGCTGCGATGTCAGCCCCGCGCTCTCTAAGTCAACCACAATTCTGATGCGGCTCTCAATGAGATTGAGTTTGACACCCATGCTGTATAACACCAATGGCCTTCCATCTCCTTATGACTTTTGTTTAACTATTAACTTAAAGTGGGATCAAATTTTCTTTTTGTGTAGTGAAGATGCATCTTGGAAATAGAAGCTTTAATGGCCAATGCCCATTGTTAAGCTATATTTCATTTCATGCTTACTTTTCAGCCCAATAATTGCTAAACAAAAAATGGTGACAACTGGCTTTGAAATTCACAAAATTGTATGATATTTTTGTCTTATAAAGAGCAACTGGGATTAGGAATGGCAGGAGACATGAATTAATGTGCAATGAATCTGAACTCATACCTATGAGATCTCAAAAACAAAGTAGATAAGGTCAGGAATGAAATACAAAATCAAGAAAGTAAACAGAAATTAACATACAAAAGTCCAGAATATAAAGGCAGAGAGCACAGCAGAGCTGAAGTTCAAGAATACTATTGAAAGAAAAGTCTGAAATTTCAGGATCCTAAGATGTCAAGACAACTAGATAAAAATGGAAGCAAATGAGGATATTATTTTCAGCGAACTGACTGCATCTTAGCTAGATGCTTTCATATTCAAACCTTCTTTGCTGACTCTTTTATTCCATCTATTTCTCAGATAAGAGAATGTTGTCAAGAAGTCTCTTTGCATTTCAGTCGCTGTGGAGACAGAGGTTGCAATAGTGAGCTTCTATATAGCAGATAGCAGCCTCTCAAAAGATTTGAGAGAATTCCAGGTTCTCCTTTTAATGCAGGTTAAACTGAGCTTGCATTTATTGAGAACTTTTGTCTGATCATAAAATCTGTCCTGAATCATTGCTTAGTTCTTTATAAAACTGACCAACTAATCTTCAATGATAAGACCCCCAAAGGGAAAGCCTGAGAAATTATTTTGTAGAAAAATATAAATGTTATTTGCTCCTACGTAAATATTATGTAAGTATGGCATAGTTGTTGTTTTTTGCTTGTCTAGTTAGTTAACATAATTAAGTAGGAAGCAGGCACTTAAGCAGACAGGACAAACAGTCAGGACTCTTGTATAAAAGATCCACTGGGGAGGAAGACAAAAAGGAAACAAGTTTTTGAGGAAGAAAAAAATTACCTGAATCAGGAAAAGGAAGTTGGACCTGAGCATCTAGAAAAACTCAATCCTGATTAATCAAGAAAGCAGGAACATTGGAGGATAAAATGGGGTGATGAAGCCCATCCACTATTTGGATCCATACTTGGTGGCTTCCATCCCTCCAGCTAGTGCTTAATTGAGAAGGATGTGGGTAAGTACATGCAACAAAGAGCAGATGTACATTGTAATCAGTAAAGTGTTGCTATTGTTTTAAATTCATTGCATCTCCATATATTAAAAAAACCCAAACCCTGATGTGTATATGTGTATATTCTATGGAAATTGATTTATGTGCACTGCTAGTTGCTTCTTGGCTGTTGACCTGGGTTCTTATCTACTTTAGTTGCACCTAACTGGACAAGTCTGATAGAAAATGATGGGGGCTTACAAGATCCATGTGCCTCAATAGTCTGAGAATGTTTGAGCGAGTAAATGTAAGCCAAACCTGGGAGCTATGTAACATTAGTTTGGTTCTGACAAAACAAAAATTATAATTTGTCCCACTTAACCAGCTACAGGATAAACTGAGAGACATGAGTTCAGGAACAAACAGCTTACCATTGTTTTCAAAGCTTATCACTGAGACCTGAAAAAGGCTAAAGCTTTTGAGTTTTCGTGTCTTGTTTATGAGTGGGACAGATGATGAATCAGAGCTGAGAGAATGAAGCATTGATCAAAGTGAAATAAGGTCTAGCAAAAAAAAGAGATCAGGTCATCATGATGATGAAATGAGTACAAGAGTTCTAAAAGCAATCCAAAGTCATGATGATCGAGTAACATAAGGGCAATACTAGATACAGTATGGACTGAATATAACTGAGTAAGAAATTGCAGATTTAAATGTCAATTGAGATGTTTCCCTGGTACCTTCTAATATTACTTGTTGTAAGAAACCATGTGCCTCTTTATGCAAATCTCAATTGCTCATTGCAGTTTATTTCTCACCCCCTCCATTTGCCAGTTATTTTTAGGTCTTGGACTACCAAGGTAGGCAGAACCAGGCAGCTACATCCACTGTTTCTTTTTGAGTAGCAGTGCTAAGTTCTCTTTCAATTGTGATGGTTTTCATGACTCCTCATCCAGAACTAATAGAATCATATCCTTGTAGGCAGATTTTTCTAAGGAGATGATGCTGTTGCAATTCTATAAGCAACAATGCAATAGATTCTATAAGCTCCAATCTTGAGTGTATAAAGAAAGAAGCTACGTTCTGAGGGAAGATATATCAGTTACATCAATGACCAATAGTTATTCAACTTAAAGACCATGATGTACAGGATAGATCCTTTGAAACACAGAAAAGGCAGGAACAAAAAAACATTTGATTTAAATTGCCATGAGTATGAAACAGAAAAACTGTAACCTGACAGAAGACAATCAAATCATTAATGTATCTTCAGTGAGTTCTTATTTATCCATACTACTTAGAGTATTTCAAAGATTTTGACAGAGTTCAGGCTTAACAATCAGTTTGTTTTCTTTATAAAAATATTAATATATTACCAAGGGCAAGAGGTGGTGGTATTCAGCAGGTTCTCACCAGTTCTGGAGAACTAGTAGTGGAAATTTTGAGTAGTTCAGAGAATTGGCAATCTCTCTGACTGGAGATTTTACAGTATCCTTCCCCTGCCATGCCCATCAAGCCACATCCACAGAACCAGTAGTAAAAAAAATTGAATTCCACCATAGGGCAATAGGCTCAAAATGACAAGATAATCACTGCAATGATATGATTAAAGTTTAGCCTCTTTTTGCATGTATTGTAGGCATGACTTGCTTTTAAAAAGGGTCAAAACTTTGTTCATGCTGGACTTCCTGTTTGAAGGGCTTCGGCGACAGACAGAAATCTGCGATCGTGTGCAGTTTCTGTCTGGGCTTGCTGCTGGAGCGCCCCGAGCTGGCTGGATTCAGGACTAAGCCACCCCGTAGAGGTGGTGAAGAGGGGGGAGACCGCCAGCAGGGTCAAGGAGAGCCGCATCTCTCCTCCTCAGCTGGCCATTACTCCCTTTCCTGAAGGCAGTTGCAGCGGTGGTCAGAAATGGCCACCACAAAGAAGAACTTGACCGGAAAAGAATGTGCAGGAGGAAGATAAGAAGTGAAAGCTTTGGCTGACCGGGTTAAATTGTAAAAGCAACAACCAAGGTACCCTGGAATTTAAACTTACAAAAAATAACATCATTCCCAAAGAAGAGTCAGAAGCAGCGAAGGAAAGTGAAAAGGGAAAGGTTTGGCTTTTTTTTCCTTCTCTTTCCTTCCCTATACTGACAACTAAGAGACTTAAATAAGAAATCGGAAAAATCCGCTTTGACATCAATAGGCAATTAAGCTGAAAATAAAACAAAATGCCAATAAAGATTTCTGGACGTTAAAAACTTTCTTTTTCATAAGCAGGAAGGAAGAGAAAAAGAATAAGGGCAGGATCTGGAAGAGGGAGGAGACTGCCTGGAATTAAAAAGAATTTAAAGTAAAACTTCAACAAGACTTCTAAAAGATACATTTTAACTGAAACTTTGCAACTAAATAGTAACCCCAGGAAGAGAAAATGAGGAAAAAAAGAGCAAAAAAGAAACAGCTTTTTTATTTTATTTATTTATTTATTTATTTGATTTGTCAATTGTTTACAAGATAATAAGTATAAGTGTATACATAGTTATGAACACATGAAATGGGTACATATAAGAAAAATAAAAGAAAAATAAAAGAAACAATAGGACAGGGACGGTAGGCACATTGGTGCACTTATGCACGCCCCCTAGAGACCTCTTAGGAAAGGGGTGAGGTCAATAGTAGACAGTCTAAGGTTAAAGTTTTTGGGGTTTGGGGAAGAAACTACAGAGTCAGGTAGAGTATTCCAGACATTGATCACTCTGTTGCTGAAGTCGTATTTCCTGCAATCAAGCTTGGTGCGGTTAACCTTGAGTTTGTATCTATTGTGTGCTCTTGTGTTGTTATGGTTGAAGCTGAAGTATTCATTGACAGGTAGGACATTGCAATGTATGATTTTATATACCATGCTTAAATCAGACCGAAGATGGCATAATTCAAGGTTTTCTAGTTCTAGAATTTCAAGTCTGGTGGCATAAGGTATTCTACAATGAATAGAGGAGTGGAGAACTCTTCTTGTGAAATATTTCTGGACTTTCTCAATTGTGCTAATATCAGATATATAATGCGGGTTCCAGACTGATGAGCTGTATTCAAGTATTGGTCTAGCAAATGTTTTGTATGCTCTAGTTAGTAGTGTGATATTACCAGAGAAAAAGCTACGTAGGATTAGGTTAACAACTCTTAATGCCTTTTTGGCTATGTAGTTACAGTGGGCTCTAGCACTTAGATCATTAGAGGTGAGTATTCCAAGGTCCTTACAGAGCTTGGATCATCAACAAGATCTTGACTATTCAGCTTGTATTTTATTTTCTGATTTTTTTTGCCAATATGTAAGACAGAGCATTTATTTGTTGAGGTTTGAAGTTGCCATTTGTTTGACCATTCTGATACATAGTCAAGATCTTTTTGAAGGGTAGTTGTATTGTCTGTGGTATTGAACAGCTTTACATCATCAGCGAAAAGAATGCAGTTGCTCTTAATATGATCACAGAGGTAATTTATGTAGAGTATGAAGAGAGTTGGTCCTAGAACACTGCCTTGGGGGACACCACTATTGACAGGTACAGAATTTGATAGGACGCTCCCAATTTTGACCATTTGTTGTCTGTTTGACAGGAACGGTTCTATCCAGTTATGCAGTTGTCCAGAGATACCATAAGATTTTAGTTTTAGGAGTAGTTTGTCGTGTACCACGGAATCGAAGGCTTTACAGAAGTCTATGTAGATTGCATCTATTGTTTTGCCCTGATCAAGTTGTGTAGTCCATATGTTTTTGCAGTGTAAGAGTTGCAGATTACAGGATAGTTTTTTTCTGAAACCAAATTGTTTATTGGAGAGTAGGTTGTTTGTCTCTAAGTGGAGGATGATGGATTGGTTAATAATTGATTCCATGACTTTACAGGTGATGCAGCATAAGGAGATTGGTCTGTAATGTAAGCTTGTGTGTATTTGGACTATTTGGTGATCTTTGGATTTTTGGTTATTATATTTGAATGACTAAAATCAATTGGTGGTTGTTTAAAAATTTATACAATGGCACCACTTCTGGAGGAATTGAAAATGGCACTTAAAAAGTACAAAGAAGATGACAAGAAGGGAGGGGTTCTTTTGGCTTCATTTTTCAATTCTTAGAAATGGAGATTTGGAACTATGAGAAACAACAAGAAAAGACTGCAAAACAAGAAGACTGTGACAAAGAAGAAGCCATCTTTAATTAACAAGTAATTCTATGTGGGGAAGAAAAAGGAAAGGGGGGAAAGAGAATGGAGAATTTAAGACTTAAAAAAACAACCAAAGAAAAGAAAAATAATTTGAAAAATAAGTATAATACTGGAAAGCAACAGAAAAGGGGAATACAGAAGAGAGAAATAGAGGTAGAGAGACAAAGGGGTAAAAGGGGGAGAGAGAAGAAGAGAGGGAAGAAGGAAAGGAAAAGAAGTTACAAAGGACCGGGGCAAGATATAGAGAAACAGGACCTATTTAGAGATAATGGGTGAAAATCTAACTGAAAAGGGGATTTTGTAAAGGTACGTAAGATTGTATTGTTATATTAGTAATAGAAATAACTTTAGAAAATTGGAAACGTATGATTAAAATGAAAGATAAAATAGTGTAATTTAGTGAAATGTTTGTGAGTAAAATAAGTGAAATAAAATAAACGAGAAAATTGAATTAGGAAGGAACGGGAACATTTTAATTAGTTAATGTTTTATAAAATATAAGTGAAGAGGGGGGAATTAACTATGGAAAGCTTATAATTGTTCCCATAGAAGTATGATATTTAATTGAAAAGTAATGTTAAAGATGTTAAGACTTTAATGAATATTAATATTAATGATAGAATTGAATTGGAATGGAATGTTGTTTTAATTATATACATTTATAATTTTTTTCTTTTTTTAAGAATACAGTGTGTATTTTAAGAATGTACCAAGCAGAATCCGAATGGAAGTTATGTATTATACTGAATGTTACAACTTTAGGGAAAAGATATAAAGGCGTCATACTCCAATCAGTAACTACAGGAGAAATTTTGTTTAATGAGAAAAGATAATAGATAATTGAAACAGGACAGACAAAAAATATAAATACAATGATTTGAATTGAGATGAGATAATTAAAATAAAATTGAGAAAATTAAAAGAGGAGAGAAGCTATGTAGAAAGTGTAAAATAGTAATAAAATATGGAATAGAATATAAAAATGAGCATGAACCTGAATTTGTGTCTGTACGAAGAAATGTAACCAGGGATTATGCTGCTTTCACAAAAGATGTTTTATTTTTTTTCTCTTTGTGAAAACTCAAATAAAATTTACAAAAAAAAAAAACTTTGTTCATGCAGGACCAAGTGCTATTGTGACCTTTCTGAACCCATCCATATCTTTGCAAACACCCAGTATCTTATCCTGCTTTACTGTAAGAGACTCAGGGTAGTTTATAGTTTGAAAAAATAAAGTAAAAATAAGTACTGTGGAAATAAATAAAAACAACAGAAGTTAAGTAGTATTAGTATTTTATTGTCATTGCACCTCATACAATGGAATTAAATGCCATCTTCAGTGTAAGTCATGGACTTGGAAGCATTGAAATTTTACAGCCAAGTCTTGGCTTGAAAATTCTGGCAGTGGGCTCAATCCTGAGCTTCCTACTTCAGCACCTTGGGGCTGTGATTCCTTATGATTGATAATATTCCAGAAATGGTCCAAAAAAGCATGATATGTTTCCAGATTTTTGGAATTAGATTAAAAGAGTTGGAAGGGACATTGTAGGTCATCTAGTCCAGTGGTCATCAACCAGTGGGCCAGGGACCACTGGTGGTCTGCAAGAAAATGTTGGTGGTACACAGAGAAATGTCTCCTCCAAAGCACCCGCCCGAAGTAGTTAATCCAGGTTGTGCAGGAACACAAGGTGCACTGCCCACATTTCCCACCCACTCACTGGGCCCCACCCTTCAGCTGAGCGCAAACCCTCAAAGCACTGAAGTGTGAATGGGGCGGGAGTGGGTTGGGAATAGAGACTTTACAGTATCCTTCCCCTGCCATGCCCACCAAGCCATGTCCACAAAACCAGTAGTAAAAATTTTTGAATCCCACAACTAGACAGATTATATAAGAGATCATAGCCAGCAGCTGAATATTGGGCAGGACAATATGACCAGTTCATATTTCTCAGGTTGTAAAGAAATCAGTGGGGGAATTGTACTTTCAGTCTTTCAAGATTCTGTTCATGTAGCTTCACAATAAATTAAGATTAGCTTACCAGGTTGTATTTCCTGTTTGATCTACCTGATAAGGCTAAAATACACATATGTACGATAACAACACAGAGTGCTATATATGGTATATTGATCAGGGTGATCAATATATCATATACCATATACCAAAAATGAATATTTATTGCCAGACATCAATCATGCTTCTAAAATTTATCCTAATTATAGCTGTGCAAACAACACTGAGGTAATGTCAGTATCTTTTGTCCATGAACTTTGGTACTAAATCATTGGCTTTCTAAAGTTCTAGGAACTACCGTGTTTCCCTGAAACCCTATATTATATATTTTTTGCCACCAAAAAAGGCACCAAGTCTTATTTTGGGGGGGGATGTCATCCATTGACTCACCTCACTTGTGCATGTTGCCCCCAGTCTCCTTTTTGCTGTCAGAGGCTTTCAGGAACTTCTTCAGCTTCGGATAGTTGCAGCGAGGCCTCGCACACCTCAGCCCATTTCTTCTGCAGCCAGCAAGGTTTTCCCTAAGGCTTCTTAGCTGATAACACAGCTCCGGACTGATCTCTGTTATCAGCTACAGAGGCCTTCAGGAAAACTGCTGGCTGCAGAAGAAATGGACCAAGATGTGCAAGGCCTCGCTGCAACTATCTGAAGGTAAGTAGTAGGACAGCTTCACCTCCCCAATCCTCATCTTAGCTTAATTTTTACCCGTGCACCCTGGAGTGGGAGGGGTCTTAATTAGGGCTTATTTAGGGGGTAGGGCTTATATTGGGAGCACATGTAAAAATCAAGCTAGGACTTACTTTCTGAGTAGGCTATATTTCACATTACTTCTCTAAAGTTAGAAGTTAAAAAATCAGCTTTAGCATGTTAACCTTAACAGTATATGTAATTTGGGATCTCCAATTACAATTCAAACCTCAGACAATCTAAAATTGTCCTTTCTCTTTTGAAACAACTTTCTGACATTCTAATGAAAGACTGATGAATGAATCATTAACAATAATGATCCTTTGTCTTTTTCTTTAATCAGCAAGTGGAATTTTATGCGCTTGTTTTTATAAGAGGTAGGATGGGAGAAGGAGTCAAAGGCAGTTGCATATTGTGTAAGGTATCTTCATCAAGAAATAAAGGCTTTGTGTTTGAAGCTTATTTGATATGCATTGCCCCTTTTGTAAAGAAAGAGTAGAAGATACTGTACAAAATAGTTTACAAAAGCCTGAGGGTGTAACAGGTTCTCAACTATTAGTTCTCCATTTTACCATAGCTGTAGGGCATTAAACCATTTAGTTTACAATTTCCAGAAAAGTCTGGCTCTGTCACTCATTTATATAAAATATTGGCTTCACTTAGAAGTAGTGATGCAGAATTCAGTCACAATGTGCTTGCTCAGCACCCGTTTCAGAATCATTTCTTTAAAACACCAAGTAAGAAAAGATCACAGTCTGAAACTCTTGATCATCATTGCTCATCTATGCAGAGGAGAGATCGCAATCTCCTCTGCCTGATGGACTACATGTATTATCAGGAATCTAGTTATGTACATACTAGTGAGTCCCTCCCTTATAATCTGGGTCTTCACTATCTTAATAGCATTAGTAGTAGGAAGGCAGTAGGAGGTGGAGGAGAATCAATCTAACAGTATAGACATAAGTACTCAAATGTAAGCTATTTTTTATAAATAATTTTGGATATCTATCTTTTGAATATCTTATCTTTCTTGTGCCTTTTTCCAAAGAAGACAATATTTTATATATACCAGGTTAAAATCAATCTGAGTTTTCTGTTTAGAAAGCATTCCACAATGAAAATACTGTATATTATAATAAAATGCACATGACAAGACAATTTTCACTGATATAAATTAAATCAAGTATAAGATGAATAATCACAACAGGATGAAAATGCATAATGCCAAAATTAAGCAGGGGATCCTTTTCCTTATGTTTTCCACAATAAAGCTGAATTTAAGTTGAAGGAAGAAGAGACTACTGGTAGTCCTCACTTAACAACCAGTTGTTAGTAACCATTCAGAGCACAATGGATCCCCAAAAAGGTACTTAATAACCCAACTTTCAACCCATTATTATTTTTTAAGTTTTTATTCCTGACAAAAATGCCATTTTCTTAAAGGTCTTGTTAATTTTAGTAAGTGGTCTCGCTAAAGCAGTTGCAAATTTTTTAGACAAGCATGAAAACCAGAAAATCTGAATGGCTTTGATATATATGAAATGGGATGCACACCTTCCCAAACAAATATAGAATGTCTGTTTTTTACCATGGCTTTATTACCCGTAAAGGTTATGGCCTATCGCAGGATTCTTGCTAGCTTTTGTTGAGATAGATGGAGTAAGTTATGGAGTAAGTAGGTAGTTTCTCATTTCATTATAGAGGGGATATTAAGAATTTGAACATGATTTGCACAGTCTGATATTTTTCCCATAAAAGGGTTGTTTTTATTGTTGTAATCAAATTTTGGGATTTTTTAGTTTTTATATTTCTTTCAGTGTATAGTCTGGGACTGGGATTCCAATGGCAAGCATGACTTCATTGGAGAATTCAATTCAACTTTCAAGGAAATGCGTGGAGCAATGGAAGGAAGACAGGTAGGCTTAGATAAATATATTTTATTTGTAAATAAACAGATAACAATCTATCAGAGTGATGGAAAAAGTGGGTTTTGCTTACACTTTGGTTTTATATGGGAAATCAGACAAAGTACTATTAAAACATATATATCATCATCTTGGCAAATAAATTAAACATGGAAAGAATACAGTACTAGCGAACTAGAATCAGATCACTTGGTAGAAGAGAAAATGGTTGATAATTTTTTGGCTGAATAATTAGCTCAAGCACATTTGAGAAGAATTAACATAATAGCACAAAGAGCTAGTCCACTAATCTTTAACCTATGTTAATGATGTTTGGGTAATGGCACTAGCTCATAGAAGAATTCTTCATTGGCCAAGTGTGATTGGACACGCAATCACACTTGGTGCATATGCTTTCAGTGTACATAAAAAGAAAAGATACATTTGTCAAGAATCATAAAGTACAATATTTAATGACAGTCATAGGGTACAAATAAGCAATCAAATCATCATAGGAAACAATCAATGCTGTATAATGAATTATATGGAAGAGAGCTTTAACTGGATCCATCCACACATCTGCTTTTCCACACCTAGAGATATCAGTAAATAGTAATGCGTTTTACATCTCAGATTAATTGATGAATACAATATATCTGGTGAATACAATTGGTTCTTGCCACTACCATCACCCAGAAAACACAAATCTTTATAATTAGCATCTACGCTGTCTTTAAATGTCATGAATTATTTCAATAAGAATTGAAGGTAGATTTTAATTGGAGTTTCTAAGAAATCCTATTCTTTTCAGGACAGCTGGACTGCATTCTTGCAGTGTAGATAGAAAGAGTGTTCTCAGGTAATTATACCAACGCCCATTCTCATCCAGGCTGCCTCGAGAGTCCAGGAATGGGACATACCAAAGCATGCATGTCCACGGGAGGGCCAATGTCTGAGCCAGTCACTCTGACTGAGGAACCACCTGTTGAAGCACCCTCTGACCAAACAATGCCTGTGCTGAGGCAAATGAATCCAGGTGATAATGCCATATAAACGGTGAAGCCGAAGCCCAGGTAGCACCCTGCAGATCTCCTCCAGCAATGCTTGAGTAGACCAGGCGGCCAAAGTAGCTGTACTCCTAAAGTTTGGTATGCCTTGGATATACAAGCTCTAATCCACCTACCAATTGTCTATGAAGTTACCTTGTTCCCCAGGATAGAGTGATGAAACAACACAAATATGGCTTCAGATTATCTTTTCTTTTTCTTTTTTTTTTTACTTTTTAAAAATAAACATACACAAACAAAACATAAAACTATCTTCCAGTTACATACAGTGTGTTGGTTGGTTACAAGTCTTTTGTGCTTCATCTCCATCGTCCTCACTTATAATTTGTATTAATTCTCATATTATCCACCTAGTATATATATATGTATATTATTATCATTGTTAATTATTTATTTGACTATTACTATTATTCCATCATTTTATGCGAGATATTCAACATTTTAAGTTAATTTATATTGTAACATTCATTCCATCATCATAAATCCATCCAATAATAATATATCCTTATGTTATATTCTCTATAATTCTATTATCCTTATATTGTAAAGTCCTCTAAAATATTTCATATTTTTTATATAACCATTAATAAAATAAGTTCCACATCTTGTAATATTGTTTATCTTCTTGCTCTCTAATTTCAAATGTCAATTTACTTATTTCAGTACATTCCATTATTTTCTTGATAACTTCCTCCTGCATTGGAATTTTCTCATCTTTCCAATTTTTAGCAAATACAATTCTAGCCACTGTTAATACATTTACAATCAAATATTTCAAATCTCTACTGTATAATTCCGGTAAAATACCCAATAAAATATCTCTGGTTTAAAGTCTATGTGTTATTTTATCATTTTTTCCAACCATGTGTGGATTTTAGTCCAGTATCTTTTCGCCTCTGCACACGTCCACTACATATGGTAGTATGAACCCAGTATCGGATGACATTTTCAACACTTCTCCAATTTATTCTTGAACAAACTTGCTATTCTCGTCGGGGGTAAGTACCACCTGTAATACATCTTATACAAATCTTCTTTATATGCTGTTGACATTGTCGTTTTATAATTGTGAGACCACAATTTTTGCCATTTCTCTAAATCAATTCCATATCAAAAGTTCTTCCCCCAAGCAATCATTGTTTTTTTTTAACTTGTTCTTCTTCTAGTTTAACCTCTAATAAATATCCATATAGTTTTTTAAAATCACCTTTTCATCAGTACCTGTCAAAATTTTATCTAATTCAATCAATTTATCATAGAATCATTCTGTTTTAAAATCTTTATCATATCTAGAATGTATTTTGCACATATGAAAACCAATTCATCCTTATATCTTGTTCTTCTAGTTCTTGCATAGATTTAAGTTCATTCTTTTCATTCAATATTTCACTATATCTAACTGTTTGTTCCATTTTATATATAACTGGGTATGAAAATGCTTCAATAGTTGAAAGCCAGACTAGAATTTTTAAATAATGTTGCCTTTTAATCTTCTCCCAATTTAATAACAAAGCCTCTGATATATAATGTCTCCTGAAATACCCATGTGTTTTAGACCCCTTGTACCATAGGAAGGCATGCCATCCCAATAACAAATCATGTCCTTCTAGTGTCAATAATTTAGTATTTCTTAGTGTTATCCATTCCTGGACTCACATCAAAATTGCTGCCTGATAATATAACTCCCAGTTAGGCAGGCCAAATTCTCCTCTTATTCTAGCATCTTGCAATAGTTTTAATTTTATTCTCGCCTTCTTTCCCTGCCAAATATATTTCAACACTATTTTGTTCAAATCTTCAAAATAATCTTTCCCTAACCTAATTGGAATTGTCTGGAACAAGTATAAAATTCTAGGTAATATATTCATTTTAATTGTTGATATTCTCCCTATTAATAATATTGTAAATTTTCCCATTTTGCCAAATCTGTCACGATCTGTTGTTGAATTTATAATAATTATCCTCTTTAAATGTACCACATCTTGCTGTCAAGTGTATTCCCAAGTACACTCTTTATTCGTGACCTGGATCTTCAAAACTTCTGCCAATTCTTCCTTTGGTTTTGCAAGCATATTCTTTGTTAAAATCTTCATTCTATCTTTATTTATTTTCAAGCCTGCTACATTTCCATATTCCTCTATCTTTTCTATCAACTTAGGTGCTGTTTCTAATGGATCCTCTAAGATAAAAACCAGATCATCTGCAAATGCTCGTAATTTATATTCTTCCTTTTTAATTTTCATTCCTTTTATTTCTTTTTCTTCTCTAATATTTCTATTTAGCACTTCTAACACAAACAACAGAGGTGACAGCGGGCAACCTTGTCTTGTCCCTTTCTCTCAGCCTTCAAGATTTTCTTCCTTTGCTTTGCATCTTTCAGCTGTCATAAGTAACAGGGAAGGAGGGGGGGGACATGATTATGGGAAGCGAGCTGGAGGTTTTAAAAAACAGAACTGTATAAATCGAGGGGGGAAGTTTCTTGCTTAAGCTTCTATCCTATGCTATGCGCAACTGCAACTCTTTATCAAAATATGTCAAGGTCAACGCACAGAGGCCTCATCACCACCTGGAGATGCCCACATGATGCTATACACAACTTTTAATTGGATGAGCCAATTGAACTATTGTGGGTGGGAACATTGCCATCACTTTGTATATGTGATTTATGTGTGTATATGTGATTTATGTGCTCATTTTCTCAGATTCAGAATTCTTTTGTTGCTACCACTTGATTTTCAGTAAAAGATATCTTTTCTCTAATAAATGGAATCTAAGTATTTCTTGGATTTTGAATGGAGCACCATCTCACACTTTCTTTATATCAATACAATCTGTCAATTCCCCATTTATCATTACCTTTGCTGTTTGTTTATTATATATAGCTTCTATAGTTTGAATAAATTTCTTACCAAAGCCTATCTGCTCCAACTGTAATAACATAAATCACCAATTCACATTATCAAAGGTTTTCTGTGCATCTAAAAATATCAAAGCCATTTGTTTTTCAGGATGTGCCTCATAATATTCCATAGTGTGCAGGATTATTCTCATGTTGTCTTTAATTTGTCTTTTTGGCAGAAACCCATTTTGATCAGGATGAATAAAATTATTTAAATATCTTTTGAGTCTTTCTGCCATTATTGAAGCGAAGTTTTTATAGTCTGAATTTAGCAGGGAAATAGGTCTATAGTTCTTAATTTGTTGTGGGTCAGCGTCCTCCTTTGGCACAAGTGTAATACATGCTTCTGACCATGATTTGGGTGTCCTCATCTTTAACATGACTTCATAACTTCTAACAATGGAAAATTCAACGATTCCTGTAATGTCTTATAAAATTCCACTGGCAATCCGTCCAGGCCTGGTGCCTTTCCATTATTTTGTTTTTTTAATGCTTCAATTAACTCCATCATCGTTATATTCCTTTCTAACATCAATTCAATGTCTTTAGATATCTGGGTTAAATTCACTTTCTGCAGGTATTGACTGTTGATTGTTTTCTGTGTTTTATAGTCCAATTTCTCATCTACTGTTTCATTAAAACCTTCCATCATGCATATATTATCATAACCCAATTCAATTATTTTCCTGTGTAATTTTCTATAGAATTCTTCTTGATTATCACTTGGAGCATAAATTGCTATTAGAAGTATTTTCACATTATTGTCCATTATTTCAACCATCAAGAATCTTCCATCATTATCTGTGTAAATTTGTTCCGCTATAATTGTATCTCTAATATATAAAACCACTCCTCTTTTCTTGCATCATGTCAACAAAGTAAATATTTTCCCTAATTTTGGCTGTACCAACATTTGTTCATATTGCTTTTTAATGGGTATTTCTTGTAGGCAGATTATATCAAATTTTAATTTCTCTAATTTATGAAATATTTTCCTTCTTTTAACAGCTGAATTAAGTCCATTTATATTGATCATAATCAATTTTTTCTGTTCCATATTTATACTTTATAAGAAGGATTTACTGCTTAGTAGATCTCTGTTCTTGTTGCTCTCTGGGTTCCACTCTGCCTTCTACTGCACCTTCTTTTTCAGTCGCTTCTAGACATTCCTCTTGAATTCTAATTATTGTCTCTTCCCTTCTTATTACTGCCTCTTTCCCTCTGAAATATTCTGTGTAGAATAGTTCTGCTTTCTCAGTTGAATCTATTCTGTGTCTTTGTTCTTGCCATGTAAACATAAGACCTTCTGGTATCAGCCATCTGTAACTAACACCTTTCTTAATTAATATTTTAGTCAAAAATTGATATTCTTTTCTTATCTCTCTCACTCTTCTGGGTATTTGTTTCAGAACCACAATCTCCTTGTCTTTATGTTTCAATGTTTTCTCTCTTGCAATCTGTAATATTTGCGTTTTAATTGCTTTCTTCATGAATCTTATGTGGACTTCTTTTGGTAGCTTGTTTCTCACTGCATATCTTGTAAATACTAAATGGAACACCTCGTCTATTCCATCCATTATTTTCTCTTTGGTTATCTCCAATGCTTCTGCCAGGATTTCTGTCATTATTTCTGCAAAATTTTCTCACTTTTCTTCTATATTGAAATCTGAGATAGAATTCTGGTCTGTCAATCTCCCATCCCAACGTTCCACTCTTGTCTTGTTCAACCACGCTCAATCTGCTGTCAATTTCTCCAATTTTCTTATCTCTTTGTTCATCTTTTTCTTCAATTTTTTGAAATCTATCCTCATATTTAATCATCATTTGGTGAATATTCTCAATCTTTTCATCTGTTTTTTCTGTTCTTTGTTCAATATTCTCTGTTCTCTGTTCAGTTTACTCTGTTCTTGATTTTACTTTTTGAATTCCTTGCATAATCATCTGCAATGTCACTTCCTTATCTTTCTCTCATTCCTTTTTCTGCTGCAACATCGTCTGTATTGATCTTTGCCCTCTGGATGGTGAAGAAGAAGAAGTTGGTATTGAAGAACCAGTAGCCGTTATCTTTCTACTCATTTCCAAACAATTGCCAAACTGCACAATAGTTGAGGGGTCCCAAACAATGATACAAAATCTTGAGGTTCTTCTATACCTTAATCCACTTATATGGAGGCCAAATAGAATCCCAAATAGCAGTAAAAAATAATCTCTTCAGGTTCTTGTACACCTTAATCCAATTAGTTCCAATTAATTAGGAAAATTTTGACAGATCAATCACAATAAAAATAAAAATAAAATTCTTCAGGAGTGGAAGGACCAAACAGTACAGTAAACAATCTCCAAATAAAAAAGAAGAAAAAAAGTAATTAAAAATGATGTTTCCCAATTGGAAGGAAGTAAAAAGAACACACTATATACACTATAAAAAGAAAAAAAGAAACACACATTCTTCAAAATGCACACCAAAAGAGGAAAAAGAGAGAAGAAAAAAGAAAGAAAAAAGGCAATAATAATCAAAAAGAAAAACTTATACTTAATAAAAAAGAAAGAAAAGCATCAATGTAAGGGAAAGAAAAAGAAAAAACTATTCTCTTAAAAAATAAATAAAAAGAATTCCCATTGAAAAGGCTTCAGTCCCAGATGTCAGCAGAAACAAATAAATAAATTGGGGGAGGGGAGCAGAGAAGGAACAAAAAAGACAGGCTTTCTGTCAAAAAGAAACACACTGCCACTATATAATGTCCAAGGCTCTTTTGTTAAGTTCCAAACAAATTTTACAGCTCTCTTTCCAAAGTCATTACAATCTTTTTTCTTTCAACTCCAAGTTTTCTTTCAACTCCAGACTCCAGCCACTGCTGGTACCCAGAAGAGCACCTGTAATAACATTCTTCCATGCTCATCCCACTATCATATTAACAAATAGGCTCAAAGTCCTTGAAGTAAAGCACCAGCTCTTGTTATTCTCAAAGCTACCAAGCACTCAAAAAAGAGGAAAAAAACAATGTATCCAAGCCTCTGGGTGGCAGTGTTACTTATTATCCTCTACTGAGGATGCTGTGACTCTGAATCTGAAGGATGCAACTGTGAAGGCTCTCCCCTCAATCTGGAGAGAGAAAACCTCACAGAGTGACGAATCTATAATTGCCCCAAGGTGGAGCAACTTGGTTGTCAGGGAAAAGTGACTTTTCCTTAGGTTGATCGAGAACCTGTGGTCTCATAGGCTCTGCAATATGATGTGAAAGTCGTGATGAGCTGAGTGGATCGACTGCAACTGGATGAGTATGTTGTCCAGGTAGCACTGGACCCTCACTAGAATGGTGCGAAACGAAGCTGCCAAAGCTGCCAAGACTTTCTTGAAGACCCTTGGGGCTGACGAGAGACTGAAGGGTAGTGCCCGGTACTGGAAATGGTCGTTCTGATAACAAAAATGGAGAAACTGGTGATGATGAGGCCAGATAGGAATATGGAGGTAAGCCTCCATGAGGTCTATGGAGGAGGGGAGGTCACCCTCTCAAACGCTCTCAAGAATAGAATGCAAGATCTGCATCTTAAAATGCCTATATGGGATAAATTTGTTTAAGACTTTAAGATCCAAGATGGCTTGCCACTCCCCAGAGGCCTTTGGGATCACAAAGAGGTGAGAATAGAAGCCTTGCCCTCGTTGATCCTCAGGACCCAGTTGAATGGGTCATATGTGGACAAAATGTTGGATTGCCAATTCCATAAGGGAACCATAGGTATAGTTCAAGGATGTCGCCAAATAGCTTATCGCCCGTGCACGGAGCTGATGCCAACTTCCATTTACGGTGGGAGTCAGATTGCCAGTTGCGCAGCCAAAGTAGCCACCTGGCCACCACTGAAGAAGCCATGGCCCTGGAAGTGAAGTTGGCCAAGTTCAGAGTGGCGTCTGCTGTAAACTCAGCCACCACAATTATCTTATTGAGATCTTGGTGTGCTCTGAATTCAAGGGCTGGGAGCCTCTCCTGAAGTTGGTGAAGCCAGCGCAGTGAAGATCTCGTAAAAAATGCTGCTGTTGATGCTCTAATCGCCCAAGCCACTGCCTGGTGAGTGTGCTTGAGGGTCTGCTCAGATCATTTGTCTTGAGTACATCTTCTGGTTCAGTGAGGGTGCCCGAGGAAGAAAACGATGCCACCACTGAAGCATCCACTGAAGGCACTAGCAGGGAATTGGCCAGGGAAGGGCCAATGTTATAGAATCGTCTGTCGTGAGCAGACGGGCTAGGCCCTGCCCCTGGAGAGAGGAACTGTTCCTTCACTGAATCAAGGAAAATTAGTGGGGAGGGGAGAATCTCCGTATGCACCACTGGATTGGAGAACAATGAATCAATGTGGCCAGATGTGGTTGCCTGTGGTTCTGGGCCCACTTCCTCAGGGCTTAGCTGTGCAGTGACCAAAGCCTTGTGTAACAAAGGCTTGAATAAGAAAGGCCTAAAAACCCCTGCTGGGGGAGGCTAATCAACTCTGAAGTCCTCTTCCTCAGACATATTGGGGTCTATGAGTTCCCCTTCCTTTTCCTCAGAATGACTAGAGCGACTATGGTCAGAGGCCTTAGAATACTCTTCATTTTCTTCCTCCCCCCACTCCAAATGGGAGGGCTGGAAACAGAATTACTGTCTGGAAACACCCTTCTGAGAGAGGGGGACCCTTTGGAGAAAACCCTGGTGTAACAAGGCCAAGCCCCCCCCTTGTCATGAAGGAATTGTTTAAATCCTTCTGCTAGGCCCTGCCTTATGGCTACAGAGACCATTTCCCTAAGGTCCTCAGGCCTGTTCTCCTCACAATGTAGGCCCGTAGCTGTGGGGCTGTAGGTTGCTTCAGGCCTAGGCCTATACCCCTTTTGAACCCCCTGACCACCAGAGAAGGAAGGGCCAGGCACCCAGGTAGCCTGTCTAGAGGAAGGCCCTGATCTCCTTAGGTCCTGGGGAAACTGTTCTTCCTCCACTCTCTCTGGGGACCAATCTAACAGGTGACTGGAAGCAGATTCACCCCCCTTGGAAGAAACTTCAGGGCTAACATGCACCTCTCCAGAGTGAGAAATCTGTTGAATCGGCCTGCATCTGTGCCAAAGTCATTGCAAACTGCTTCTCAAGTGCAGCATGCCTTCTCTTCCCAGCAATAAGCTCCAATTTTGAAGTCTTTCTGGGAGCTAGGGTCTTGGCTCTTATTTTTGCATCAGCCTCTCTGTTAGCAGAAAGACCTCTTTGTCTTTTCTTCTTCCTCAAAGGGGCTTGACAGTCTTGGATGTCTTCCAATCATTTGGGCCCTGGCTGGGGGGTGTTCCTTTCCATATTGCAAACAGAGCAGATACCTAGGGTGCTGTGAGCTTCCCCCACTGGGGTGCTGCTTGTTGCTTTGGGCTAGGCAAGTTGCAAAACTGTGAGGCACTGGGGAAAGTTTTCTCCCCGAAACAAAATGGCCACCCGGCTAAAACAAAATGGCCACGCACCACATGGAGTGGCTCTGGGATGGCCTTGCCACCTCCTTCACTCTTTAGGCACTTACCAGGCCCCAAGTGATCGAATAACAGCGCAACAACTGAGAAGTGGTGAAACTGAGTTTCCGGAGTCAGCTGTGAAGCAGCTTGGCCGCTGGCACCACCAACAAGCTGCGCGATTGACGGGGCTGCGTGGGAGACTCCTGCAAACACTCCCTGGGTCCATTGTCCTTTGTGAGGCAGCACTGAAGCCTCAGAGCTTCAGGAAAGCGGATCCACACTCTCCTGGAGACAGAGCTCCACCAGATCCCTGGGAGCTGATTTTATAAGTATTTGCTGCCTCCTGTGATCTCCCAACTTTCTTTCAGTTTTTAATAAGCACTTCTTTCAAAGACTATGCTCTCACACAAGAAGCTGAGCCAAAAGATGGGAGGGCCAGCCAGGGCTGACTTTTTTATAGTGGCAGACTCAGTTCTATGATGTCAGAAGGAGGAGCTTAACCCATTTCTGGACTCTCAAGGCAGCGTGGATGAGAACTGTTATATAACTTTGTTTATACACTTGTCTTTAAAATGTAACTCTGCAAACATTGAGCTTTGGATGTTCAGAAACTATAACTACCTGAGCTGTATATGGTCATTATAAAATTGGTGAATGGTGAATCCTTGCAGATGGCATCAAATATCAATCTTTAGCAGATTTTGTAAACTAAGTACAGTCTGCTGTACTTGGATGTGGAGGTGGATAAAGAACCATTTGGGAATTCTAGGGCTGTGAGTAAGCTGCAAAATTGGAAAAATAACCAGGGAGAAGACATGGGCAAAGTAAATGCCTGGAATGTACTACCTGACTCTGTGGTTTCTTTCCCAAATCCCCAAAACTTTAACCTTAGATTGTCTACTGTTGACTTCACCCCATTCCTAAGAGGTCTGTAAGGGGCATGCATAAGCGCACTAACGTGCCTACCATCCCTGTCCTAATGTCCCCTTTTATTCATACCCATTTCATGTAATCATAATCATGTTCTAATTATATCTGTTATCTAATACATGATTGACAAATAAATAAAATAAATAAATAGTGTCATTATACTGCAAAGAAAGTGGCAGAGATGCCATTTGGGATAGCTCATCCAAGTAGGGAAACTTGGCATCAAGTTAAGATAAGATCAAATTTTTAAAACCCTACAAATATTAATTGTTGGGGGTTAGAATTGGCAGTCTAGGGCCAATAGACCTTTGATGAGATCAGCAGGAGTTAATCTTAAATAAAAAGCTTCTTTTGGGTATCCACAGATTTTAAAATTTGATGTGTCTGAAGCCAATACTTCTGTAGATATGCAGCATGCAACATAATTCTAAAATTACATTTGGTATGACCTTAACAACTATTTAAAAAAATAAACACTAGCACAGATAATGTTACTTAGTTTGTCAATGAAATATCTGCAAGAAAACTGCCAAACTCAGAAAGGACTCCGCACATCTCTTCAAAATAATCTTCAAAAAAATCCAACTGATAATTGATCATAGTAAAACCTATTGATTTATATCAATCAATCAATCAATCAATCAATCAATATGCTTAATGTTTTGACTGTCTGTGGTAATAAACGACAATCACAATTTATGTTGTTATGGATTCACCAGTTGGTGTTGCAGTGGGATGGATATGGGATAGCAAAGCTCCATGGAGCTCCGCAAAACCCAGCCGATACCTACTTGCCAGGAGACCCTATGGGGTCAAAGCCATCTTAGAGGGATGGTGAAGAAAGGAGAGACACTTTTTAGATCATGAGGAAATAGCAATTTCCTTGATTGATCCAAAGAAACCCTCCCAATTGGCAGCAGAGACAATAGCCATTTTGGTAAGACTGAAGCTGTGACAAGACAACCAGGACAAGAAGATTATGGGCTGGAGCAGTTTGTGGACAGAGGAAATAGAGGATTGGAACTGGGTGAGATTTAAACCCAAATAAAAGAGTTCTTTTTAAAAAAAGACTCTACAAACGCTAAGAAAATGGCAATTTAACACATGGAGAAAGATTATAAACCCAAAACTGAAACAAACATTTAATGGAAGACTATGAAGCTTTAAAATATAGAAAGCTCAGACTGGAACTTTAGTAGTGTGAAAACTGACTTAATTTGCCAATAACATTGTCTGATTACTGGAAGAAATCATATAAGGAAAAAGGAAGTTTGTTTTCTTTTCTTTTTCTCGCTTTGATTTTCTTTTGACAATCAGCTGTTCTATTTTTGCTTTGTTTAATGCTGGAACTTAAAGCAGAGTTGCCACCTACTGGTGAAAGAAGATATATTAGTACACGGAAGGAAAAGACCTTGGCAAGTGAGGATTGATTGATAACAGAATAAAAACAAGGAGAAGAAGACAGGAAATAGTGAAAGGCAAATAACACCTGGAAGGCCTCTTTATTTTGATTCCATATCTACAGACATTTTAACTGCTTGGAAGTATTTAGTGAGCCTTTTGAAGATTTTTAAAGCAAGGTGGACTATAATTAGCAAGAAATATTCTTGAAACTGAACACTTGATTCTGTGGATTAGAGATTTGGGGAGATCTGGTGAGCCAATGTGGATTATTAATTCTATTTGATTCTACAAGGTGAAAGAAGAAAAATTAAACAAGTCTTTAAAAATTGGATAATTCTGAGGGTGCAAATTGGAAAATTTTTAAGGACTATAAATTTTGGGGATTTTGAGGAACAGTCTCAAGATTGAGTAAACTTTACTAATACTGGCATTTTTTGTGTTTCTGGGCAATTGGCATATTGGAATCTTAAGTAACTTTCAGCCTAATAAATTATTACAAAATGTTTCAACAGGGGAGAACAAATACAGTTCATAAAGAAATATTATTTATGTTTCAATGTATTTAGGAAGGTATGACAAGGAATCATAGGGAGATGGTGTGAGAGACTAGAAAAAAACCCAACAAATGATAATAAAAGATGAACAAAAAACTCAGGAAACAGAGGAGAAATCAGAAGGAAAGAATAGCGGAGATAAATAAAAAATGATAGAAGCAGATAAAGATATGAAAGAGATAGTAATAATTCTTAAAACAGAATAGATAGATAATTTTTTAAAAGCTCAAAATATAGAAGAGAATAAAGAGAAAGTTCTTCCAAAAGTGATGAAAGAATTACAGATGGGTGCTCTAGAGATCCAACAGCAAGAGATAGATGTTGAGGCAGTTGAAATACTTAGATTAAATAAGCATGATGTAAGGAGATACAAGCAGTGGTGAGATTCTGTCAGTTCTAGCTGGTTCTGGCGAACTGGTAGTGATAATTCTGGCTGGCTCACCCCACCCTGCCCACCACCACGCCACCCCACCCAGTCACTCCTCATTTTGTCTGCTTGCCCGGCATAGCTGCTGCTGCTCTCCATCTGGCTCCCTGGCTTGCCTCAACCACATGGCCAGCTTGCCTGCTTTCATTCAGCTGCATCCCATGTGGCACTCTGTGTGGGCCAGCTGATTCAAATTTTTTAATAAATGGCTCTGTGGGTGTGGCTAGGTGGGCGTGGCCACATGACTGGTGGGCATGACTGGCACCCCTCCCCGTGCTCCATTTTTGGGCCTCCTGGGCCTCAGGGAAGCCTCCTGGGGTGGCGTTTTTGCTCCCAGAAGGCTTCTCTGAGGTCCAGAAAGGCAAAAAATAAAGTGCAGGAGGGCACGCAGCACCCACCACCACCTGCACACCCTTTGTTGCATCTTGGGCCTCAGGGAAGCAGTAAGACAGCAAGGGGGATCCCAGCATAGCTGATCGATGGAACAGCTGATCGTTGGGAGGGAAAAACAGAAATACCTTAAGGAGTGATTGGGTGGGGGAGAATGCAGTCAACGATATTGGATAGTGTGCAATGTCACACATGTATGATAAGGACTGACTGGGAGGGGAGGGGAAGGCAGAGAGGGGAGGGGCCAGCCACAGACACAATTTGCCAGTTCTCTGAACTGCACAGAATTGTAACAACTGGTTCTATAGAACCGGTCCGAACCAGTAGAATCACACCCCTGAAGGGACGGAGAGGGAGAGAGAGATGTGGCTTCTTGGGGGTGCATTTTGGAGAAGTGTCAAGAGAAATGCTAAAAGGGCAATCAGTTTGGGATTAAATTCCAAATGAAATTAGGTCTTCAGGGTAAGGAGACATGAAGAACTTTCTGCTGCAGATTTTTATCTTATTAAATTATTAATTATTTTTTATAATAATAATAATTTTATATTATTAATAATAAAAATAATAATTGTTAAATCTTATTAAAAAGAATTTATAGAAGCAACTCTATAACCCATTAGTCCAGAGGGAGCAAAAGAGATAGGGTCCCAATGAGTGCCTTAGCTATTTCGCTTAGGAATAACAGAGTTGAAAGAGATTTTGGAGGTCTTCTAGTTCAACCCCCTGCTCAGGCAATGTCAGAGCATTTGCAGCATAACTGCTATTATGAGACAACCCAAGAGCAAAACACAACACAGAGAAACTTAGACATTTAACAGTGGTTTATATATAAGATATATACAGAAATATAAGTGGTAGGCATGTACCTTACAAGCAAGCAATCTTCTTAACTCTGTATGGAGAACTCTGCAATAAATACCGGACATAAGGAGAGAGAACATGCCCTCTAATGGCTGCCTTTATATAAATACCTCTTAAAGGGCCAGTCTTAAAGGAAAATACCCATACTATGCTGATTCATCCTGGTTACATCAGCCCCATATTGCATCAGCTTCACTGCTTGTCAGCTCTTAAATCCCAAGACCTTAATACTCCTTCCATTTAAAGCCAAATAGCAGATACTCCAAACATAAGGAGAAATTAATTACAGAACATTTACAATAATACCTTTGATTCTACTTTTACTATTTTATTAGTAAAAGGGAACTTCCAATCTCAGTGTGGTATTGTTAAAACCTCTTTTTTGAGAGTTCCTGGAGACTTTCCTAGCTCTCAAAGAAAAGTCTTCCTCAAAGCAAAATTCTTTCCTGTGAACTAAACAGACAAGATTATGCAATTTTCTTGGCAACAACATACAGATGGGTTATCACTGATTGCATTCTTTCCCTTTTTTAAAACTTCTGATTCTAGCTTATGTCCCTAGAGTTTCTTTGTGGTTGCCCTTTAATTAATAAGCACATCTGACTCTACTTAGTGTTTTTGAATTCCCCAAGATTGACTAGTTGCTACAGCCTGCTGTTATATCTTCAGTATCTATGTTTCCAATATTCAGAAGACTGAGTTCTGATTTTGATGCAGAAACATACCAAAGCTCTAAAACAGGTTTGGAAAATGTAAACATGAAATGAGAAAATAAACAAAGAAACAAAAACAATTGTAAAAGACAGATCTCAGCCAATGTATATATGTAAGCAATGCTGAGTCTTTGGGGGTTGTTAAAGGGTGCTAACTCCTGGTTTAAAGAATGCTCACAAAATTGTATGCCTTTTAATAAATTGTATTTGTCAAAAAGATGCTACTAGACTTCTTTGGTCACCATAGAGTAACGTGTCTCTCCTCCTTCCTGTGCAGTCTTGCGTAATGGTTCAAAATACCATTAAGTTCATAAAATTCATTTTCTATAAACTCAGAACAAATTTCATTTGCAGATCAGCAATCAATATGGTTTTTGACCATCTCTGTCATGCCCTACATTTTATGATTTTAGATGTTGGTCAGTGATGGAATGATAGAATAGCATATGCCCATACTAGAACAGCTTTGCAATTAGAGCATACCAAATCAAAGTTAGCAACATTCTCAAGTAGCTGAAATTATATTTACACATTTGTTCTGATTGCTTGTGGTTGTTTTGTGTGATGTATTGTATAGATTCAACTGCACATTATGTGATCTGAGTAAATGATAAATGAAAACATGACTTTCATGCTCTGACTTGTGTTTTCACAGATTCAATGGGAGTGTATAAACCCCAAGTATAAAGTAAAGAAGAAGAATTACAAAAATTCTGGCATCATCATTCTTAATCTGTGCAAGGTGCTTTTATTTAAGCAGTGCTTTAATGAATATGAAAATATTGTTTTCAACATCCATGACAAAAGTAAATACAGGAGAGGGAATTAAGTTCTGCTGTCCATATTTTGTAGATTTTTATATGTGTCAAAAATAGAAGATGTCATAAAAATGCATATTGTAGGATTTCCAAAGGTAGGAAAACAGATGTTGCTACATAAAGGTAGATCAACATTTTCATTGGGTTGACAGCTGCAGATCCAAAATGGGCACTGACTGTCATACAGTCAATCTGTTAGCCAGGTATATTCAAAGGAATACATTTGCTTAATTATATTAAAAGATACCATTGAAGTTTCTGAGTTAAGATTAAATTCTGGTGATCTCTGGGCATATCAATAGAGTTGCCTTGGTATTTGACATCTTTGAGGACATGTTTTGATTTTTAGATAATATCTGCTAATCTTGGTAGTTTCCCATGGAAATACTAACTAAAGCAATCTTGCTTAGTTTCTGAACCTAGATAATATAAGCCAAGGATATAGCGCCATCATTGAACTTTGTTGTGCTCACAGTACTGGAATTAAATGGATAATCTAATAAAACAAGAAAATGGGATTTAATAAATCTAACTTCAGAATACACTGAAGTTAATCCATAATTTAATTGCACTGGTTTTAAATGAAAAAGAAAAGTCCAAATGATGGTTAGCCTGAAATTGCTGGAAATGTAACCAATGGGCATCCAGATGGAGGAGTGAGAAAAAATTATTATAATTGAGACATTAATTGAGATATTGTCCAATCTGGTTAATATATGGATCAGAGGCACCAGAAATTCTCAGGACTACGGGAAGCTCTTTTTTTAAGGAAAAACAACTTGGAAGAAACCAGAAACAAACCATTTCTGTGTTATTTCAGGAAAGTTACAGAAATGTGTCCATCTAATCAGCAGATGTCAAGATTTACCAAGCGAAATCCACATCTTTTTATCTTACTGTTTATATTCTGAGAATTTGGCAAAATGTTATTATTCATCTATGTTTACCTATACACTTATCTATTTTTTTTATTAGACCAAAATTAAAAAATTAAAAATTAGGCAATAAAGGGCAAAATTGTTGTACAACATTTTGTAATTAATAGTTCTACAAGCCCTCCACAGAAAAGAACAGTTTATTATTCCAATGAGCTATAATTCACAATGGAAGGATATCAAGAGAGATGGAAGCTTGGGGATTTTTTCTAGTGCAGTCCACATGTATCACCTTAGGAAAGCATGGCCTACTCCACAAGGAAAATACAGGTAGTCCTCTACTTATGACCAAAATTGAGCCCAAAATTTATGTTACTAAGTGACACATTTGTTACATGAACTTTGCCCCATTTTATGACTTTCTTTCCACAGTTATTAAGTGAATCACTGCAGTTGTTAAGTTAGTAACAAGGTTTTTAAATCCCCATTGACTTTGCTTGTCAGAAGGTTAAAAAAGGTGATCACATGACCCTGGGACACTCTAACCATCATAAATATGAGTGAGTTACCAACCATCTGAATTTTGATCTCATTGACTATGGATATACTTCAATGGTCATAAGTGTGAAAAATGGTCATAAGTTACTTTTTCAGTGCCATTGTAACTTTGAATGGTCACTAAATGCACTATTGTAAGTTGAGGACTACCTGTAGATAGAAATAGCTCCTTGTGATAGTTCTTGGCTTGATAGGGTCATAAGCAAATTGACTTTGAAGAAATATTGTGGAATTCCAACAGATGATGTTAAAACAGATCAAACTATTTTATTCCCTTCTGCATTTGCAAAGAAATTAGTGGAACTTCTTTTTCCAAGACACTCATTGGTGTCCCTAACTGCTCTGAAAAATAAGCAAGCACAAGATGAGCAAGCACAAGTTAAGCAAGCAGCAACAATAGCAACAGAATGTTCCTTTTCTCATTCCTCCAACACTTCACATGACAGATAGATCTGTCTTAAGTTTTACTATCAATGGTGCACTGACTTTGGGATATTGTAGCAACCCCAAATGTGGCATTGAACCATAGAACATCATATATGGAGATTCTCAGGCATCCAGGTCATGGTTGTCCCAAAGATGCTTTTTCAACCACCTTTGAGACATAGAACATTGTCCATTTTGGGAAATCCCAAATCCATTCCCATTAAAAGGTACCTCAGCTAGTAACCCCATATGATTACATAATTTTCAACTCTCTTCCAAAATAATTCTATGCTATGATTCTTAGCATTAAAAGACTTCTTTTTCCTCCTTTATGTAAAGATAGGGAGAAGGAAAGAATATTTACTTTTAACATGAGGGACATTATTTCCTGTATCACTTATTCTCAATGTTTTCTAAATTACTAATGGCTACAAAGATATACCTTCCCATATAACACAAAGGAAAAATATTTAAGAACGCATGGTTTTAACCCCAAATTTCTGACTTTTTCCCCTCCAGATTCACAAGATGCATTCATTCTTAGATTACATAATGGGTGGCTGCCAAATACAGTTTACAGTAAGTATTTTGTTTATTTAAAAAAAAGACAAAATCTTTCACATTGCAAATATTATTTTTCACACAGAATAATAGACATGAAGTAATATTGCAAGTTTTTGAAGTAATTTTGTTCAATTCAGATAAGATATAAATGTGTTAAAATCAGGCGTGGGATTCTACAGGTTCTATCCGGTTCTATAGAACCCCTTGTTAACTTTCTAAGTAGTTTTGAGAACTGGTAGTTAGAAGCAATCTCCGTTTGTTTTTTTTCCACCCTTATTACATTCTTGGCAGACAGCCTAGACTTCCTGTCCCTGGAGCTTGTGAGTCTTGGCTTTCTTAAAGGGGAAGGGTTGTTTTAAGATTTTTACACTGCTGTTGGGAAGAAATACTTCCCTGGACAATCAGCACTTTGAAGAAATAGTTGAATAATGAAGGAAAGCTTTTAATGACAGGGAAACAAGATGAGTGACATTCAGCAAGGCTTCTTGGCTAGCTAGAAGGATTGACATTCAAACGTGAGTTTACATACTCTTTCTGACTTTTGGTCTAAAACTGGCTTTTGGTGAAGTTTAATCCTGTGTTTATTAATGTGATAATTTTCTCTATTCAGCTTCAACAATCAACAGCTACTGTTGTGATTTATTTGTATGGTGTTTGAATTTTTTCTTGCCTCATGGTTTCTTTTTCTATTTGGGGAGGGGGTCTTCCTTCACTGCTTTAATACTATCTGGCACTGTCCTTTGGGGGTATACTTCCAAGAGGTAGGATGCAAGTTTGGCACTGATTTTTTTTACTACCTTTCTGGGAGGCATGTGATCTTTCCTTAAATCTGGGTGATTTCCTTAGGATATTTTGTGAGGTGAGTGAGACCAGCAGGTATTTTTAAGTGTTTAAATGGATCTAAGGATTTCTTCTCCTGGGTGTGCTCTTTCTGGAGAGCTTTAATGACCTCTCTGTTAAAGGGTTTCCCTTTATGAGCAAGAGTTGGCTGCTTGATAGTTATCACTGCATTTTAAATATTTTCATTCCTCAAGGTGCTCTGGCACCCTACCTGATTTGTAACTCCGCCTTGCAGGTATTTTTAATCTAATGATTGGGATTTAGGGCACCTTTTTGCAAGCAAAGAAGCTTTTTGTACAGGTAATCCTTGACTTACAACAGCTCATTTAGTGACCATTCAAAGTTACAATAGCATTGAAAAAAGTGACATGACCATTTTTCATATTTTTGATCATTGCAGCATCTATGATATACTATCATGAGAGGCCAGACGAGGGGAAGCGCCCCTTGACATGAGTGATGTTGAGTTGGCCACTCCTACCCAGTCACATGACCAACAAGCCACACCTACCAACTAAGCCATGCCCACAGAACTGGTTATTTAAAAAACTGAATCCCCCCCCTTGTTTAATAATCTGTTGAAAAATATAACATATTTAAGCTTGTATAAATTACACTCATAAATAATAAAAACCTGATAACATGTAAAATTTAATTTTGCTTATAAATATTTGGCTTTTAGGAAACATATACAGAATATATGGAGAGAAACAAATCCAGGGGAAAACCAGTACACATTCTATTCAAATAGGCACAAACTATGGTCTAGAATTGATACAATATGGATGTCGGAATTGAGAACAAATGTGCAAGAGATAGAGATAGAAACTAATATATGAGCCAACCATAACCCAATAAAAGTCAGTTGGAAGGGGCAAAAGAAAAGGTTGAGACAGATAGATAGGTTGAATCAATCTATACTAAAAGATAAAGAATTTATACAAACAACAGTAAAAGAAATGGAATTCTTCTTTAAGGTGAATAAAAAAGAAGAGACTTCACTGCAAAACCTATGGGATACAGTCAAAACATATATCAGGGGAGCTATATTATGTAAGCTATAACTTACATAACGAGAAAAATTAGAAAAAAAACAACATCAAAAGATGTCAGAAGAAGAACACAAAAAACTCAAATTAGAATTACAAAAAGAGCCACAAAAGGGACATTTAAAAAATCAAATGGAAGCAAGGCCACACTTTGAATACTGCATTCAGTTTTGGTCACCACGATGTAAAAAAGATGTTGAGACTCTAGAAAGAGTGCAGAGAAGAGCAACAAAGATGATCGGGACTGGAGCAGAGGTGGTATTCAGCAGGTTCTGACTAGTTCTGGAGAACTGGTAGTGGAAATTTTGAGTAGTTTGGAGAACCAGCAAATACCACATCTGAACTGGAGATTTTACAGTATCCTTCCCCTGCCATGCCCACCAAGCTGTGCCCACAGAACCAGTAGTAAAAAAGTTTGAATCCCACCACTAGACTGGAGGCTAAAACATATGAGGAACGGTTGCAGGATGAAAAGAAGGAGATGGGGAAACATGATAGCAGTGTTCCAATATCTCAGGGGCTGCCACAAAGAAGAGGGACTCAATCTATTCTCCAAAACACCTCAGGGCAGGACAAGAAGGAATGGGTGGAAACTAATCAGGGAGAGAAGCAACTTACAACTAAGGAGAAATTTCCTGACAGTTAGAACAATTAATCAGTGGAATGAATCAGCCTCTAGAAATTGTGAATGCTCCAACACTGGAAGTTTTTAAAAAGATGTTGGGTAACCATTTGTCAGAAGTGGTGTAGGGTTTCATGCCGGGACAGGGGGTTGGACTAGAAGACCTCCAAGATCCCTTCCAACTCTGTTATTCTATTCTATTCTATTTGCATAACTAATACTGTAAGTTAGATGCTCATTTTCTAAAGCAGTGACTCAGAATAAACTGTGATATGATTGTACCAAGCTTTGGGTATTTATCAATTCATAGTATACATCTAAAAAAAATTTCTTTAGACATTTGCTTTGTTTTTCTTTGCTAAAGCCAGGTTTTGCTAAAGCCAGGTTTTGAGGTTTGCTACTGCTGTTTTGGGAAACAAAATTTCCAAAAATGCTGGTGCATCTGAATACAAACTACAGTCATTTGCACTTTTGAATTGAATTGTCAACTGGAATACATTTGTCCTTCCAGCTTTATTTGAGATTTGTGGAGGAAGTATTCTGCTTTAATTCTTATTTAAAATGCATTTTAATCATATATAAATTTTATGTTCACGTGTAAACATATATGAACATACGTTTAATACCAAAATGTATGTTTTGATATTATTATACACACATGCATATATAATATGAAATGCTTTTCTATACACATACATACACAGAGAGAGAGATACAAATATGCGTGAAGTCAAAGTTCCATGCATCTTTTTAAAAATAAATAAATAAATACAAATGAATATAGGAGGTGGACAAAACAGTTATATGACTAACACTAAGAAAGATGAAACTATGCTCTTAAATCAGGGGTGGCTAATTAATGTTCCCAAGGGTCCACTGGCGACTGGGGAACCTGAGAAACTGGAACTGTTATGGAGTGGTGGCACAATAGCTTCAGACTACACTTGCTTGCAAAGCCATGCTTTGACCTAGGCAGTGGTGACCTGAGCCCAGATCCCTCACAAATAACCACTGCTGTCACCTCAGGCTGATCTAGATGAGGAGTGAGTGCTGTGCAGTCACAGAAAATTGCTTTCTCTCCTTTCCCTCCCATGGTCACCAGCCAATTGAAGGAGCACAGGGGATGATTGAAGAGAACAATATCTTATTTGTTCCTTTCTCCCATCCACTATGGCATGTTTATTGATATTTGACTTCTTATTTCCAGTTGACCTCACATAGGCCAGACAGAGACAGCCAAAGGGCCAGATCAGAGGTGGTATTCAGCAGGTTCTGACCACTTCTGGAGAACCAGCAGTGGAAATTTTGAGTAGTTCGGAGAACCGGCAAATACCACCTCTGATTGGAGATATTACAGTATCCTTCCCCCGCCATGCCCACCAAGCCATGCCCACAGAACCGGTAGTTAAAAAAATTGAATCCCACCACTGGGCCAGATGTGGCCTGGAGAACTGTAAAATGCACAAGTCTGTCTTAGATCAATCTATAGATATTCCTTTTTCCAGTGACATATTGTCCTCAAATATTAAAAGCTGTATGTCAATCTTAAGAAATTAAAAATAATAATTGCCTCCTGTTTAAGTTTCTGGTTTCATAAAGCAGATAATAACTTAGCAATAAAATGTTTGGCCATAGTCCTGGGGGAAAAAACTAAAGAACTACAGGTTTTCCCAGATATTAAGGGAAATTATAAGCATGGATTTTCACTTCCAAGATTCATCTAATTCATCTATTTTTCTGGAAGAACATTCAAGGACAATATATCCTATAATAATAAATATGGATATGGATATGAATATGAATATAAATATGGATATGAATATGAGTAATAAATATGATATTCTCAAAAAATATAAATTAAATCTAGTAAAGGTCCATAGGAATTAATGCCATTAAGACATTTGTTAATCATTCACATGTCATAAGACTTGCAGTGGGTGTTTTGTTTTGTTTTTAATTTAGAATAAGTCCAATTGAGCTCAGTGGAATTTAATTCCAAACAAGCATGTTTAGAATTAATGTTTACATCTCATAGAAATCAGTGGCAACAAGATTTTCAGAATTCACTTTAAAAGCTATTAACTAAGTACTGAATCTATATCTACTGTATATTCATACTTGTATCTATATATAACATTAAATATATAAATGTATTAAATAAAATCAATTATTAGAATTGTGATTCATTTTAACCCATAACATGTGAAGGACTGCAGTACATTTTGTATATAATGTAATTTGTGTGTGTGTGTGTGTGTGTTTATATATATATAAATATATTTGTTTATATATTTGTTTTCTGAGGTTCTCGCGGGTATTTGTACGTGGATCTTTGGTTATTCGGGTTTTCTCCCGCGTAAAATTGGAAGTATCCAGGTGACGTTTCAATGAAGTCTCATTCATCATCTTCAGGCTTGTGTCTTCAGCTTTGTGCTTCTCAGAGTAAGTTTAAGATGAAACCTAGCTTCCTAACTAATGATAGCCATCCATTTACCCGGAGCCAAGCTGCACAAAAGGCCTCCAATAAAGGAACACAATGTTGCCAAACAATCAAGACACAAAAAGAGCCACTAAACAGACAGAAGATATTAGAAATACCAATCAAGCAGAACACAGAAAACTCCAAGACCAATAAACACAGACCTAGATTCCCAACCAATCGGGATGAAGAAAAAACCATTCTGGCACAGCAATAGGCTGCCCCAAATTTAAAACTGAAACAACTGTGGGGGCCTGACTCACAGACAGACACAACCAGAAGCTTGATGATGGCAGATGAGATTCTGCTGAAATGTTGCTACAACTTTAAAAGCACAACTACAATGACGTGGGAAAATACCCGAACAAAGCTGAATGCCATACATGTAAGTACCCGCGAAAACTTAAGAAGATATGTGTGTGTGTGTGTGTGTGTGTGTGTGTGTGTGTGTGTTATGTCTCACCTGTGTCCACAGGTGAGCAATCAAAATTCTAAAGTTCCAAAAATATAAGCAACCAAAAACAAACCCCATCAAAGAGAACTGTTGAGGTTTTTCCAGTCCTCAGCTGTAGTTCTGAAATCTGTTTGGGCAGTCCTGAAGTGCCTATAAATCACAATGCCTCAGATAATTTCACAGTACTTTCGTTCTAACAAGACACTTTGCTTCTGGCAAATTTCTCAAGCCGATCTGTTTCCTTTTATCCCCTAAGGGGGCGTGTTAGTCTCATTACTTAATCACTGGCTTGACGCTTCTTTCCCAATTGAGATTGACGTCTCAATCTCCGTCTATTTCTCACATCAAGCCAAGATCCCTCAAAGTCCTCCTCCTCACTTGAAACCCCTCGCACATTTTCCTGATTATCTGTTACTGGCTGCTTCGTAATCAGAGAGGGAGATTCGGGGGAGGGAGAGGACTCCGACACCTTCAATAAATTAGGTTCATCTCTCATAACTAAGTCCACTTCCTCATCCTGGCTACCTTCAAAATCACTTAATAATGCAGGTTCGAATCTCAGTGCCAGATCTTCTTCACTCAAGCTCCCATCTGCAGACGGACCAGATTCAAATCCCGGAGTCACAACACTATCCCTCACCGCAGGGCCCTTCCCCCAAGTCTGACGATCCGGATGCGGTTTTGCCGGAAAGCATTCATGGAACCTTCGGATAATGTCTGGGGCATGAACTGTGGAAGCATCCGTCCACGAAAAAACTTCCGAGCCATCCGCTCTCCTCCCGATGAGGTACTGGAAGCGTCCCTTTAGCCAGAGAGAATCAGTAATGCTGACCACCATGTCATCAACATCAGCCTCCTCACTGGGTGTTGATGGAGAAACCGCACCAGCGGGAGCATGAAGAGTACACTCTGGGGAGTCTGGAACCAGAATGGAATGATGGAAGACAGGATGAATGCGCATGGAGCACAATAGGGTGAGTCGATACGCCACAGGATTGATGACCGCCTCAATAGGGAATGGACCAATGAAACGGTGGTCCAGCTTCTTAATTGGGCGATCTACCCGAAGGTGCCTTGTGGATAACCACACCTTGTCACCCACAGCTAGCAGAGGCATCGCCCTATGAGAACAATCCGCAAACCGTTGTAGTCTTCCTTCACCCGTTCTAATTGTTGCGCCACTAATTGGTGAACCGACTGCAATTCCTCGAGAAATTCTTGTCTTTCTGGAACCGGGGAATCCATCATTGTCAATGGAAAGAATCGTGGATGATAGCCCACGTTCACATAGAACGGCGTTACTTGAGTGGAGGTAGGCTGAGAGTTATTAAAGGCAAATTCTGCCCAAGGGAGGTATTTTGCCCAATCGTTCTGTCGATGGTTGACAAAACATCTCAAATACTGAGTGAGGATGCCAATAACTTTCTCAGTCCTGCCATAAGTTTCCGGATGGTGCGCTGATGCCAAACACACCTGTACTTGCAATGCCCTCATTAAACGTTTCCAGAACTGAGCAGTAAACTGGACACCGCGATCCGAAACCACTCTGTCTGGCAGACCATGTAGGCGGAAGACATGCTGTAAAAATAACTGGGCCGTAGTGCGGGCTGATGGTAGTTTCCGACAAGGGATAAAATGAGCCATCTTAGTAAGCATATTGACCACCACGAGCACCGTCGTGTAACCCGATGAGGAGGGCAAATGCGTTAGAAAGTCCATGGAGATTGCTCCCCAAGGTCTGCCCGGAGTCGGGAGTGGTTGGAGGAGTCCAGGAGGCACACCTGATGCTACTTTTGCTTGTCGACATTGTACACAAGAAGTGACCACGCGTCCAATCGCTGCACCTCCCGTATTCGAGCCCTCAAATCCACCGGATCCTGAATCATGGCCAAAGATTCCGGTGGCAACACCGTTTGTGGAGGAAGAGGATCCTCGGGATCCTTCGAGTTTTATAGACAATGCGTCTGCTCTCCGATTCTGTCCACTGGGAACATAGGTGATGGAAAAATTGAACCTTGTGAAAAACAACAACCACTGGATCTGGTGTTGGTTCAACTTCTTGGCAGTAGACAAATGTTCCAAGTTACGGTGATCCGTCCGAACCTCCACCTTGTGCCGAGCCCCCTCTAGGTGATGTCGCCAGTTCCCAAATGCAGCCTTGATAGCCAGCAATTGTTTTTCCCAGATAGTATAATTGCGCTCAGAAGTTGTGAGCTTCCTTGAATAATATGCACATGGGAAAAGAGGTGCGCCATCCCTTGAAGCTTGCAACAACACCGCCCCAATAGCTACCTTAGAGGCATCTGTCTTGACCACAAATGGACGATTCGGATCAGGATGCCTTAATATCGGTTCAGCCACAAAGGCTTTCTTTAGCGTCTCAAAAGCCTGTTGCTGTGGGGGCCCCCACTGGAACAGGACCTTCTTGCGAAGGAGCTGAGTGATGGGATCCATCAGCTTGGCAAAGTCTGGAATGAAGGTCCTATAGTAATTAATGAACCCCAGGAGACGTTGCACGTCCTTTACTCGACGAGGGGGTTCCCAACTACACAAGGCCTCTACTTCCCTCGGGTCCATGGCAATGCCCTCGGGAGAGATGATATGCCCCCAAAACTCTATAGAAGTCTGGAAAAAGAAACACTTCTCCAGTTTCGCATAGAGTTTATGCTTCCGAAGACGTTGAAGTACCTGACGGACTTGACAAAGATGGCTATCCCTGGACCGAGAGTAGATCAAAATGTCATCGAGGTACACCACCACGAACCGATCAATCATGTCCCTTAAAATGTCATTCATTAAATGCTGGAAAACTGCGGGAGCGTTGGTCAATCCAAACGGCATTACAGTGTATTCAAAATGTCCATATCGGGTGCCAAACGCCGTCTTCCACTCATCCCCCTTGCGCATCCGCACCAGGTTGTAGGCCCCTCGAAGATCGAGCTTGGTGGAAATAGTAGCCTTCCGCAACCGCTCCATCAATTCCGGAATGAGCGGCAAAGGGTAACTATTCCTCACCATGATGGCGTTCAACCAGCAGTAGTCACAGCACAAACGTAGCTCTCCCGTCTGGGAGCTGAAAGGGGAGACGACGATGGTCGGATAAATCCCTGAGCCAAGTTCTTATCCAGAAACTCTTGAAGAGCAGCCAATTCGGGCTCAGACATGGAATATAATCGACCCTTGGGCAGTGGAGCATCAGGTAGAAGATCCACGGGACAGTCATAGGCTTGATGCAGTGGTAACTGATCCGCCTCCTTCTCGCTGAAAACATCGGAGAAGTCCGATAGCTCTGGAGGTGTGGAAACAGCGGGGGTGGCGAGGTCCTGACCAGCGCAAATATGTCTCAGATGATCCACGCACTGGAGACTTGAGAAGGAAATGACGTTCTGCGCCCAGGCCACCAAAGGATCGTGCAATTGTAGCCAGGATATGCCGAGAACCAAAGGGAGATGAAGGTCCGAGGTGATATAGAAGCTAATCACCTCTTCATGGTCTCCGATAACCAAATGCAGTGGCTGGGTAGCAAAGCGAATGGGTCCCGACTTAAGCTCACGCCCTTCAACGGTTTCCACCTTGATGGGTGGTTCCACAGAAACCAACCAAAGGGACATCAAAGTGCGTTGCAAAGGCCCGGTCCATAAAACTAGTAGTAGCCTCTGAGTCCACCAACGCAACTGCAGGAATCCCCTCCTTCTGGGACTGTAAGAAAACTTGTGTATCCAAAAGTAAATGCCGAGGAGGACCAGAGTTCACTTCAGCTACATGGGGTGGTGGTGTGATACGTGCCCGACCTCGGGTTTCCCCGAGGTTGGGCTTACCCTGTTTCCTCGACGGGCTAGGAGTAGATTCTGGCACTGGTCTTCGTGTTCCCCTCTTTTTACAAGAATTGGCAAAATGTCCCGGTCCCCCACAATAAAGGCACAAACCTTCCTGGAACCTTCATGAGCATTCTTGCGCGGTCAACCGAGGGCAGAGTGCACCCAACTCCATCAGCTCCTCGGTCCTGGTCATAGTTTTATAAACTTCCAATGGCGCGGTTTGCGAACGTCAATGAGAAGGTGGTTCCACAATTGTCCATCTGCTCCTGCGCTGTTGTAAACGAGCTTCAATACGCAAGCACTGTACCACTAGCGCATCCAAGGTTAAAGCTCGCTCCACATGCACTAACTCGTCTTTGATGTTATCTGCCAAGCCCTCCTGAAAAGCATCCATGTGGGCTGACTCATTCCAAGTAGAGTCCATGCAGAGCAGACAAAACTCTGCAATATATTCTTGCAGAGGACATTTCCCCTGACAAATGTCCCACAAACGTCTAGCCACGGTTTGAGTCTTAATAGGGTTTTCAAACATGACACGCAATTGCTGCTGGAAACCCTGAAAATCATTCAACAAAGGGCTATCTTGAGTCAGCAAAGGAGTAGCCCATTTGGCAGCCTGCCCAGATAAGAGGCTAATAATAAACCCCACCTTAGTCCGGTCATTAGGAAAGTCTTCAGGCCATAAGGTAATAAATAATTGGCACTGTCCCATAAATGCCGGGAACATATCAGTCTGTCCCGAGAATTTATCCGGCATAGATACCGGGCTTTTCCTAAAGGGAGGGGCTGAATGAGCAGCAGGAGTTTGCAAATGTGAAACATGGTTTACCAACTGTGTTACCTGGTGTTGGAGGACCTGGTTATTCTGTAGCAGTTGGTCTATTTGTTGCTGTTGCTGCTCCACCAAATGCTGTAGTTGAGTTTGGTCCATCTTGGTTTGAAGATGGTTTGTGTGGCCAGAAGCAAAAATGTTATGTCTCACCTGTATCCACAGGTGAGCAATCAAAATTCTAAAGTTCCAAAAATATAAGCAACCAAAAACAAACCCCAACAAAGAGAACTGTTGAGGTTTTTCCAGTCCTCAGCAGTAGTTCTGAAATCTGTTTGGGCAATCCTGAAGTGCCTATAAATCACAATGCCTCAAATAATCTTCACAGTACTTTCGCTCTAACAAGACACTTTGCTTCTGGCAAATTTCTCAAGCCGATCTGTTTCCTTTTATCCCCTAAGGGGGCATGTTCGTCTCATTACTTAATTACTGGCTTGACGCTTCTTTCCCAATTGAGATTGACGTCTCAATCTCCGTCTATTTCTCACGTCAAGCCAAGATCCCTCAAAGTCCTCCTCCTCACTTGAAACCTCTCGCACATTTTCCTGATTATCTGTTACCAGCTGCTGCGTAATCAGAGAGGGAGATTTGGGGGAGCGAGAGGACTCCGACACCTTCAATAAATTAGGTTCATCTCTCCCACTTCCTCATCCTGGCTACCTTCAAAATCACTTAATAATGCAGGTTCGAATCTCAGTGCCAGATCTTCTTCACTCGAGCTCCCATCTGCAGATGGACCAGATTCAAATCCCGGAGTCACAACATATACATATATACATATATACGTACGTATGTATGTATGTATGTATGTATATGTGTATATGTGTTTGTGTGTGTGTGTGTGTATACATATGCACTGAAGTCATTCACATGTTCTGTTATCTAATAATTGAATTTATTTAATACAATAATTATTATAATGTTTGTGGCAATTTCTAGGGAAGAAAGTAGAAACCATAATTCACAAGGATTCTGATAGATTAAGAACCACATTTATACTGGCAGTATTTCTGCAGAAACAGGTGCAGAATTCTGAATTTTTTTGCAAGTCAGCCCACTCTTTTTGTTTTCAAATTAATTATGTCTTCAATGAGTTCAAGTAGTGGGTAGACAATACAATGCAGCTGTGATCTGGAAGTCTGTTTGATAGGGGAGGGAGCCAAGTTGTTAAGCATAGGTTTGTGAACAAAAAGCTATAGTATGATGAACCTGCTAATTTGAAGAGCTAATGAGAGAGCTTTTGTAGCATCAAATTGGATCTTCTGAAGATGTGCCTTTGTAAGTATATCATGTCTTGCTAGAAATAATGTATCTGATAAATAAAAGCAAATACTTGTTTTTTCAAAACCATTTTTAAGATTTTATGGTCAGTTTGAAGGGAAAGCTTTATTTTTTTTAAAAAATGACTAAATGATTCTACATCATTGTATTAGCAATACTGATAAGAAAAAAACCTTATCCTACTGTTAAGGTAATGAAATTTATACAGCAGTTAGTTTACCCGAGTCGAATAGAAATGTTATAAAGAATTGTACATTAATAAGTAATAAGTAATGTACAATTACTTATTGGAATTTAAAATGGAAGAGGAGACGGTCAAAGAGGATATATGGGTCAAAATTTTGGGCACATTATTGATTTAGACCAATGGGAAAGAATATGGCAAATCAATAAACTAATGTCGTCCGTCTCTTATAAGGAAAATATCTATAAAATGTTTTATCGGTAGCACCTGCCACCAGTGAGACTAGCTAGAATGTTCCCTAACTTGTCAGCTAAATGTTGGAAGTACAACCACAGCCAGAAAGTGTATGTTCACATGTGGACATGTCTCCAAGCACGAAAGTATTGGGTCAAAATTCAATCATGGCTAGAACAGTTAATTAAAAAAAAGATTAAGTTTAAACCAGATATTTTTCTGTTGGGAATGTTAGAACCAACATGGGACAAGAAGTACCAACACCAAATACATAACAGCTGCAAGAATTGCTTTTGCCCAAAATTGGAAATCAACCATGATACCCACAGATCTGGCAGTAATTACCAAAATCCATCAATGCACATAAATGATTAGATTAACTATGGTATTAAAAAATAAGGAAGGATATTTTTTTTAATAATATGGAATATATGGTATAATTGGCTAAAAGAAAAAGGAAGTTAAGATGTTTAGTGAAAATGATCAAAGAAACTCTAAAGAAGAACAGGATACATGATGTATGTGTATGTAAATATGTATATATGTAAATAAATATAGTAATGTAAATAAATAAATATGGTAATTTAATAATAATACAATAAGGACTTAGTAAACAAGTGATATATGTTTGTAGTAAATGAATTGAATTGTCACTAAAGGATATGCACACTGTTATGACAATGCTGTAAAATGTGAGAACTTGTTTCTCTTTCTTTATAATTTTTTTGAAATTCTGAATAAACAAAATTTTAAAATGTTATAAAGAAAACAGTTGCTGCTAATTCTACTTAAGAAAAAAGTGAGGTTCCCATAAATCTGACAGAACATTAACGACTATTTTAAAATACATTGTAAGTTTGAAAACTCACTGCTATTATCTGCCTTTTGAAGTTATAAATGTAATAGCAGTGAAGACAAATTCAGATATGCCCTCCTTATTCACTCTCATCAAAAGAACTGGGATTTCTGTTTCATATTTCATGGATAATTGTGGCTTTTAAAGACAATGACACATTCAGATAATAGCCCATGTTTAAAGTCAAGATATTATGTAAGAGAATATTTGTTTGTTTGTTATACATGTACAAGATAACAAGTATAGATATGAACATAAACATGAACAAAGGAAGTAAATATAGATAAATAGGGACACTAAGACAGGGACAATAGGCACGCTGGTGTGCTTATGCACGCCCTCTTTAAGGACCTCTTAAGAATGGGGTGAGGTCCATGATACACAGTTTGAGGTTGAAGCTGTGAGAGTTTGAAGCTGTAACAACAGAGTCAGGTAGGGTGTTATAATATATAGAATAGTTCCTGATACCTCATTTGTAAAACTGTATAAAGCTGAAATACTATGAGCCGCATAATGATATTTTGATGGAAAATCAAAATTTTGATATGTATAAATACAGAAAATTTCAAACTATTCTGCATGAACTATCTCTTGGCTTTATATTTTTTTATCAACTGGGAGCATACAAGTTTTTAAAAGTTATAATATAGAGCCACCCTCAAAGCAATTAAACATTAGTTTTACATGGGGGGCGGGCAAACAGATGAAAAATGCATAAAGCCTAATAAAGAAATGATTCAGGAAAATTCTATTAAAGCCACCTTATTATCCTCAGATTTGCCAGAAACAGGTCTTGCAAAGTTACCATGTACAACAAAATTGGAAACTAAATACCATAATAGAAAAAACCCTGATCTTTATCAGTGTCATCCCAGGTACAAAAGAAACTGCCTAAATATTGAATAATAATAATTCCAGTGGAAATAGAGTAGTTTCAATGTATTATATCTATCTAATAGATGTATCTAACTAATAGATGTAGCATGTTCCTTTTGTACCGGAATAATACTTGTCCTGAAATTGATTCCAATAACAATCCAAAACCCACACTCTGTAACTTCAAAAATATGAAGTTTTAGGGAAAAGATAGCAATTGTGTGCCATAGCATAGGCGAGAAGTACAATGGTAAAAAAGTAAATCTTTTCATTAGCAGAATTTTGTTCCAGAGAGACATTCCTGGAACTTAGATTATGATTTTTCTCCATGTTGTGTAAGTATAGTTGTATTATAAAACTATAACATATTATGATCTATATACCATGTAGTGATATTGAATATTTTTCAGCCAGTTTTATAATCTGCATCATTATTACTACTATTATTGTAGTTTGAGTTTGCCTTCTGCTTCTCCTTCTAGCTGTTAATTAGCTTATAAAATAATTTGGAGATGCAAAGTCTAATACCAGAGATTAGTTTTATAATAATCAAAGTAATGATTAAGTATTGAGAACGTGAACATGAAAATCTAACATGAACATGACAATCTGACATGCTTGGAGTTTAAATTTATATATACAGTAGAAAATATTTTATTTTGCCATGTTCATATTCTAGTTACAGCACCTGAGAGTGAGTTATTTGATTAAGCTCTCAGTGCTTCAGTCTTATAATCAAACACATGAGTGTAATGGAAAAGATTGCATTTTATTTGTTCTACTGTCATAAGTTTGTTTAAAATAGTAAAACAAATAAATGCAATTGTATTGGAATATATTATTTTAAAATGTACTTGCACGTTGCTTGGAAAATATCAGACATGTCTTAAATTATGCTAAGGGTTCCAATGCCTTCTGTAAAAGTCCTCTTTGACTTTGTTCAATAGAAATCATGTAATTTAATTCCTTTCCTGGCCCCAATAATTTCCCCCTTCTCTTTTTCAATTGGTTTCTCAGTGCCAACCTACCCGGTTGAATATAGTTCTGCTTGGATTTGTTGAACCAGACTAATTAGTTTTTTCTATCTAATATTTAACCTTTGCCTCACTTCTTTTTAATATACCTTCCAGCAGCAATTGAAGGAGGTTTTTTTTTTTGCCTTAGCTTTTAATTTAAAGGGTCATATGGAAAATTTCAACCATATTAGATCATTTTTTCCAATCTTCCTTTTTATTCCTTATGATGATGATTATTACTATATATTTTCTTCCTCTTTGGTCTTTGACTGTGAACAAAATTAAAACTTATCCTGGGAGAAAGGATGAATATTCCAGATTGAATCAAAGGCCCTGTAAGATTTTCCCTAAAATCCAGGTATGCCTTTTAGATATCTAGGATCAAATATAAATGAGAGAGGCAAAAAACAAGAATGATAAATTTTCAAGTGATTTAGTATTTTGATTAACAGTTTAATCCAATTGTACAACTCATTATACTGTTATACTCAAAGTATGCATAGTTTTCATTTTGTATTTCATTTTGTATTTCACTTTGTAAAATACAAAGCATATAAAATATAATGATGTAAAATATTTAATTCAAAAGTATTATATATAATATATATATAGTGTCATAAGAATGTCCTAAATAACCGTGTCTGTTAAGTTCGAAGGGTTGGGCTCATAAAGACGAGAGACTCCGGTTCAGTAACAACAGCTCTTTATTTATTGGTAAAATTCAGCTCAAAAGAATAGCAGCCGTGGTGGCTCTTTTATAGAGCTCGCCGGGGCTTTAGCGGCCAATGACTTTGCTTTGAGTCTCCCGCACTTGGTATTAACCAATCGCGGCAGACTCTTAGTGAGCCAAGCACAATCGTCCGGGTTGACCAATCAGGTAGCGGTTAGTCGAACCAATAGGAATGCAGGGTTTCAAGTCTGTCGATATGGAACACCCCTCCCCTCTTGGTATCGTCCAAGGGGCAGGGTGATGTAGTCAGGTAGGTAGGCGGGTCTCCGTACCTGCCTACTTGACTTGCACGCTTCATTTAGTCCCTGGTCGTCGGCCAGTTCAGATGGGCTCCGCGTCACTCTCAACTCTCCTGATGGAACTGCCTGGAAGGGAGAGCCAGGCCTATAGCTGCGACTCCCGCCTGGTTCGCCTGGGTTGGTTGAGTCATTTGCTCTGCTGCTCCCACCTGGATTCTCTGGGCCAGTCGAGCTTGTCCGGCTACTCCTTTCCGGTGAAGCACTCGTCTGCCATGGCTCTGTATATTCAGGTGAGTATGGTTGGTTTATTGTTTGGTTCCTGCTTGGGGGGGTGTTCTGTTTGTATTGAGTTTTTTTCTTTTTCAATGTTCGGGGTTTCCCCCCTCCTGATTTTTTTGTTAAAGTCTGTGCTGCTTAGCCTGGACCGTAGCGTGAACTGTGTCCCATTGTTGGAGACTATCACATCTGGCAACCCGTGTGTGGCAAAGAGTTTGTTAAGTTTGGCTATGACGGCCTCTGTGGTTGTTTTTTTCATAGTGCAGACCTCCAGCCAATTTGAATAGGCATCTACGGTTATCGGAAAGGTGTGCCCATGAATGGGGCTGGCGAAATCAAGGTGGATTCAGGACCAGGGGCATTTCCCATTCCAAGGGTGGTGCTGTGGGGGGGGGTGGATCGCATTTGTTGGCAACTGTTGCAAGCTGCAACCCATGTCTCGATCTGCTTGTCCATCCCTGGCCACCAAGCATAACTCCTTGCCAGGGCTTTCATCCGGACGATGCCCAGGTGCCCTTCATGCAGCATGTCCAGCACTGTGTTTTGTAATGTTTCAGATATCACCACCCGATCTCCCCAAAGAATGCACCCTTTTTGAGCAAAGAGTTCAGTTTGCCGGCTCCTGAAGGCTTTAAAACGTTCATCTTTATCATTTTCCGGCCAACCCCATTCTACCCAACTTAAGACTCGCGCCAGCCGCCTGTCTTTTTTTGTCTGGCGGGCAATGTCTGGCATGGTGAGGAGTGGGCTGGGTAGGGTTTCTATTTGGAGTGCTTGAGTGGTGGGTGCTGGGTCGTTGAGTACGTCCAGAAGGGGTGAGCAGCTCAAAGCATTGGCGTGCAAAATGTCCTTGCCGGGGCAGTGTATGAGCTGGTAATTATAGGCGGCCAAGAACTCAGACCACCTCGTCAGGTGAGGTGAGAGGATGTTTGGGGTGGCCTTGTTGCCTGCCAATATGCCCAGCAGAGGTTTGTGATCAGTAATAATTGAAAAGGTCCCACCGTAGATGTATTCATGGAACCTTTTCACTCCAGAAATGATCGCTAGGGCTTCCTTGTCCAGCTGGCTGTAGTTTCTTTCCAGTTTGGACAAGGTTCTTGAAAAGAAGGCGACGGGTGCCTCTTTCCCATCTGGTAAGGTATGACTGAGAATTGCCCCAACTCCAAAAGGCGATGCGTTGCATGTAACTGTCAGCGGTAGTGTCACACTATATTGGATGAGGTCTGCGTCGGAGGTTAAGAGGTTTTTTTTCTGTTGAAAGGCATTTTCCTCCCATTTTCCCCAAGTCCAGCAGGTGGTTTTGTCCAATAGTCTATGCAATGGTTCCGCCACGGTCACCTTTTGGGGTAGGAAAACATTATAAAAGTTAATGAGTCCTAAAACCGCCTGAAGCTCCGTTTTGTTTTTCAGTCTGGCAGCTTCCTTGATGGCTTTGAGTTTTTTCTTGGTGGGGTGAATTCCGTGTTTGTCTAGGAGGTACCCCAAAAACTCGACCCTCTCAGTGCAAAGTTGGCATTTTTCTTTTTTAACTTTCAAGCCAGAGTCTTTAAATTTTTGGAGTACTGCCCTCAGGCGTTTTTCTAGTTGTTTTTTATTAGCTGCTGCCACTAATACATCATCAAAGTAAGGCACTACTCCCTTAATGCCTTGCAGCATCCTTTCCATTAGGCTTTGGAAAATCCCAGGCGCTACGCTGACGCCGAATTGGAGGCAGTTGCATTTAAATGCCCCCCGGTGTGTCACAATTGTTTGTGCCTCGGCAGTTTCTGCATCGACCGGCAGCTGCTGATAGGCTTGTGCCAGGTCGAGCTTTGCAAAGACCCGGCCTCCCCCCCCCAGTGAGTGCAGGAGGTGCTGGACTACTGGCATGGGATAGGCACTTTGCTGCAGGGCATGGTTGAGGGTGGCCTTATAGTCTCCACAAATTCTTATGGAGCCATCTGGTTTGATTGGGGTGACTATGGGAGTTTCCCATCGGGTGTGGTCAGTAGGCTCCAATACCCCTTGGGCAATGAGCTTATTTAGTTGCTTGTCTATTTTAGGCTTGAGTGCAAATGGCACTTGCTGCGGTTTGAGGCGGATAGGGGTGACATCTGGGTTAAGATTGAAGGAGATTGGGGACCCCTTGTACTTGCCTAAGGTGTTGTCGAAGACCTCTTGGAAGTCCCGTGCAAGTGCCGCTTCCCAATCCTCTTCGTTTGTGTGGTGGATGCCAGCCATTTCAATCCCTAGCAGCTTGAACCACTGTAGCCCGAGCAAGCTGGGGCGGTCATTGTCCACGATGGTGAGCGGCAATATGTTGGTGCGGTCTTTGAATGTGATTTTGAAGTGCCCGAAGCTGGTAACGGGGATGCGGTTTCCCTGGTAGTCTCTGAGAATTAGCTTTTGGTCGCTTAGTTTGTGTCGGCGTATGCTGGGTATTAGGCGCTTGATGGTATGCCAGGAGACCATGGAGAGGTAGGATCCCAAATCTACCTCCATGGAGCACGGTTGGTTTTCAATGTTTACCGTCACACGTACTTTTCGGGCGTCTATGGTTGAAGAATGGCTGATGACAACCGTTTGATGGGTTTCTTCTTTCCGCGGCGCCTCGAAGCGTTTGGTCCGGCTGTCTCAGCTCCATCGACTGTAAGTCTGGCGATCCCGATGCTTTGGGGGGGTGCCATCTCGTCATCTAGGGCTGCTGCCTCAGCGCCAGGGACTGTGGTTGCGTTTATTTTGGCAAACTTTTGTGATGTGCCCCCGTTTCTTGCAATCCCGACAAATGGCGTCAAAGAAATGGCATTCAGAGCGGGGGTGATCGCCTCTGTATCCGGCGCACTGGAACTCCGACTTACGACCCCGCCGGTCTCGTCGATCGCGTTCTGATTGAAGCCAGTGGATTTCTTCCTCCTCGTAGTCGCTGTCAGAGGGGGATTCGATGTTGCCATGGTGGGTGGAGGTGGTGTGTTTCTCCGGTGTCGAGGCCGTCTCATTGACAGGATGGCGGTCGGTTGTATTTGATCATCGCATCCGAGCCGCTGATTTGCGGGTAGCTTCTGCTGCAGTTGCTTCAGCTACGGCGTCAGCGAGGGAGATGCTACCTTTTGCCATCAGCTTGTTTTGTAGTGTGGGGTCTTTTAGGCCGAGGATGACCCGATCTCGCATGGCCTCTTCTAGGTCTGTAAATCCGCACAACCCTCCTAGGTCCCTTAGATCAGCCACGAATTCGCTGATGCTCTCACCTTTGCGCTGGTCTCTTCGGTAAAAGTCATGCTGGCAAATAAGTGTGGGTATGGCTGGAGCGTAGTGGTTTCGGAGGATGGGTGCGAGGTCGTCCCAGTCCATTGCCTTGACATCCGCAGGTTTTGCCAAAGCCTTGGCCATTTTAAAAATGGCGGGTCCGCAGTGTGTTAGGAATACAGCCCGTTTCCGGTTGCCGTTAGCGTCTTTCAGGTTGCTGCATTCCAAGAACATTTGGAACCGGTCGATGTAGGACTCCCAGTCCTCTGTGGCCAGATTAAAAGGTGCGGGTGGCGTGGCGTTGCTGGCCATCTTGGTGGTTGCTCTGCGCCGTTTGCCACATGCTGGTTAGTCTCATTGTCTTCTCTATCCCACCCTCGTCGCCAGTGTTAAGTTCGAAGGGTTGGGCTCATAAAGACGAGAGACTCCGGTTCAGTAACAACAGCTCTTTATTTATCGGTAAAATTCAGCTCAAAAGAATAGCAGCCGCGGCGGCTCTTTTATAGAGCTCGCCGGGGCTTTAGCGGCCAATGACTTTGCTTTGAGTCTCCCGCGCTTGGTATTAACCAATCGCAGCAGACTCTTAGTGAGCCAAGCACAATCGTCCGGGTTGACCAATCAGGTAGCGGTTAGTCGAACCAATAGGAATGCAGGGTTTCAAGTCTGTCGATATGGAACAGTGTCTTTAGCAAAAATCTAAAGGAAAAAAAATCAGAGGACAACTCTTTTGAGTATCAGATTTAGAGGAAGAATATTCAATTCTCAACAGTTCAACCATAGTGGAGGAAAAGACATTCCCCCTCCTTTATCAGCTGTTAAAGTCAAAATGATATGTGAGAAAACAAGAACTTTTATATTAATAGATCTGTGTCTATAAACTTAATCTGAGCATGAGTCCAAATGCATCCTGTACTTACAGGTCCATCAAAATATCTAAGAACAGTATATGCAAAAGGGCAGTGTTTGAGGGTAGTTTTTTATATACCTAAGTTCATCTCCTAATAATAACAAATAGTAATGTTATATAAATATTCATCAAATCTCTAAAACTATCCCCCACCACAAACGCTTTCTTATAAAAGTTTGTTTTCTCACAAAACATCTGGAAAGTAAAGCTGGCATCTGTGGGCAGCAAACCTCCAAATGTCCATTAAATGGCAGCAAAGAGATGGATTAAAAATAACTTTTTGCAAGCTCAGTTGTTAGGTAAAATGGATATATGCATACCTTTGAACTTTTGGAGGAAAGCTGAAATATAAATCTAACTAACACATAAAATTTCTTTCTTTCTTTGTTTGTTTATTTAGGATTTCTACCCCTCCATTGGGAACTATGGTGGCATAAAGATCATTTTCACATTTGTTCTGTTAGGGATTTTACACAATATTGATTATGTTATTTCATGGCCAAAGAGTTTTACAGCATAACCTAGGGTGAAAAGAAAATCTGAAACATTAAATTTAATACAGACATATTATGATCTGTCTAACTGAAAAGCACTTAATGAGGATGAAAAGAACATGATTTCTGTTTTTTATATCGTCTCAGTTACTTTGCTTTTAGCTATCGCTACTTTAAATGTGTGTTGGTTTTAACGGTTGTTATATTATGAATCATTTTTTGTTTGGTTGGTGGGTTTCTTTTTTTCCTGCAAGCTGCCTAGGTATTTTACTAGGAAGGCTGGATAAAAATATACATATATATAATATAAGAAATAATCTATAATGTAAGAAATAATATAGTCTATAATATGTTCAATTTTGCTAAATACAGCACATTATAAAGAAATTGGTTTCATAACCAATAGTTGATGAGGGAATGTAGCAGAAAATAGATGTATTGCACAATAAACTCTTGTTTCACATTTTCAATTTCCAGATTTTGACATTGATTGTGATAGGAGATGATGCCATGAAGTACAGGTAGTTCTCAAACCTACAACCACAATTTTGCCCCAAATTCATGTTGTTAAGCAAAACAGCTGTTATGTGATTTTCCTCACTTTATGACCTTTCTTGCCACAGCTGTTAAGTGAATCACTGCAGTTTGTTATGATAGTAGCACAGATATTAAGTGAGTCTGACTTCCCTTGACTTTGTTAATCAGAAAGTCATGAAAAGTGGTCACATGACTCCAGGACACTGCAGCTATCATAAATATTAGTTGCCAACTGTCTGAATTTTGGTTATATGACCATAGGGATGCTGCAACAGTCACAAGTGTGAAAAATGGTCATAAGTCACTTTTTCAATTCCATTATAACATCAAGCTGAACTAAATGAACTGTTGTAAATTGAGGACTACCTATTTAGATACAAGCATAGTAAGATGTTTAAGACTCTTTTTGGTTTTATTTTCTAGGTGGCTATAGATTTTACAGCCTCCAACGGTGATCCTCGGAACAGCTGTTCTCTCCACTATATACATCCATATCAACCAAATGAATACTTGAAGGCACTAGTTGCTGTTGGGGAAATCTGCCAGGACTATGACAGGTTAAAAATTATCATGTTATTTTAGAATAGTTTCTAAATATCTGTCAAGTAAACTTATAAAGCTGATAGTTAGATATTGGTAGTTGTATAGCAATACTAATTCTATTGCTAAAAACAACAAGCATTATGGTATAATTGCACTAAAGTACATACAGTTTTGATAAATATTACCAGTAGTGATATCTTCATTAGAAATCCCTACAACTTCATAAATATTGTTTAGAAGTTTAGATTCTGAACACCAACTATTTCTTTAAACTTGGACATGCATATTTTCAAATAGCTCCCACAGCTTCCATTACTATAGGAAAAGTAAAATATAAAACGTACATACATATGTCTGATCTGGTATAATACTCATTTGAGCCTTATTTTGAATTATGACTCAAATAATTATTGATAAGTAAGTCAAACTAAGGATTAAAAAAATTCTAAGCCTTTAGTATTGGCTGTTCCAAGACTTTTTATTAAACACTTGATTTGCAAGTGCTATATAGTGATGAAGTAAAATTGCATGTTATTTATTGGGTAAATCTGTGTTATGTTTAACACTGTGATTTGATTTAACTGTCTTCTCTGTAAAGTAGTAACATTTCTTCTGTTCACTTGAAATATATTATAATGTCTGTCATGAAGTAGCATGAATGTGCATAACAGATAGAAATACCAGATTGTCAATGCTGACAACTGTTATTGCTTCTGGTTTACCCTTGAGGCATTTTCTGGTGTCTTCCATGTAATTAGCTACTTCAAGGCATTGCTATTTGCATCATAATGATGCTGCCTTTCAAAGATGTGAAGGACTTGAATTAAATACAATACTGCTGGAGCAGCATAAATGAAACTTCTAAAAATTAAAATAAAATCTCCAGAGTGGGAACAATTACATATGTGGCAGGCAAAGACATTGATAAGAATTTATTATAATCAAGGGCCAACACTCAACGCTTTGTCCACAAAATGATACATCTTAATATAGTTTTTGGAACTGCCTATTTAATCAATAGATAAATTCTCCAATTTAGAATCCATTCAACAAAGTGTAAGATTACTAGAATGAGTCAGGATGAGCACAGAAGGGTACCTGAAATTTTCAATTTTCTCATGACAATGTATATTCCTGGGAATCATTATGTTTCCCTTTTTTTGAAACTTGTGATTTTAATTTACAATTTGACCTAATCCTAGGTACTGTCTATCTTGCCTTTCATTCCAAATTACATAATTTATGGCAAAGATAACAAATCCATGGCTCATAGATTATTTATATGAACCAAGAAACTATTGCTAGCCTCTAATTTTTCTACATTTGCTTTCAAAATGGATTGCAACATGATTTGTCATAATTTTATTGTGACTGAGCACATTGGTAACTTTCAAGAGCTAAAAAAACATATTACCTTTAATGTATAGAGTAAGTGATCTAAAATCTAGGTGGTCTGAGCTAGAGTTGAGAAAAATATTCAGTAACATGAATAAGCTACAATTAATAAGTTACGGTCATGAAGTCTGTAGGTAATGCAAATTATATCAGTCATAAACACTGATGTAATAATGTGACTGATGTACATGGATGAATTTCCACTTGGAAACCTGTTGAAGTTGCTCTGTTAATATTTAAAAATATACTTTTTCCTTCTTTTCAAATATCCCAAGTTATGATAAAATAATTGTATAGGTATACATCAGCATGTATGTTTTCCAGTCTGAGGGAAAGTACAGGTTCCTGAAAGAATTGCAGATAGAGGACATATTTATACCAAGAATGTTGCAAAGTACCTTTTGTCCTTAAATCTGAAAGGCTGCATAGCTTTACCATTTATTATACCTGTGTTGAATCCCTGCTTTAGACCATTCTGTGCTCTTCTATCATAATATAACAGAACTAGGATTTTAATTAATATTTATTAAGGCTATGCAGCACTGCAGATTCATTTGTCAATAGATGCTTTGGAGCAAGTGGCAGCCTTAAAGGAACAACACCTGTGATATCTTAAAAGAGAGCCCTGACTGCTATTCAATTTCAGCTTCTACTTTGGGAGACTGAATGCTTTCTAGTAAAGTGAAGGCCTTACTTGGTTTTAGATGGATTTTTGCACATGGTGATTGTTGGGGTTTGATATTTATTATCCTGGCGATTAGGAGGACCAAAATGCAAACAACCAACTTGTATTAATAGACTATTGGCCTTCTAACACATGTTTACCAATTTTCTTATCTACTGTGAAGTTTCTGGATATTAATAAGCATTTTATATGCTGACATGTATGTGTGTGTGTGTGTGTGTGTGTGTATACACACACACACACACACACACACATATATTTATTTTCTTAAGTTTTTGCGGGTATTTATATGTATGGTATTCAGCTTTGTTCAGGTATTTTCCCACGTCATTATAGTTGTGCTTTTAAAGTTGTAGCAACGTTTCGGCAGAATCTCATCTGCCATCATCAGGCTTCTGTATAGTGTTCATCTGTGTTCGTCTGTATAGTGTTCACAGACAAACACTATACAGAAGCCTGATGATGGCAGATAAGGTTCTGCCGAAATGTTGCTACAACTTTAAAAGCACAACTATAATGACGTGGGAAAATACCTGAACAAAGCTGAATACCATATATATATAGAGAGAGAGAGAGAGAGAGATTTTATATATATAGAGAGAGAGATTTTATAATCTATCACAAAACATGGGCAATCAATATAGTTAAGGACATTCAGGTCGTCTGTGTTCATAAATAACAAGTAAATGCAGATATTGAATCCCAGTTTACCATTTTATGGGGCTGCAGCTACACTGTTTCTTATTTTGAATCCCACAATTATTCCTTGCTTTACAGTATATTCATGGATAAAAATGTGTTGATAATGTATTTTGTGGTTAGGCTGAACATTTGAGACTCATTTAATAAGTAGGGGAGGTAGGCATTCCTTTGTCAGCAGTGCTACTGTTATTGCTAACCAGATAAATTTGTGGGTATAGTATTTGTTGGTTAATTCATTAGGAAACACCTTTTAAACATTTCTGTTAGGGCTCCTCATGTTCATTAATTACTCCTTTTGTAGATAGCACATTTGTGTTTTCTATTTTCACATAGTTAATGCTCAATTGTAAGCACACATTTCCTGCTAGTCAGCAACTTCAGCTTCCCGAGCAGCAATTCGTTTTATTTTTTTAAGATAAAACTAACAATTTAATCAACAGTGATTAAAGTAGGTGCTTATATTTTAATTTCTTTTTTAAAAAAGCAATATTTATTTTAAAATAATCTTATCTTGCAGCAATTATGTCATCTTACTTTAGGTTTTTAGGGCTTCTTGAACATAGAAATTATGTAAAATTGAGAAATCAATCTTTATACTTGACATATGTATATTTAATCTATCACTCAATTTATATAGCTGCCTAATCACATGCAATTCAGAGCAGCACGCTAGATAAAAACTAATATGACAATAGCTTCAAAAAAATAAAAACAAGCAAACAAAAATCCTAAAACATTACTGCATATAAGACAACCAAAATAAACAGAATGAGCACAATACCCCATCTCATTCCTGGGGGAAAGCCAGGTATTAAGAGCTTCTTATAGCACTGACAACTTTTAAAAATCAGCATTTATTCAAGAAGTGGTAACAGTAGGATAATTAGCAGAAAATTAATGGTTAGTTCACTTTTTGATACAGATAGAGGTAAATATGGATACAGATATGGATATCATTATAGATATAAAGGCTAATTACAAGATGCTAGCACAGATTCCCAAGACTTACTGTCAATATATAATAGAATAGAATAGCATGTATACACATACAAAATCTTTTGATGCTATTAAATGGTGAAGAGAAGCAGTTGTACAAACTTATTTTATTAAAAATATTATGGTTTCAATTTAATACATACTTGGAAGTGAATTTTTTTTTTTAAATAAACTGCAAATTAATCAAATTCAGCAGAATTATATCATCAAATGCAAGCTTGCAGGCCAAATATTTATGCTTTCAAATACTTCAGACAAATTACTTAGCTTGAAGGGTACGTTATTAAATGACATCTAGTCAATTGACATGAAAAGCCTCTATTAGTATTGGAAATGACTGGGAATTCTAAGATTGCTAAATGCAGTGGGAAGTAAAGAAAAACTCAAGAAGGCAATAGCCAATTATTTCCATAAAACTTCTAGAAAATCCAGGTGCAATCAGCAGAAGTCAAGTTCAGTTCAAAGGACTATTTGTTTGTTTTTTTATTTAACAGAATAGACCCTAATTGCCATAATGGCTTACTAGTTATCAAAGGAGAGGCAGGAACCTAGCTATCTCATATAGGAAAATTTATATTTGCAAGCTGAGGTAGGTGAAACCTATGTAATTGCTATGTAGTGGGTCCTTTCTCTTTCATAACTTTTTTCTGCCTTGTAATTTATTTATGAATTTGGTGGAGGAGGAAAAATGAAATGAGATCAGTATAACAAAGATCAACAATCATTGTCTATCTTAATTTCAGTGATAAAATGTTCCCAGTGTATGGCTTTGGAGCCAGGATACCTCCCGACTATAAAGTAGGTGAACAGGTGAAGCTTCCTCATTTTCTTGATGTCTCTAGCATAATGTGTAAGTTACTGGAGAGGGAAGCAATGATGTGAATGGCAGGAGGGAATAAAGAGGCAAGGCAGAAGCAATTTTAGATTCATCTGCATCATTTACAGCTTGGGGGCTCTCCACTCAAATAGCTTCGTGTTATGCATAATTCTGAATTTCAAACCAATGAAGATAACTTTAAGGACTTTAAAACTTTCCACATGAGAAAGTTTCTCATACCACTCAATTTCTCTTCCTGTTGTGACCAGTTTTATTTTTAGCAGTTGATATTTTGGATGGTTATCAGAGCTTTTGAAGGCTGGAATTAAAATAACTTTTGAGAAGAATTTTGTTTTGTTAAGATCTCTGAACAAATATGACCATATTTTGTAACTACGGAATGAGCAGGGATGAAAAGGAAGATGGAGGCCATATTAAGCAAAATTAACAGGACCCCATACAGACAATCTTTGGGGCAAGTGGATATAAATGGCTGAAAAAAATATATAACTGTGAATAACTGAATATGTTTGGGAGGAGGATAACATATGTATTGTTCCAACCACCCATTCAGAACTCTCGAAGTTCTGTTTGATATCCCACATGCTTCAAATAAATTAGTGAATACTGATCATTATTATTTTATTTTATTATATCAGCCCAGAAGTCAGATTGCAGAAAGATGTTGCTTTGCAATATGTCATCTTCCATTAACTTTTAATTGAAAAGAATCTTGTAAATGAAATAAAGACAGATTAGTGATCTCATAAACAGTTAGCCCTACAAAATAGGCCAGACGAGAGAAATGACTCCATAGGAAGACTACAACTGTATTTTATTGAGATAAGCTATAGTAATAGAACTTTCTATATCTTCCTTCTCTTTTATTCCTCAGGCAATATAGGAAAATCAATCTTTTTCTAATACCTTTTCATCGCTGGGATTAACGTGCTTTTCTACCTGTTGTCTTAAAGGCTTCATGACTCCCTTTATCAACACCAGAGAACATGTCTTAGCTATATGATAATATAAACTAATCCATCACATTATATACCTCTGTATTAAAGTATTTAAATTACCTGTACCAGTGGTTCTCAACCTTTTCTTTACCATAGACCACTTTTAATATATGTAATGTTTATGGACCATGGTCACAGTCCCCAAGACTTAAGATTTAAATTCTTTGAGTTTTTGTGGAACCCCTGTGATGACATTGTGGCCCTCAAGGGTCCTCGCACTACTAACCTATATAACATTAGATAAGAAAGGTGCATTTCTTTAATGACTGTTTAGACCATTCTACTTTCTAGGGTATTAATATTTATTGGCCTGTTAATGTACCTTATGGTTTGACCTAGCCTAAATTAAAACAACAGGAAAGAAATTATTTATTCATTCATTATTACATAACCACCAATGATTTCCTGTGATTAGTATAATAAAAAACAAACATATCATATGTAAAAAAAGTTTAAAATCACTTAAAACAGCAAGGAATAAAAATGGCCTACCTAATTATGCTCTTCAGAAAAATTCTGTTTCAACCAATTTTCAATTGATTTCAGAAAGACACTATTACATGAAATAGGAAGCATCATCGAACAGTACAATTGGTACTGACCATGGTTCTCCTTCACTTCACTAAATCAAGAGCAACTTCTCCTATGTTGAAATTAATGGATGGGTCAATTCAATCTAAAGAGATTAATTTTGGAGATTATTGTTTGCAGTTACTGAAAATTTGGCTGTAAGGATGGTTTTATAAACATTAATTCAAGTTTGTAGCAAAATAGTTTCTTTGGTATTATAAACATTCTTCAAATAGTTTCCCCAATAAAATGCTTGTGCATTATTTTCATGGGTATATGTAGTTTTTTTTGCAATATGTACATAAATACTTTTCTATAATTTACAGACTTTAATATTACTATTATTAGAAACTGTAGTGCAGAACTTGAAGAACTGCAAATTTGAATGTAATTAAATTTTGAATCATATAACGGTTGGTAAATACAAAATTAGGTAAGTTCATATTTTGATATGAATTCACTGAACGTTTTCCACTCTTGTTTCTTCTACTTTAGAAAATATTCTTGACTTGTGTAAATGCTCTTCCTTAATGCACCACACAAAATCTGCAACTTTGAAGCCACTTAATAAATAATTATTTGGAAAGCATTTGGTATTGATCTCTAAAAGAAAATTAATTTGAATTCTCCACTTGCCAATGAGAAACAAGAATTATTTTTAGAGCAAAAATGAATCTAATTCTTGGGTGGGGGTGGGTGGGGTTGGCTTTATTCGCAGGTATCTCATGATTTTGCAATCAACTTTAATGAAGATAATCCAGAATGTGCAGGTAACCAGCTTTTTTTCTCAGCAAGCAAATTAATGCAGCTCTGCTGTTTACTGTATTTTACATCAATTGTTAAGCCCAAACGGTTTATTTCAGTCTATGTATCTGTACAGAACTTGCTTCTTAGAGCTCATACTCAGTGAAAGGGTGATATGAGAAGTGTTAAATGTAATGCACTTCACACAGAATTTCCCAGGATCAATGTCCAGCGCTTCAGGTATAGCTGGGAATGATATCTCCCTGCAGAACTGTAGGTGATTGGACCTTCAATAATTGAACTCAGTATTAAGACAAATTCCTTTATAGGTGTTGTTTTCATATTCTTAAATGTGAACCATTCAAAGAAGCCAGAAAACATTACATAGAACTATTAAATGAGAATAGAAATTCAATAATTTGTAAATTAATAATTGACCTTAGAATAAGTTTGTTGCTAAACTCCTGTTTTAATTTGTTGTAGATCTTCAGTTTAATTATTTAGTTTATATTTGATTGCTATGCTAGATTGTGTTTCTAAAAGAAGAAGATTTTTATATATAGCTCTCTTTGAGAAGAATGCAGCAATAGCAATGATCCATGACAAGTCTTTCTTATTCAAGATCTAGTTCTTATTCCAAGATTTTGTTTTCAAATTTCTTGATAAAATGCAGGTCTTTAGCAAGCCATATAATGGCTTAGTCCAAAAGTACTAAGGACAGAGAAAACAAAATGTATCAGGTAATTTCCATTTAATAATTAATCTCTATAAACTTCAAATATTATAAGATTTTTCTTTTGCTCGCATTATTAGCAAAGGCTTCTATGGCATGTAAAATAATCATATTTGCAAAAGCTTCTAATATTTGTAATGGTTAATATCTATAAAATGTACAGTTGAATGCTGACAGCAAGGAAAAGAGCTAGTTCATGAATTATATATTACATGTCATATAAATGAGGTCAGATCAGTGGGGAGAGTCACTTTCTTTCAACTATTTCAGAATCATGGCTGGGAAGATTAAATAGGCTGTCTAGCTGATCACTTTAATGAATAAGATTACATTAATTGTTTAAAACAACTTTACTAGGAAGAAAACTTGGAGTCATGTCCTCCTTCCCAAGGAATTTGCTCAGTCCTTGCCTTCATCCCAATTTTCTTCTTCCATCTTGTCATTTTATACAAGGGATTCAAGGGGTTGTGGAAGCATATCAGAATTGCCTCCCAAAACTTCAGCTTTATGGACCAACCAACATTGCTCCCATCATCCAAAAGGTGGCTAAATCAGCATCAGAAGAAACAAACACCAAGGAGGCATCGGTAAGGATCATGGAAGACAACAAACTACTTTATGAAACCATTCCTTCTGAGAGCAGAAAATATTAGTTTAGATCCACATTAACATACTTTAAGCCATTTTTGATGCTTCAGCATCTGGACAGTACAAACATAAAAGCAGATAATTTCCCTCACTCTTTCAACTGGACCCATTCAATGTTTTTTATTCGTGATGGCTTTCATTGTGGAAATGGTCATAAGAGTATCCATTTCCAAAAGTGTATAAAAAAACTAAGTTAAGTTTTTAAGAGCCACGGTGGCACAATGGTTAGAATGCAGTGTTGTGGGCTAATTCTGCTGATTGCAGAGTTTGGCAGTTAGAATCTCACTAGGCTCAAAGTTGACTCAGCCTTCCATCCTTCCATCCTTTTATACATTCCAAGGTTGGTAAAATGACCCAGATTTGGGGGCAATGTACACCACTTACAGCTGTAAAGCACTGTGAAATGGTATATAAATCTAATTGCTCTTGCTATTATAAGGTATTGTTAATTAGATTTGATACTAATTATAAAATATCTGCTTACCCCTTCATGAATACAAATTATAGTTAAGTTAGCTATGTTTAACTACAATTGAATGCATAGTTGTTGTGCATCATGTTAGCCCCTAATTATGTCCTAGCTTTCTATTATAAAAGAGGTACTCATGATATTATTTTGTGTGTAATTTAAAAACAGACTGTCTTATTATACTATATTATATTGTTTCTAATTTATACACACGGTAGTTGGTGCCAGTCCAGCTACAATTCTTGTGCAATTGTACAATTCCATATATTTTCATTGTAAGTTAAGTTATGAAAAAAATTGTGCCATTTCTTTTAAGGTAATAATTAAAGGTAATTATTGTCACTTTTTATATGGCTCATAATTTTTTTAACTTTTATAATATAAAGATATATATGTTGTTTTTTGTCAGCAAGAGAATCGGGCAGCCAGCAATTCATATAAAAGTTGAGAAAGTAGTTCCTTGGTACTATCAAATTCTTATAATTGCCATCCAAATTAATTAAAATTAATGGTGCCATTAAATTAATTACTTTCAGAAATCTTTGGATTTTTTTTCTTTGGATACATTCTATTTTTTATCAGATACTTTCCTGATACTTACTCAGCAAAATACCTATGATTGAATTATGGTAGGTTCACACAACATGCGTACTATATACTATGAATTAGCGAATAGCTGCTGATTCAAACAACATGAACCAAAGCCAGCTAAATCACAAAGGAGTTTACCATATTATATGAGCCCTCTTCCCAAGGAAGCATATTATCTTATTGTAGCCTTCATACCTCCTTTATTATATTTTGTTTGATCTGATTATATTTATTTAACTTTCCATCTCCAGTCATCATCAGTGAAAAATGTAATAAAATTAGTTACAGTATGCAATTGCCAGGAAATCTCAGCAGCACTGTTTTTATCAACAATTGTCAGAAATATGTTCAAATGCTGATGTTCCCTTTCTACCCTCTAGCAATATTTTATTTTGTTGATTCTGACGGATGGGGTCATCACAGACATGGCTGACACGCGTGAAGCCATTGTACATGCCTCTCACCTCCCCATGTCGGTCATCATTGTTGGAGTCGGAAATGCTGATTTCAGTGACATGCAGATGCTTGATGGGGACGATGGCATCCTGCGGTCTCCCAAGGGAGAACCAGTTCTACGAGACATTGTTCAATTTGTGCCATTCAGAAACTTCAAACATGTAAGATTTATTTCAACCATATTTTTTTGATAAGGCATTATTTCTTAGTTCAGGGGTTCCACCCATAAATATTATATCTGTCACAATAATATTCACACATAATTCAGATAGAAATTCAAGGGTGATTTTAGTAAAATTTATGGTAAATACTTGTCACTTTGAATATGTATCCTAGCCCACCAGAAAACAACTGACCAATAAATCAGTTAAATGTAGATTATGTGTATTTACATAATAATACTTGTTTGATAAAGTAAATTTGTAATTTTCTCAAAAAGTCAATATTAGCATATAGAAACATAAAACAGTGAAAATATTACAGAATGATGATTAATATGAGGAAGAGGGAAATGTAACGCTCAAAAGTTTTGGTTTGGGTATTACAGAATTACAACCTGGCACTGGAGAACACTACTATTGTCACAACAAGATGAAATATATGCTAGTCGAAATAACAATATAACATGAACACAAAACAAAAATCATCATTCAGACTTTTAAAAATGTAATCTATTTTGATATTATTAAACCTACTACAAAAAGAATACTATCTTGATATCAGTTCAGGAACCAATTCAGTGGTGGGATTCAATTTTTTTTACTACCGGTTCTGTGGGCGTGGCTTGGTGGGCGTGGCTTGGTGGGCATGGCAAGGGAAGGATACTGTAAAATCTCCATTCCCTCCACACTCCAGGGGAAGGTTACTGCAAAATCCCCATTTCCTCCCCACCCCACTAACCTGCTTTCCACTCCGTTCTCATGTGCAGGGCAACCAAAGAAGACCCAGCCGATCAGCTGGGACTCGGGAGGCAGAAAATGGGGGGGGGGGCAGTCAGAAGTGGGATTTGCCGTTGTCCGAACTACTCAAAATTTCTGCTACCAGTTCTCCAGAACTGGTCAGAACCTGCCGAATACCACCTTTGAACAAATTCTTCTCCTCTAAAAGAAGATTAAACAGAAAAAAAGTACAAAATATCCTGCACACTGATCAGCTTCTTGATCTTATCAATTTACCTGTTATTCATAAAAATTAATGCAAATTGCCTATCTTATAATCTTGCCCCAATGGGATTAGCCCACCCTACTTGGTCCAATGGAAGGGTCTTACTGCAGTGTATGTCTATTAAGGAATTTCAGCTGGTTGGAAAATAGAAGAGGCTTTTTCACTGTGGCCCCCACCCTGTAGAAAATTCTATTGTCAGCAGTCAGATCTGCTTCCACTGTCATGGCTTTCTGGAGGGGCATTAAACATGGTTTTGTTGGTTGGCCTGGGTCCCAATGGGGGCTACTTGCTGGAAATGTTGAACAGGATAAGAAGACCGCAATCTCATGTCATTTATATCTTCGGTCTTAGCTTTTCTGTAGCTCTTTTTAATTTAATTTTTATATTTTTATTGTGAGTTGTCTTAGATATGAAATGTATGGCATCTTGATTTAATGAATAAATCAATCTTTACATTCATGTAACTATACAGAATCATCTCTCTCTTTCTCCCTTCCCCCCACCCCCCTCTCTGTATCTGCATGTCCATGTCTGTATGTCTGTATAAGCATACATTTACAAATTCTGAGATATATTTACCTTGGAAAAACTAGAAATCTGGAGTCATCTAGAAAAAGGCTTGCTTTGTAATACATTCCGTTAAGTTCACTGGCTCTTCTTCCTAAACAATTTTTAAGAAAATATTTTTGGTCCACCTTTATTATTTTTATAAATAATTCAGGTTAGCAAATATATCTAATATTCTTTCCTTTCCTATTTTCCCCACAAGAACAATCTTGTGAGGTGAGTTGAGTACACTATATAAAAATAGAGAAAGTTCTTTCCCCTCCAAGGGGGGAAGACATAGATGTCATGTAAAGCCTTATAACTGGGGACACGACATAATGTAATATCAGTATTTATCTATTCTAAGAGCTTAAAGAATGGTGGACTGGACATACCATTCTAAGGATGGATTCAGTTAATAATTATTTTCTTTTTGTAATCTGTTATATATAACGGGAATATCTGCTATAGAGACTCTTCCTGAGGATCCTGGTTTGTTTTTTAAAAAAATTCCTTGTTTGGATGGTGGCACTTCATGAACAGATCCTCAACTTCAACAAATTGTGAGAATGGACAATGGGTGGTAATAGGAGATGAAACTACTGTTTTCCCCCCTTTCTTCTCTGTTTCAATCACTTCATTATTTTCACCCAAATTTGCATTTACTCACTTGCAATGACATCTTCCTCTATTAATATTTCTCAAGGTATTTCAATCTAATTATTTGGAGGAAGAGGGCAGGTTTGCTTTTTTTCTGGTAAATGCTATGTTATAGTATAGTTTTTAATATAGTGTAAGTTTAGCATAAGGTGCTGGGGTTTTTTTAGAAGTAATGACTGGATTGAAGTAAAACATCTTTCATCAGTTAGTGCAAAATAGTGACTAAGAGACTGCCCTTGAACTGGGAAGTCAATCAATAAATCTCACTTCACAGGATTGCTGTATGGATAAAATAATATCCTCCTTTCCACCTATGCAGTATGCACCATTTGATTTATAAAAGAAAGCTGAGAAACATAAGAAACAAGTGCTACAGGGGAGTTATGTACTCAGCACTGTTAGTTATAAAGAAACATTGGAACAATTAGACCTGAAGTAACATACATTATTTTCTGCCATTTCTTGCAGGCATCCCCAGCTGCATTAGCAAAAAGTGTTTTGGCTGAAGTTCCAAATCAAGTGGTCGACTATTATAATGGGAAAGCAATTAAACCAAAATGTATGTCAGAATATGAGTCTTCCAGGACACTAGCTCCATGAACTTTCCTACATACTTGACAGAGTCCAGATGAACTACTATTTACAACTATTGTACTTAAAATGAAAATAGCACGTTTTTGTGATTTTTACTTAAATTTCCACTCCCTTTCATTTTTGCATGTGTAGCCTAAAGGCTTACAAGTAAAGATTAAGCTACTGTATGTTGAAGACTTTTTATGGAAAAAAACAAAAACAAAATTATTACTCTTTACAGCATGTCATCTTGAAATGAAAAGTTATCTGTATCTGTTTTTTTATACTGGTTTGTTGAAAATTTGCTAAATTTCTTATTATCTTTACACTGTAAAGCATTTTGAAACATTTCCTGGAAGTTGATAGCCAAAATATATTTGGGTTTATCTGCTATTAAAATGAAAAGTTTTTTTCCAAGTGGCAGATGCATGGATTATATTTGCATGTTCCAAAATAAAAACAACTCAGTTTTGCAGTTGTTGTGTGTATTTCTTGCTACAAAGCTGTTTGTTCAGATGTCTTTATAAAGAATTCCATTTTCAGATTGTGACAATTCCTATTATCAAAACCTCCTTAAACTATTTCAGGAAATTATACTTCAAACATGAATCTAAGATATATATAACAAGCATGATAATTGCTTACATATAAGAAATGTGGCCAAACATAGCCAAGAGTAGGAATAATTTGTGATAATGTGAAATAAAGGGTAAGAGATAGTTATTGCAATATTATTTAATGGTGGTATTCACATATATTAAACCATGATTTACTTGAATAAACCACAGTTAATTATTAAGCTTTAAACTCTAGTTTACAAAACATACCGGCTAATTTCCCAGAAACCTTAAATCAAGGAATCAAGCAAATGTCCCAAAGGTGCTTTTTTTCAAAAAGCAACTAGATTTTCTTTTCTTTGAAAATGTTTCACTACTCATTCAAAAAGCTTCTTCAGCTTTGACTGGATTTTCAAAAAGCAACTAGATAATGTCCTATCCCTCCGTCCTCTGTAGAGAGAGAGTTGTTCAATTTTGAATAGATGGCTTCTTTGATACCTCTTTCAAACCAGCGATCCTCCCTGTCCAAAATGTGGACTTTGCTGTCTTCAAAAGAGTGGCATTTGTTTGGACTGCTGAATCTAGTCCTGATGAATTGGTTCTCCTATGTTGTGTGATGTGTTTATGAAGTGGTTGTTTTGTTTCCCCAATCTATAGATCTGCACATGGCTCATGTACTCCATGACAACTCCATGTACCACATTGCTCAGTTTGTGCCTGGGTGTTTTATCCTTGGAGTGGAGAAGCCCTTCTGCATTAATATATTCTTGGGTCTGAAGCACATATGTTGTGGTGGCTGAAGAGCCTCCTGAGCTTTTCTGATATTCCTGTAACATATGGAATGACAACATTGCTTCATTTATTGTTCGCTTCGTCGTCTTATGGAGGAGTTCCTGAAACTCCTTTTTTGAGATTTGATGAAGGCCCACTTAGGATAGCCACGTGTTCTGAGTGCTTCCTTGATGTTTTTAATTCTTTTTCTTTCCCATCTTCACTGGTAGGTACGCCTTCAGCTTGGTGGTGTAGGATTCTGATTTCTTACTGAGCCATCTTTGGTTTAACAAAATGCATGAATCCAACTTTTTTTAATAAAAGTTTTTTATTTTTTACACATCTTTTCAAGTGAGCAATGTGATTCCAGATTACAACATTCATACATAGTCATAGTTACATTTCCAACTTTCTTATCTAATTTCATATCAAATCATTATCTATTCCACTGATCTTTGAATAAGTTCTCACTTCATATTTTCAATTCATTAATCCAATGTCAAAAGCATTTCATCCTCACATATATTTTCCACTCTTTATTCCCCATTATTTTCATTTCCAGCTTACCACCTATTTTATTTTATATTATTATCTTCATTAACTTTCTCAAAGCTAATGTATAATAAACAAACAAAAAAATAAAAATAAAATAGAACTAATATATTCAGGATCCACATGGTATTTTCCCCAATCTACAGTAAATCTTATATTTATTCCAGAGATATTCATATAACTATTTCATATTTCCTCTTCGTTTCCATTTAACCAAATTTTGCCTATGAAATTTTATTAAATTTTCATTCCCCTCCTTTTTAATCATGATATAATAATCTCATTACAAATACTTTACAATATAATCCTTTCTGGTTTACCATATTCTCTGTTTTCTAATATCCTTTATATAATCAAGTACATTTTCTATTTCATGTCTAACATGTATACAATAAAAAGGGGGGGGAGAGAAAATTGAGTTTCCTTTTTGTTTCCATTTAACCAAATTTAACCTATGAAATTATATTTAATTTTCATTCCTCGTGTTTTGGTCATAACATTGCAATCTCATTACAAATATTTTATAGCATAATTATTTCTAGTTTACCATATTCTTTGTTTTTCTAATATCATTTAAATAATCAATTACATTGTCCATTTATATATATGTATATGGTATATATATATATGGTATATATGGATCTTTGGTTGTTCGGGTTTTCTCCCGCGTAAGATTCGAAGTATCTAGGCAACGTTTCGATGAAGTCTCATTCATCATCTTCAGGCTTCTGTCTTCGGCTCTTGCTTCTCAGAGTGATGTGAGATTGCAGCTGCTTCTTCCTTTTAACTGCTAGTGGGGGGTGGGACTTGATTGGGTGGGGGCTTGGCTGTGTTCTGATTGGGTGGGGGTGTGTTCTCATTGGTAGGGGGTTTGGCTGTGTTCTGATTGGTTGGGGGGTTTGCCGTGTTCTGATTGGTTGGAGGCGTGTTCTGTTCAGGTGGGGGCTTGGTTGTGCTCAGGTTAGTCTTAGTTGCTGGGGGATTTGAGTTGGTGAGCTGTGATCTTGCTGTTTGGCTTTGAGTTCGTGGTCGTGCTGCATCTTCATAGTGGGTGTCGGTTTGCTTCATGTATGGCTCAGAGGGGTTTGAAGTGCAGCTTCTGGTCCATGGTCGTGTCTCATCTTCTGAGTGGGTGTGAGTCTGTTTTCTACATGGAAGTGTGGTGGTGGCATCTTGTGTGGCTCTCATGGGTGTGGGTCTGGTGTCCTTCTTCGTGTTAGGTACTTGTCTGTTCATGAGGGCGGGTTTCCAAATGGCTGGAAGGCGGGAGGTATCATCTCGTTTGTTCATGCTGTGTGGGCGTTTTTCTATCTCTATGGCTTCTCTGATTATTCTGCTGTTGAAGTGTTCGGTTTTGGCGATAGTTCTGGTATTTTTAAAATCAATTTCATGTCCTGTGGCTTTGAGGTGTTGGACCAGGGAAGAGGTCATTTCTTCTTTTTTGATTGAGTTCTTATGTTCTTCAATGCGTGCACTTATTCTTCTGTTAGTTTGTCCAATGTATGTGGTAGGGCAGGCAGTGCAGGGGATTTCGTATACTCCTTGGTTTTCTAATTCGATTTTGTCTTTGGGGTTTCTTAGGATGGTGGATATTTTTCTGTTTGTGCAGAATGCTGTTTTGATGTTGTGTTTTTGGAGGATCTTGCTGATTTTGTCTGTAGTGCCTTTTATATATGGGAGGAGGGCTTTGCCGTTTTCTTGTTCTCTGTCTTGGATTTTGGTTGGGGTTTCTTTTTGGATTAGGTGGGTAATCTTCTTTCTTTGGAATCCATTGGCTGTAAGTACGTTGGTGAGAGTGTGTAGTTCGGTTTTTTGATGTTGTTCATCGGCTAAGCATTTTGTTCTGGAGATGAGTGTCTTGGCTACGGAATTGATCTGTGCTGGGTGGTGGTGTGAGAGTGCATGTAGATAGCGGTTTGTATGTGTTTTCTTCTGGTAGATGGTGTGTCCTAGGGAGCCATTGGATCTTTTGTATACCAAGACATCTAGGAAGGGAAGTTGATTGTTGGCTTCTGTTTCCATGGTGAATTGTATTTTGGGGTGTAGGCTGTTGAGGTGTGTGAGGAAGTTGTTCAGTTTTTCTTTCCCGTGTGGCCAGATTATGAAGGTGTCATCTACGTATCTGAGCCAGAGTTTGGGTTTGTGGTCGTATTTTTCTAGAGCTTGTGTTTCAAAGTGTTCCATGTAGAGGTTTGTGATGACAGGTTAGAGGGGTGATCCCATGGGTGCTCCTTCTATTTGTTTGTATTTTTGTCCATTGTAGGTGAAGTATGTATTGGATAGGCAGTGGTTGGTCAGATCTAGGATGTGCTTCGGGGGGTTGTATTTGTTTTGGATGGCTGTCAAGGCTTCTTTTATTGGCACTTGGGTGAAGAGGGATATGACATCGAAGCTTACTAGTAGGTCGCTAGGTTGTAAGTTTTGTTTCTTTATGATCTCGATGAACTGGAATGAGTTTCTTATGTGTGAGTTGATGGATTCTGCATAGGGTTGTAGTTGTTTGGCGAGAAATTTGGCCAGGTTTTGTAGAGGTGAGCCTATGGAGCTGACTATTGGTCTGAGTGGGGTTCCTTCTTTGTGTATCTTGGGGAGACCATAAAGCTTGGGGCATCTGGATGATTTCTCTCTGGGTATGATTCTTTGCTGGATTTCTTCACTGATGGGGGAGGCTTTTATTTTGGATTTGGTAGTTTTTTCTAGGTAGGTGGTGGGGTCTGTCTTTAGGGGTTTGTATGTGGGGTCTTGGAGTAGGTTGGTTAACTTGGTTTGGTAGTCAGATGTGTTCATAACCACTGTCGCGTTGCCCTTGTCTGCTGGTAGGATTATTATGCTGGTGTCTTCTTTCAGGTTAAGTAGTGCAGTTTGTTCTTCTTTGAATAAGTTGCTTTTGGGTGGTTTGCTAGTGCAGAGGATGTTGGTAATTTCGAGTCTGATTTTGTTAGCATCGTCAGGGTTGGTTTTGGTCAGGCTGGTTTCAACTCCGCATATGATGGTTTCTGTGGGGATGTATTTGGGAGCGACAGCAAAGTTGAATCCTTTTGAAAGGACCTTGGTTTCAGCTTCAGTGAGGATCTTGTCTGAGATGTTGTGCACTGTTTGTTTCATGTGTGGCTGTGGGGGGGGGGGAGGAGTTGGTTTCTGGCGTTGTTGTAGTTTCCTGAGTTTGTTGGTTTGTGTGTCTGTCTTGAGGGTGGTCTGTGTTTCGGCTCTCCAGACAGCGAGTTGTTTGGATTTGTCCCAAAGTAGGGGGTGAATCTTGTTGCTGAGTCTGAGGTGGAGTGTGAGGAGATCTTTGTTGATTTGGTCTAGGAGAAACCTTTTTGTGTGAAGTTCATTTCTAATTAGGGCCAGTTCTGTTCTTTTTAGGATGCGTTTGGTGGCTGCTGTGTTGGTGTGGAATTTCAATTGGAAGCTTGTGGGAATTAAATTTTGATCTCGGCAGTTGCATAGGAATGCAAGGTCACATAAAATGGAGGCTCTTCGGACTTCAAGTTTTTCATAAGTCCTGGTCAGATGGTGGGTTTCCTCCCCATAGAGGTGCAATATTTGTTTTCTGAGGTTCTCGCGGGTATTTGTATGTGGATCTTTGGTTGTTCGGGTTTTCTCCCGCGTAAGATTCGAAGTATCTAGGCAACGTTTCGATGAAGTCTCATTCATCATCTTCAGGCTTCTGTCTTCGGCTCTGTGCTTCTCAGAGTGATGTGAGCTTGCAGCTGCTTCTTCCTTTTAACTGCTAGTGGGGGTGTGACTTGATTGAGTGGGGGCTTGGCTGTGTTCTGATTGGGTGGGGGTGTGTTCACATTGGTAGGGGGTTTGGCTGTGTTGTGATTGGTTGGGGGGTTGGCCGTGTTCTGATTGGCTGGAGGCGTGTTCTGTTCAGGTGGGGGCTTGGTTGTGCTCAGGTTAGTCTTAGTTGCTGGGGGATTTGAGCTGGTGAGCTGTGATCCTGCTGTTTGGCTTCAAGTTTGTGGTCGTGCTGCATCTTCATGGTGGGTGTAAGTTTGCTTCATGTATGGCTCGGAAGGGTTTGAAGTGGGTAGTGATGCAGCTGCAGTGTGGCTTCTGGTCCGTGGTTGTGTCTCATCTTCTGTGTGGGTGTGAGTCTGCTTTCTGCATGGAAGTGTGGTGGTGGCATCTTGTGTGGCCCTCATGGGTGTGGGTCTGGTGTCATTCTTCATGTTAGGTACTCGTCTGTTCATGAGGGCGGGTTTCCAAATGGCTGGTAGGCGGGAGGTGTCATCTCGTTTATTCATGCTGTGTGGGCGTTTTTCTATCTCTATGGCTTCTCTGATTATTCTGCTGTTGAAGTGTTCAGTATTGGCGATAGTTCTGGTATTTTTAAAGTCAATCTCATGTCCTGTGGCTTTGAGGTGTTGGACCAGGGAAGAGGTCGGTTCTTCTTTTTTTAATTGAGTTCTTATGTTCTTCGATGCATGCACTTATTCTTCTGTTAGTTTGTCCAATATATGTGGTGGGGCAGGCAGTGCACGGGATTTCGTATACTCCTTGGTTTTCTAATTCGATTTTGTCTTTGGGGTTTCTTAGGATGGTGGATATTTTTCTGTTTGTGCAGAATGCTGTTTTAATGTTGTGTTTTTGGAGGATCTTGCTGATTTTGTCTGTAGTGCCTTTTATATATGGGAGGAGGGCTTTGCTGTTCTCTTGTTCTCTGTCTTGGATTTTGGTTGGGGTTTCTTTTTGGATTAGGTGGGTAATCTTCTTTTTTTTGGATATATATATATATATAAATATATATATATATATATATACCATATATATATGGTATTCAGCTTTG